>CM035126.1:2419829-2842329 GCA_020205555.1 Panax stipuleanatus | reverse complement strand
TGACACGTCTGGTTCAAAAGATTGGGTAAAGTTTGGTTGGATCCCCTTACATTCAATTGTTTTGTTTTGAATTAACACTAAAAAATTATGTTAATTTATTCAAATACTAAAAGCTAGTAGGAATTTATTAAACTTAACAAAGCTAATACTGATACTATAATTAGATGTAAACATTAAATACTTTATTTTTCTAAAAATAAAAGATAGTCACATTTGACTGTTGAGTTTTTTGTATGCACGTATATTTAGATGACAACATCTTTTTTTTTTTTTTAAAGTAATTAATCTCTAAAAACAACTAGTTAAAAAAATGTTAAGTGCAAACGATTCTGTGACAAATAATGCACATTAATTTATCGTAAATTTCCTACACTTTTTATCAAGGAATGATTTTAACTATTGCAATTAATTTTTAATTCCAGATTATTATCAATAATTAATAAAATGCAGTACTTGATTTCACTCAATTAATATACCTTAATTTACCAAGCTCCAACATTTCTCCTCTAAAATTGGATAAATAATTGTAATAGATTAATTAACACATTCAAAAAATCAATAAATTTAACTAACATATATATACTATGAGAGAAAAAAAAAAGACTTTTTGGTTTTGGCTTATTCATGTCACAATTTTTTCAAGGTTAAAAAAAGAGAGAAAACATTTTATAATTCGCATATATTTATGTCTAATGAAAACAGATAGAAACACCCAAGGAAACCATCAATACCCTCCTTCTTTTTGAGGAGACATTCGGGCGACTTCTTCGACGACTTCCTGGCCAATATCATCTGCAGGGATGAGAACAACATGAAGAACAATCATCGATCATGTCAGCAATATCTTGCACCGACTTGTTCTCCGATTTACTCTGCGGTGAGGACTCCGGTATCTTGTCCGGAGACTTGCCGGAGTGCTCGTCAGACTTGGAATTTCCTGTGGATATTGAAGAATCAATTGCCGGATTCATTGAAGAGGAGAGAAAGTACGTTCCAGGCACCGATTATGCGGAGAGGATTCAATCTCAATCATTGGATGCATCTGCTCGTCAAGAATCTGTTGCATGGATTCTCAAGGCACGTATTCTATATTCGATTCTCTCAATTTTCCGGCTAACTCTTTATCAAAATCACGATAATGCCAGCGTTCAATAGAATTTCTCTTTTTCTTTCTCATAAATGATAATATTAAATTTTTTGGTATTGAATTTAAATAAGAATATATATATATATATATATATATATATATATATATGGAGGATTAATGCTTTATTTTTGCAGGTGAAACGTTATTATGGTCTACAACCATTGACGGCATATCTCTCCGTCAACTACCTGGACCGCTTCCTCTACTCTCATAGCTTGCCGGCGGTAAATAGCTTCAGTCACCTTCAACTTTACCGGAATAAGTTAAACTGTTAGGCAGTAGCTATCTTTCTTTCTTGTTATTTATTCATTTTTGTAGTATTTGGTTTGGTGATGTGGTTTCAAGATTAGCTAGTAATTGTCCAAAAATAATATTGACTTTTCTAAAAAGTTTGTAAAAGAGATAGATAACTTATATTTTCACTTTGAAAATATGATATCTCAATATAATTTTATTTACCTAAAAAATAAATAAAATCTACATTCATATAAGAAGATTAGTGTAAAATTATCATAAATTTATAAATTTTCACGTAAGAATATCAATTCACCAAAAACATAATAGTAGTGCCCGATTTAGAGATCTAAAGTGATTAGCTGGCATGATTAGATATTGAAATGTCCCATAAACTTTGTATTAAAAAAATAGTACAATTAAGCTAAAAAAGTCACAATTAATCCAAGGAATTAAGCAATATGAATTATTTATGTACTTGTCTTGCACTATAACACCAAGAAATTAATCTGTTTATTATTATTAAAGGTACATACTTTATGGCTCATGCTTTTGTAAACAAAAAGTTATTTGATTTTATTCTCTTGACACGAACAATGTCCGTTTGTACTGTTAATGCATGTTTTGTATATAACCTGAAGAATGCTTCAACAAGGTAGTACTACTAACTGTGCAGTACGTTTCAAGAAAAGGAAAAAGATATTTGGACTAACCTTGCAATAATGGAGTGTGCAAAAATTATATGCCATAAACCTGTCTAGTTGTTGACTTAACTTGTACAAAACCATACTCTTATTTAACCAGTGGGACCGATCGACATTATGTTTTTCTATTTATCCTTTCAAATTAAAATAGATTTAATTGGATAATTATATTAATTAATAAATGTTCTAGATAGGTTAGGTAAAATTATTACTACCAACTAAAAGTGTTATTAAGGAAGGTCTCTTTGTCCTCTCTTCGGGTCTCTCTATATATATGTTTTATAGTAATAATCTAATTAAGATAATGCAATTGGTATTAATTTGTGGATTGACTTTTTCGCCTGAAATTAAACATTTATCTTCTGTTTGATTAAATTCAGCAAACAAATGGGTGGCCCTACCAACTCTTATCCGTGGCTTGCTTGTCATTAGCTGCTAAAATGGAGGAACCTCTGGTTCCTTCTCTCTTGGATCTTCAGGTAATTTTTAAAAGTAAATAATTATTGTTACTCATTTCACTCGATCGGTTACATACTAATATTACATGGTTAAATGATATATATATATATATAGGTCGAAGGTGCAAAGTTTATATTTGAAGCAAGAACAATCCGACGGATGGAGCTTCTTGTACTTGGTGTACTGGATTGGAGGCTAAGATCCATTACACCATTTAGCTTTCTCAGCTTCTTTGCTTACAAACTTGATTCTGAAGGAACTTATGCAACCTTCCTTATCTCAAGAGCCACTGAAATTATTCTGTCAAATATTCAAGGTAATTAATGATCACATGATACATACGAACGTACAACATAACATGCATGCATGTGCATATAGACAGGTGGTGTATATATATGCCGTTCAATGTACTGCTAAATGACATCTGAACATGCATGTATGCGTGTATATACGTACAGAGGCTAGTTTTCTGGAGTATTGGCCATCATGCATAGCCGCTGCTACGATTCTTTGCGCAGCCAACGACATTCCAAACTTGTCTCTTTTTAATGCTGGCCATGCTGAATCATGGTGTGACGGACTTCGAAAAGTAAGCATCTAGCTATATATTTAATTTCCAATGCATTCAGGTTAATTTTGGATGATATATGTATGTATATATAATAATATTCATGCCAACTTGGGAACAATATTCAAAGATCGATCGATATATCCCTTAACTTTTGCAGGAGAAGATCATCAGCTGCTACCGACTAGTGCAAGAAATCGGGGTTGATAATAGGTCACGGAAGCGATCATCAAAAGCCTTACCACAGCTCCGAGTCATGACTCGGGCGAGTATAGGGTCGTCTTCTGTTGAGTCCTCCTCCTCCTCATCATCGTCGTCATCATCTTCTAAAAGGAGGAGATTAAATAACAACTTGTGGGTATATGATATATGACAGAGTAAGCTGTGATTAAGTTGCTGGAAAAAACTGGAGAGAATTAAAAATTATAAACAATAAGACAGAAGATGACAATGGTGGTCCATGAGGTCTACTAATCCTCTATACATAATTTGGGGGTGCGGGAGTGTGGGGGTGGGGGGGGGGGGGGCTTGAGATTAAAAAAAGAAGAAAAGAATATAATTTGACACGGGTGATGGATGTAGATTATTATATATAAGAGGAGCGATGGGGTTTGGAGATTTATTAATTTTTTTTGGTGTGCAGTGCCATTCGTAGACATATATGGCTTTTGGCTTTGCAGATTCCCAAGGGAAGGGAGTTTTTGGTACATGGTTTTTTGGTGTGATTAATTGTTTTTTTGATTGATATGATTATTTAATACAACTATACTAGTAGTGGAGTGTTCGTGGAGTGTGAAATTAAGAAAGAAGTGGGCTGGGAGGTGATTGAATTCAAAGGTAGCATTGATTATTGAATCAATACACTACCTTTGAGTGAAAGGGGATGAGAGATTAAAATGGTGGGACCAATGACATGCATAGGGTTGGGGGAAAGAAAAGAATTAGGTAGAGCTGGAAATTAAATCAATGGGGTTGGCATGTGAGATACGGTACCAAGTGAAGCTCCCCATCTTGCATGCCCACCATTATTGCTTCAACTTCTCCCTAGCTACCTCTATGAGAATATTTATTAATGAAGAAAAAAAGAGAAGGTTCGCTCCATGGAGAAAAGAAGAAGAGAATAAGATGGCTCCATATTGTGATTGTGTGCATGTATGTACATGCCACTTTGAGGTGTGTTTCCACACGTGTGCGGGAACTGTCTCTTCCAGTCCTAACCATATACTGGACTCTTTTGAGTGATGTACTTACACGAGTGTACTGCTGGTTACACGCGTGTATTATTTTTATTTTTTATTATCCTTTTAATTAAGAGTTTACTCTCTTTTTTTTACTGGGGGGCGGGGGGGAGAAAAGTCCCTCTTTGATGGCTTAATTAAAATTGGCCTAACCATACGAAAAGGTCTTTGGGGCCTTTTTCTTTTTTTTTTGTGGGTAATGCTAGTTGTATTTGGTATTTGGATCCATGGTTGTAATTCTATATATGAATTTACTTCAAGTGATGTGATCTCTCATTTTCTGTGCCCACTGGCCATGCATGTGGATGATAATGAAAGAATTTGTAGCTTTCCCATTTGTTTTTCACTGGATTTAAACAACTTTTATCAACAAAGTATGGAATTTTGTGAGGCAGGCATGTATACATAGTTGCGTTCAGTACCCTAGTACATGGTCTGGTCCCTACAGCAATTGAGGAAAAAGTTATATATATATAGCTTCCTCATTTGAATATCATGACTCCTACATTACTCCCCACCTTTTCACAATTAAAAATACTCATATGCAAAAATTTTAAAATATTAAGGACATATATATATATATATATATATATATATATATATATATATTTATATCGATCTTTATATGTTAAAAAACTAATTTTTAATTTAATAGTGGTTGTATCATGAAATGATAAATTTTTAAAAAATGTATTATATTATATTACTATCAATAAGAAATATATATTAATTCTTCTCGTGATCGACTTTTGAGTACTGACCATTTCTGTTTTCTTAACTCCCTTTGATTTCAGACAACTCTGCCTGTTCCCCCTCATTCATCTGATCTACACAAGACATTCCACATAACTTGCCATATAATTTGTGCTAGTAACATATATATATATATATATATATATATATATATATATATATATATATATGAATTTTTTAACATGTGTCCTTATGGCACATGCTAAGCACACAGTTTAAGAGAATATTTTTTTGAATTGTGTGCATATTTCCTTGAACTTGGTGCAAATGCAGAAATCAAGAGAATATGCACACAACTCAAGAGAATATTCTCTTGAACTGTGTGTTTAGTATGTGCTCTTAGGACACATGTTAAGATGACCCACATATATATATATATATATATACCAAGCACATTTTGTGGTATGTTAAATGTAATTCTAACTTGTAGAAACGTTTTACCTACTACTTTCATTTTTCTTAACTTTATCATGACATCCTGGATTGGATGGGGAACTAATCAGAGATCATTACTCGGCTGTTTGATGGGTCGAACCTTATGGTACTGAAGAAAATATCAGCATTAATTCAGTACAAGCTAGTTTTACCAGTTCCTCTTGGACTTGTACCCTAATAATAGACGCACCTATATTTGCCCTCCCTGGATGGAAGGTTGTGAAATTAGGACCACTTGCTTATTATTCATATTAAATTAGGTTGAACATGACATTTTGGTACGTACGTACCATCAATTAATTAATGCATATGTACCACTTCTTTTTTGAGTGTGAATCTTACCTACATAATAAAACTTCAAAAGTCGATTCAAAACATGGCAAAGGTTCCACCTCCCACTTGAGGATATTAACTATACTTATCTTCATATATATGATCAATTAGTCCCCATTTTAGCGATCTATATCTCTCACGTGACTTGCAATTTCACTCCAACAGATTACTTCTTTATCAAACCTTTTGTTAGTTCTTGCTTCCCATAAAGTCTATAGAATGAAAGATTCATTTATAAACCACCATTTCCTGATTTTCTTTAAAGAATAGGCAAAAGCTAATTAAGAACTTGCTACCTATTTGGAATCCTCACCATTTGAAAATGCTGAACCATACCTCTTCCATGCCCATATACACTGTATGAGCAAGTTCGTACCCTGCATATGCATGGCCCATGGGCATGAAAGGAAATGAACATAAGTTTGAGTTTTAGGGTAGTGCAACTCCTAACCCGGTGATGAGGAAAAAAACAGCATTTACTTGTATCTAACTCACGTGTAAAAATACTTAATAAAGAAAACTGTAATTTGGTTATCATTTGATATTTAATTCATGTCAGATCGGCACTTAAAGAAATCTTAATAAAAGCATTGTTATTCTCTTTAGAAAACCCTAGCTAATCTAGTTATCATTTGATATCTAGTTCATTTAAGCAGACACCTGTACAACTTGGTCACTTGGATATATTTATAAGAGAATTCATATATATCCTGGTGATCCGGCATGAATCATAATTTTTATCTAATTCAGGTGTGAAGACACTTGTATAACCTTAATTAATAAGGACACTAGCTACTTTATACCTTAACATGCATTTTATTTCAAAAATAAAAAGAGAACACTTTGTGATGATCCACGTGGATTAGAATATTTGGCTCATTCAAACGCATGACTGTATAAAGGAATTCATTCCCATATATAATTACAACATTAATTCCACTAAATATACATGCATCTTTAATATCATGACATATAAATATATCATCGGCTTTCTTTTGAGAAGTGTCGTTTACTAGCTAGGCCGTATCAGTAGGAGCGATGGCGATTTGGACTATCTAACCGAGTAGAACAACCATCTTCCCCACTGAAAAGGTCTAATTAAACTAATTTATGAGTTTGTTTGGTATATAATCAACAACAACTGATAAGGATAATTATTAAATTGCGACACCCCCACCCCATGGGCCATGAATGAAATCAGACAAAAAAAAAAGAAATCAGACAAGGATTAATAAAATCACCCAGACAAATAATAAGACAGCAATGGAAGGCGATCCATCGATTAGCACAACTTTATTTAATTGATGAAATATATACATTTTAATCTTGTTATATATATATATGTGTGTGTGTGTGTGTGTGTGTGTGTGAGAGAGAGAGAGAGAGACAAAGGGACCATGTCTCAATGACATAATGCACTCTTAGTTGATGAAATTAGAAAATATTCATGAAAATTTTGGATCTTTATCAACAATAGGTTCCCACCGTAATCCGGCACCACGGCCCACAAATCACAATAAAGCTACTACTACATGATATATAAACCCGTGATAAGAATGAAGAGAAATATGGTCATATACATTTGTATATATTTTATTTGTGTATAGTTTATTAAAATTATATCATTTTAACATATTTATTTTAAAAAAAAACAGCTTCACTCCTCTCAAATCAAAAATCAAATACAAATATGCCAAAACGACGTACTTTTAGCAAACTGTGCACAAATAAAATAATATACACAATTGTGCATGATCATTATTCCCAAGAATATCAGATACAATAATTTTAGTCATTATTCACTTGTACTAGCGTACTCCCTCAATCCATGTCATTTTATTCTTTTAACTTTTTTAATACTTATCAAAATTTATATAGGGTCGAAATAAATTATTTGATACCTTTTGAAATACTCCTTATTGTTAGGCCATTAGTAAAATTTGTAAATATTGAGGTAATATATATATTTTTTATATTTATCCCTAGATTAATAAGTTGCTAATTTAGTGGTAGTGTAATGAAAGTACTATGATAGCTAGTTTTGAGAAAATTGTAGTATTCTATACTATACAATATTAATAAAAAGAGGATTATATTTATGCATGGAACAAAAGAAAATTGACAAATGGGACCCTTTTGTGAAATAGAGATCAGTAGTATTGATTTTAAACCTTCAATTTAGTATTTTAAAATATTTGTGTATAATTGTGTCCTACAGAGACTTTATCCCTTAAAAATAGTATTAAAAAAAATTACACCCTCCGCCCCGCAAAAGATGAACAAAGTATAATTTATATTCATATATATTAAGAAAAGCAATAGTAAAAAGAGTTCAAAAGTTCAAAATTTATTCTTAATGACCTCATAAAATTATATAAAATGATGAGTACTTTTATTTTTTTTATACTAACAGACTCCATTAAATAACATATTTACTATTCATTTTATGTACTTAAATTTATCTCATCATTTTGGGGTAAAAAATGTGTACTTTAGTCATCTTTAGGGACGCGCGCGGGAGTAAAAAAAAAGAGTTGAACTCTTAGCTCTTAGCATAGACTGAGAGTACACTTATTTTCTTAGGTCATATATATATATAGGGAGTATAGATGTTACGTTACTAACTCACCGTAAACATGAGTATGATAGTGATCCTCAATAACTATACATTTCATAAAACAATTAAGGAAAGTAAGTAATATCAATAAAATAAAAAGGGTTTTAAAAGAAATAAGAAGAGGCACCAAAGGGAACTTTAAAGGAACTCAACTGTGTCAAATATATGTGAACAGCAGGTCAATCCAGTTCCTTAAGCTTGTTCATCACACTGATCAATTATCACATGCTCTTTTTCTTTAACATTTCAGAACAACTATCTTTTCTAAAGTTAGGTAGCTAAGAATCCCAAGTACGTACCAGTAGCAAGCCTAAGAGCAAAAACTACTTTCTCTATCCTGAAAAAAGCTAGTTTTTTGGGGATTGTTGGGAGCAGGACGTTACACTTTTGCCACTCTTTATCTAGATATACACTCTCTCTGTTTAACAACCATATATATATATATATATATATATATATATATTTGTGAAATGATAACTTTTAGAAAAATATATATTAATTTTTCCAAACGTATCTCTGACATTGCCTATAATTAATGAAATGTTGGCATGATAACGAATGTTAAGAATTTCATGACACTTTATTGATAGAAAAGTATGTAGAATTTGGAATCAGGGAGTAAATAGGAGAATTCAAACTTTTAATTATGTGTCCATGAAAAAGATATACACAACAGAGGACCCTTAAAGAATTGCTACAGTCTATGGATTGTGCCGTGTCTGTAAAAAGGCCACACAGAGAAATAAAATATATAGGACCCCGGACGGAATAAAGGAGTTAGAATGATTCTGATTTTTTAGCCAGGGATATATATGATTTTGTGCTGAATGCAAGACAGCACTACTCTCCAGCACTAGATCTTGATATGTCCCCATCCCATGTTATAATTCTGGAAGAAAGGAACTAGCTAGCTAGCTAGCTTTTTTTCTACCTTATTATACCTGGGAAGCGAAGCAAGCATTGTCTCTTTAAATATATATACCCAAAAATGTAATTCATTTTCAGCCAAAAGCAAGTACAAATGCATGCATGCCAACTTTATATACTCGTATAAATAAAAGGTTGTATGTGCATATATATATATATATATATATATATATATATATATATATATATATATATACACACACGTACATGCACATATTATGATATTTGTTGACTCATGTATTATCTTGTAGCCCCGTAAGTTCTATATATTGATTCTAGCTATAATAATAATAATAATAATAATAATAATAATAATAATAAAACTATTGACAAATAAATAAACTAGAATAAATTACTTAACTAAATGTTGTCGACTGTTATGAGAATAAATTACTTTGTAGTACAAGTATATATGCTATATATATACATGTTTAACTATGCATGTTAATAATAATAATAATAATAATAATAATAATAATAATATATGCATGTTATATATACATGTTTAACGATCCATGTTATATATAAGCAGAAAAAGAAAAGAGTGCATGTCTTAGTTAGAGGGGGAGCCCAATATTTGGCTTTACAACTCATAATCAGTCTTTGGATGCCATATATAAGCCTGAAAAGTTGGAAATAAGGAAGAGGAGCGTCTGTAAAATTGAGTTTTTCTTTTCTTTTCTTTATTGCTTTAATTCTGATCGATAGTGGCTGCCATGGACCTCCAATTCCAATATTCTAAAGAGTGGAGACAAAAGAGTCATCTCTATAATCATCAACCACCATATAATATATATGTAAATATAAGATATATAATTCATATCAATGCTATATATATATATATATCATTTGATTTTCTGTCAATATATCAGACAAAAGCAAGCACATATATGTACAGCTAGCCTTTTCACTGTGATCATACTGAAGCTGAACAGTACCAACAATGATCGATGTTTCCTAATAATTTTAATTTGATTTGATTTGATTTGATTTCAAATTGAAATAAGAGGAATTAAGAGGCGCACAAATCCCAAATATATGTAATGCGCGTTTTTTTTAACCAAGTCCTCGATCGCCATGCATGAAATTGATGTTAAATAAGTAAAAAGCAAAGTGTGGATCTTAATTAGGTGCATATGCATGCATGTACGTGAAAGAGATTTGCATGCTGTTAACAAAGTAGCCGAAAGTCAATTTGTATCACTGATCGTATTAAGAAATAGTAAGTATTTAATTAGAGATTATATATATATATATACATGTCTAAAATTAATTGACCGATCGATATCAGGGCTCAAGACATGGTAAAATATAATTCACATTTCTTTCCAGATCGTTAAAATTAAAAGTTTATTTTTTACTTTTGTGCTCATCATACAAAGAATTTGGTCCGATTAGGTTTACCTACTTTTCTTTTTCAATCAGCAAAATCAAATTCGGAATGAACATTGCATTGCATTTATTACTCTAATTAGGCATCATAATTAATGAATGATTAAGCCGATTGACTTACTTGTCATTTAATGATCTTTTCTATGCAAATGTAACTTTTTTTTCAATATATTTCACACAAAGAATTCATCATTCAAAAGTCAAAACATAGATCGAAGCTTTTTGAAAAAAGTTGATGCATTGTTTAATTTGTCTCGTACCCCTAGCTATTAATTTTTATAATTGCGTGTGTATGTATATATATATTATATATATACACACATATGTAGTATATTTAAATATGTAATCTACAAGTAAATGTATAATTTATGTTTGACAAATATTAAATTATGTGCCAAAAACACTAATAATTAAGTAGTGCTACAAAAATTAATCTCCATGCATATGAATAAAATATACTCCATATACGGATATATCTATTTAATTATGTGCGGAATGAAGTATTCAATGGAACTCTCCGAATCTTCGGCTACTTTTGAATATATTTTCAAATTGGGTCCTTTTAACATATGCCTTTAGGGCACATGCTAAGCACACAGTTCAAAATAATATTCTCTTGAAATTTGTGCATATTTTCTTGATTTCCATACTCGCACCAAGTTCAAAGGAATATGCACACAATTCAATAAAATATTCCGTTGAACTGTGTGCTTAGCATGTACCCTAAGGACACATTTTAAGAAATTCCTTTCAAATTAACCACTGCTCAAATAATATTGGCCTATACATAATAATATAATTCTACATTTATACAGGAGTTGGAGCAAACACTATTTTCACGTTTCTTTTGAAGGCAGTTAACACAGATTTACTTTCCTGCGAACTGTTTTATTTTCATATATATATATATATATATATATATATATATATATATATATATATATATATATGAGAATGATTTATAATAACTACTTGTTATGAATTAAAAATAGAGAAACAACATCATTACCGTCCAATAAAAAATCAACGACTGATATTAGAATTGAAATTTTTTCGTTCGTTACTAATAATAAAGGATGACAGGCGCCGTCCACTAATAATAGTTGCGGATATCTCTAAAAATAGTATTGTGTCCGCTATTATTAGTAGCGGACGTAACCCGTCGTCCGTAAATTTTTTAGTTTTAATATCAACCGTTGATTCTTATATTAAACGATAGAGACGGTGTATATCTATTTTTGATCAATAATAAATATATGTTATAAATCATTACTCTATTTTCCCCGATACAATTTGATTCTTATTGACTATAGGTAAAGATTATTCTGCCCCGTGGGGGCATGCGTTTACCCTCTCCATTAAAATAACAACAATGATTTAATTAATTAAAACAAACCAATTCCTTTCACCTTTTTTATATGCTTTACGCTTTAAAAAAATAAAAATAGGACAACTGAGAATATTGACAAAACCCAAACCAAAAAGGATCATGAATACTCCCTTTGTCTTACATTTATCATCGGGGTTCATATCTATGGGTACTACTGATCTGAAGAAAGTGTCCGGGACATATTTAGATATAATATTTTTAAAAAAAAATCAAAATCAATTTAAATATTAATTAGGACTACTAACGTACAAAACACCTATATTTTATTGATAATTATTATTAAAATATATAAAGAGGGAAAAACTAAAATGCTCCTCTAGTTTTAAAAATGGTAAGGTATCTATCTATTCACTAAGAGTATCCTTCTTGACCTCATTATAGGACCAATATAGTGATGCCACGTGTGAACTAAATAACTTGAACGATTAAAGTTGAAGCGGATAATCCATTACCATTACTCCACTACTAGCGGTTAACCCATTACTCCACTATTAGGGGTTTCAGAAAGTTAGAAAATTGTGCTAGTTACCAGAAAAATATAACTTAATTTATAAATGTATTTTGACCGATCAAACTAATAATAGTAAAAAAAACAATCAAACAACAAAAAAAAAAATTCAAATACTCTGCCACAAAGCATCTATCTTAGTTTTAAATAAGGGGAGCATTATTTCCACTTGTGTTTTTGATATTTTTACATGGTTAATTCCTTCTCACATGAAGATGTGATCTACTGTATACTCATGTGAGATAGAGTCATGTGAAAATATCAAAAATATATGTGAAAATATCAATTCTCTTTAAATAAACTAGTTCCTTTATATAATATTTTTCAGTTTCGCCAAACTATTTAAAAGGTAAATTTTAGTATGTTTTGTAATTTACTCTCTGTAAGATTAGGAGTAGTAATAATTCTATAATAATTTTCAGTCTCATATTATTGAAAATTATATTGAAGTATTTTAATAAAGAAGTAGTTTTGTATTGTACCATAATTGCCCAACGTTCCAACAAGTCCTTAAGTCAAAAGCATCAAATATACAATTGTCTAATTCTGAAAATTATTTATTATCTAAAATAATTTTTCACATTAACAAGAGCTAATAATTGATTTTTTACCCGCATCATCTTACCTTCCCCTTTTTTCTTTTTTCTTTTTTCTTTTTAACTCAATAATATTCATCTTGTATGGACTGGCGCTAGAATTGTAAATGTTTATTGGGCTTTATTAGCCTGCAGGCCTGGAATATGTGGTTAGCTTTATAAGCCCAATTAACCATTAAATGTTAATGCTGGTAAAAACGGTTGGTGTACAATCTTTAGCCATCGCCACCCAAATCAAATGGCACTCCCCACTTCAACCGTCACCACCATACCGACGGTGATTCCCGCCAAAATCCTAATCTCATCCTGCTCTATCCCGCGCACCCCTTGCGTTATCTTACGCCCTCCCCTACTCTTTTCATCTGCACATTCAAAAACCATCCCAATACTTTCCTGGCCTCTCAGAGCAATTCTACCTCAAAAATACGTATATCCTGACCCAATTCCAGAATTCGCTAAAGATGTAATCACAACTCTCTCTCTCTCTCTCTCTCTCTCTCTCTCTCTCTATCTATATATATATATATATATATATATAATCAACTTTACTTTTATGTACAGGAAACCCAGAAGTTCAGGGCTGAGCTTTTAAGGAAGTTATCGAAAGAAAAGGAGACATTTGGGGATGAGCTGCATTTCGTTCTTGATGTCTGTGCCGAGGTAATTTTCGTGATGCGTTTTCTGTTTTATAAGTGAAAATGGTTCTGATTCTGGCATTTATAGGATCATGTGTATTCCATTTCAAGAATGACCTGATGAGAGTGATGACTACTTGTTCTTATGGTTCTGATTCTGACATTTGAGCTTAAGGGGTTTGGGAAAATGTTGAACTGAATATAAAGTTCCTTGGCATCACATTAACAGAATTTATGGGTTTCTTTTTTCCCTTTTCTTTTTAATTAAAAAGTGTGATTCTTTGCCTTGTACAAATGCCTTGCCAGGGATTATTTTACGAAGATTAGTAGGAATGCCGCTTGTGCACCTTTTTTGCTACCTTAGTCATATTGATATTTGCTTCACTTTCAGAAATATTTTTTTTGGCACAAATAGAGTTCCATGACTAGTATGCATGACAAAGTTGAGGGATTAATATTAGTTTCTTTTGGTTTTGAGCTTAATCTTGTGCATCTGGAGGGAGAGGGATGAGAGATTGATGTGATAAAAATATGCAACTGCAAGTGCACAGTGTCAAGTTGAAGAACTGGCAAGTACAGGTCGAACCCACAGAGACTAAATTAATTTTTATGTATCTTTAATATCTATTTTAGGCGAATTAGAAATAACGATTGAGAATTGATTAACTAGAATATAAAAACTAATAATGAGAAAACAATATAGGAATTCGAATCCATTAAACAATAAACATAATAAGTAATTCAATCTCTTTCATTTTTATAACTTGATTATGATTATGATCTCCCTTCTCTTTAATTTAGTAATTTTACAATTAACGTGGGACCCATCAAAACTTTTTCGAGCAAGCATGGATGATAAAAAACTCGTATCTTAACAATAATCTATCAAAACCTCTTAATTAATTTAAAATCACATAAGAACTATAAAACGAATGTATTTCAATAAAAAAAAACATGAAGGCGAAATCAATTAAACATAAAAACATAAATAATAAAAGAGATAAAAATATTATCATGAATAATTATTTAATTTCATCTTCATTCTAGATATAAAAAAATTAGCTAGACATGAAAAATAAATTAACTAACTAAAATTGAGAAGAAAAAATAGAAATAAAATAAAAAAACTCTCTTTAATTAACGATCATCCAACGAGCGTACAATAAAGGAGTAATTCAATCTCTATATAGTAATCCTCCAAGAGTCTTTTTCCATCTTTAAAAGTTGGATATAAATCCTTTATTTGCTCCTCAAGAAAAATAAATGTTATTTCCTACAAAACAAAATAAGATGTATTAATTAAATAAAATAAGCATATAAAATAATAAATATGGAAATATTAAAATGTATTAATTATGTGTCTATCAGAGATCATTGAAGACGTGGAGTTGCTCAATTTTGAGCGGAAGTAGCTCTGTTAAGTTTCCCATATTAGGGGAGAGGAGGAAAACTATTTAAGGATGATGAAGATTGGTTGAAGATGCTCAAACGCATTATGAAGTTGGAAAATCCAATACTTAACATGATCTGTTATATATTGTTTGTCAGCTGCTAGTTACCACTTGAACATCATTGAACTATATTGGCTAGATTGCTTTTAATTTGTTGTTGTTGGAATCTTAAATTTATCCACCATTAATCAAACTTTATGGAGATCATTGACTGATGGAGGTTATTGTAAGAAGTCTGGCCATATAGGATAGAAACCAATTTGTTTATGGCTGGGGATAAAGAGGACAATCAGGAGAAAAAAATCATGTATATCTCTCAACCAACTTGAGTAGCGTTAGTAGAATTTGTTGAGATTGAGGAAAGGAAACTTTACAATTCTACATGGATTCATTAGTTCAGATCTCTGTCCCTAAGTTGAACTAATGTCAGCTTGGTAGTCTGACTTTTTGCTCAGACTTTTTCAACATTGTGTAGGGTAAGATGTCTCTCGATAAAAGTCTCAGCTGGTCATTAATGATAGAAATTATTGGTCAAAAAACATCTTATGTGGCTCAAGTAGAAAGTTTGGAGGATTCAAATACACAATCACTTGGAGTCAGTCAATCAGAATCAACAAAAAAATAACTTAAATAGTCAATGTAAGTATAAGATTGAGCGATCAACTAATATAATATAGCAAGTGGATGCATGAAAGCTTTAAATACATTGGGACCAAAAGCCTCACCTTTCTATCAGAATCAATTGAAAGTGACTGCCTGTAATTTTCTCTTAGACCATAAGAACTCTGAAGTTCTAAAGCTTACAAAAGTTCAATTTTAGTGTTGAAGTGATACCAAATGGGACTTCTTAATAAGAGAATAATATATGCCCTTCGAATGTGAAGAAACCTGATTCTTCTTAATTTATTTGTTTTACCATTCATAACCTATATATAAGTGTTGGAAAAGATGAACTCTTCGTATATCACCATAAATAAACTTTTAAGATGAGAGGACAGCCAGAAAATGATAACTCTTGACCAGTTGGACCACCTGAGTGACAAAAGTGAACTGTGAATGCAAGGGCCTTTGGGGGGGCGGGGGGGGGGGCTAATTTATTGAATAATTTCTTTATTTTCTGTTTTCATTTGTTCATGTGTCAACTTTTTTAATAGGAAATATAGATATGGTAATTCAATTTGTTTTAAGTTTTTTGACAGCACAGAAGGTCAGAAGGTGAGATGAGGAATCTTATAACTAAGTTACTTGAGTTATTCAAAGTAAATGAAATACCTGGGCTGGGGACCCTCAACACTCTTAGGAATATGCAATAAATGTCTGATAGATTATGGACCCAACAAGCATGTCTGATAACTCAGGTTTCTAAATAATTGTATTTAAGTCTCTCTTGATATGTCCCTTCATGTACGTAAAAGTACCCATCTTGAATACTTTATGATACAAAAATTACCAATTTCCGTAGAAAAAGTTAACAAATAATACAAAATAAAAATATGAAACTTTTGTGGTGCCTCTGTGTCCTTGGATTTCTGGAACAAATAGACCCCCCAGTACCTTAACAGGTCTAACAACATAACCTTCCAAATGTGTTTCATTTTTATTGTGGGAACTTATAAAAATTGTTGGGAATAAAACATAAGTTAAAAGGATAGGTTGCAACAGTATCACAGGCAACCGAAAGATTTTATTTTCCTTTTTATTGGGAAAGAGGTCAGAAGGTTTATAAGATACAGACGAGTAGAGTATTTTCCATTGGATATTGTGGGATTAGGTGGTATTGAGATTGCTCTAGAATAGATTAAAGATTGTCCCAATCAGAAGAGATGATATAGTCCCACATCTGTTCGGAGAAAAACTTGCTCTTGTTTAAAAAAAAAAGCGACTGTTTTTTCATAGAAATGACGTACTTGGATTTTGTTGGAAATTTTGAAAATTGTATTGCTCAAATACATTTAATTGATTAATTTTTGTCGAGTATTTACTTTTATGGGGATGGGATAACTGTGGAATCTGAAAGGCAGCAATCCTGGTACATAAAATAAGAGACATTATTAAATGGATAAAAAGATTGAGTTTGTGAAAATGACTTATTTAAAATTTTCCCAAGCACATAAAGACGAGGAATATCCAATTTCCTAGCTTCGTTATGCGGTCACTATTGAGTGATTATCTGTTTTTTTTAAAATGCATTATGTTAGCTCCACAGGCTAATGAGAATATCTGTCGTCTTCTGGAGTTACTCTCATTGAGAGTGACGATGTTCAATGATTACGGATTTGCATGCACACACATCATGGTCTTTTTGGCTGTAAGAAAATTGGTTTAACATTATCATATTTCTTGACCTTGTAAGATTTTACAATATGTGTTTCGTTAGAGATAGTTTGAATATTTGTATCTTTTCTTAAGTGGCCAAAATAGTGAAATAGTAGTTCAAAGAGTGATTTTCAAACGATATATCTGACCTCACAATAGAACAAGCAATGATACTGTATCTAGCTTTTTGAGCATGTTATCTCAAAACCGACGTTTTCTAGAATATGGACCTATTACATGGTGATTTAAACCGACTGCAGAATATATGCATTCTTCTATCATTAAATTTTCAGTATTAAGTGAAACCAGATATTTAGCGAGTTCTTGCACAAAGAGTACGGAGGACCTGGAACGTTACTGGTGGAGCCTTTCACGGATATGTTGATTGCTCTCAAGGAAAAGACACTTCCTGGAGCACCTTTGGCTGCTCGGGCGTCCTTGTTATGGGCTCAAAATTATGTTGATCAGGACTGGGAAATTTGGAACTCAAAACGAGTCAAGTGATTGTCACTTCATCGTTCACATACATATTATTGTACAAGTAATCTTCTTGTTGTATCATATCATATTTCTACTTTATTGATTAAGTACAGGGTGGAAAAACAATGTCAGTCTCGTTGCTCTTACCCTATTTGCTATACAAAAGTGTTATTGTCCAAATACTAGAATCCGGTTGAGAGCGGTGTAAAATCCGAGAACCAACTTCCATGTATTTACTGCTTATCTATTCTTCCAGGGTTTGGAATAAATTACAACCACCATTAAGTCCCAGCCTCAGAGATGCTCTGCAGTGAAGGGCGCCATGATTTTGACCTTGCTGCAGCAAAGTTTGCTGATCCTGGCCTCTGCGGATGTCTTGTCTCCTGAAAATTATATATCAAAATGAGAAAAAGATAAGTAATCAGGATTAAAATTATTAGTATTATTAATACTTCTTAGTAACTACTGCGTCTTTCTTTTTTACTTTGCAATGCTGCTCTAGTTTTGGTTCTCTCTTTGTGTTTAATCAATTGGCGAATGAAATTTTTGTAGCTTAACTTGGTTGTTTGTTTGGTTATATGAAGCAATTCCCAGAACGTGGAAGTATATAGTGGATGGCCTCAGCCGTGCTGCTTGATGCACTCTCTCTTTTGATTAATCACAGAGTATCTTTCTACTTTGCAAACAAACTGGAGCCTGGAGGTTTATACTTGGAATGAAAGGACTTTATCAAAAAGATACTTGAAACAAAAAGGTAAGTCCGATGTAGTATCAGTCAGTCAAGGTATCTCAAGCGCAGAAGAATAATAATGGACTCATGAGAACGTATGTTGTCACCAAAATGACTTTCTCCTACATGTTTATCAAACTTCTGAAACAAAATCCGGATTTATCTGAAAAGCTACCTGAGCGCATCTTTCCAATTCCGACCTTGCTTCTGCCTCGCAACTTGAACTCTGATTATCGGGATCTGTCTCCAACATTTCCTCTGATTCCGGCGGCTTCTTCTTCTTCTTCTTCTTCATCTTTGCATACTTTTTTGCTCTCAACACCTTCATCACCTCTACAACAAAATAATCAAAATATTATAACATTTAAAACAAAAACACTCATGGCTGATTAAAGATCAAAACTCAGAGCTTGTCCAAGGAGTACTTTAGTAGTACAAGTAGAACCAACCTTGAGAGGTTACAAGCCGATAAGCTCGACCAAGAACAAGCCTATCACTTGGCCGGAGAAGCTTGACACGTGTGAACCGCACTGTCCTATCATCCGAATTCTCTCCTCCATCACTGGGCAAGGGTATTATAAGAGAAACGTAGTGTCCTGGATTCAATTTCATCACCTCACTAGCACTCACTGACCAATACATCCTCTCTATCCTCCCACTTGGATGTTGTATCACTAGTGCTGCTGCATCTACGGCCTGGCAATTACCCATCTCTCTTTCTATCTAGATGAATATAGAATAAGAAGAAGAACAACAACAAGAAGAAGAAAATGGTGATGGTGAAGAGAGAAGAGAGAAGAGAGAAGAAGAGGAATAGATAAGGAGGAAGTAAGAAGGAAGGATGTTAAAGTAACCAGCAGTCTCTTTCTAGGCAGTACTCACCACCCTCCACAAGGAATGGTAAAATAGGTCTCACTCCTATAGGCCAACAACCTTTTATGGCACCCAATTTACTCCCCCTATGAGTCAACTCTACTAGTTGACTCATTTTATTTTTTATACCACAAAAAACAAGTTCAAATTGCATATAATGGACATATAATTATTATATGAACACCATGATTTATAAATTTAGTATTTATGTATATGTTTCGCATCAACCATTGGGCGCCGGCAGGCGGCAGCTGTCCCTAAATGCTGGTCCGATTACCACGTGGATAAATGTCAAGGGTCAAGATGTTTGGACGGGCATGCTCAGCGGTATAGAAGTGTTCAAGCTTTACTTGAGCGGAAATGCCTAGTTTTTTTCTTATTCTCAAAAAATTAATACCAGTAACCCTCAAACCAAATCAAAGCGTGCATTTGAGATTCCATTTTCACCCTACTATCTTATCCCCTGTTTGGCATGCTCTTCATGCTGCCCTCCAAAACAATTTTTGACTTATTTTGTACTTGTGTGGCCAGACATGGTGTTTCCCATATTTCTTTCTTTTACTGATTAGCTCTTCAAATTGGAGAAGGTATTAATTCTGAAAACAGCGCGCTGACAAATTTGAATATACTGGCAAAGAGTCTTTTAACCTTCACATCGTCCAGCCAATTATTTACGATTGTTGAGCTACCACTCTGTTAGCTAATGCTGGTTGGACTGTATAACAATATATTAGCTATCTGGTTTAAATTGCATGACATTATTATTAGCTATCCAGGCGTTAGAAACATTCTTTAAACTAGTGTAAGACAATAATCTTCTTCTTCAACCTGTTGTTGAGGTTGATAGAGTTGATAAACACAGTTTCCTCCGCAAGGAAGCCGAAAAGATGGTCCATTTGAGAAATATGATTTTGAACCTTCACTAGATGGGGAATTGTCATGTTGTGGTTATCCCAAGAACTGTATCGTCCTCGTGATATTCCATAATATATTTTCCAGTAAATAAGAATATATTAACCGAATAGGCGAATTGAATGAATATGCACATGGCATTCCCTGGGTAATTCAAAGATCTGAATGTTCAATGCTTTTGTCTTTCAGGTATCAAGGATTGCAGTGGTTTTCTTTAAATGCCTCAACTCTGAGACATGATGTTGCTTCATCCTTTAGCAGGTACATTGAGTTCTAGAAGTTATCATGCGAGTATCAAAACCGATTCTCTATTTCAGATCTATTAAGATATTTTGATGAATTGTAGGTTAGAAATGCTGAGTGGTCTCACTTGATACCTTTATTTATTTATTTATTTTTGGGAGCATATAAACTGTTGATCCCTTTATCTTGTGGTACTATTTTTTATTTTTTTTAAGTGAACTTAACTGGGTAGACAAATAAAGCAAACACTTGTCTTCCTAAAAAAATCCCCTCACTATTTCCTTTTTGAATCTCCAATACATTTCATGTAAACTCATAGTCACGTCTTTCACCAAAGAGGTGAGATTAGTTAGAAGTAAAAGCATTCTTAAGAAGCCAAACTCTGTTAAATGCTTGCTTTTTTTAGGCTCTCGATGTTGTGCGTGGGTGACTGATGTGGAACATAATCAACATATATCCCTATTTAGGACATATTTTTATCATAATAAGTAGTGTTAAACGGACAATTATCATGACTAGAGGAGCCTGCTGACATCAACTAAATCTACACTTGCTGCCACTCCCAGCTAACATAGGAGATATTTGGATGTTTTCATGTTCTTAAATATAATCATGACATTTGGTAGGAACATTTTAAATGAAGCTTTCATTTTTGAGATGGGAGGGGTTATATAGAGGCAAACAAACAGTGGAAGACTCGTTAGTTTGGCACACAGGCTTAGAAATCTAGGAGGACAAGGAGGAAAACAGAGACTGACAGAGTAGCTTCAAATCATAAAAAATACATCATTTTCTGTACTTAATCTTGGAGTTTGAGCAAAGGATTAGGATTATTTAATCAAGTTTGATTCACCTGAAGTTATCTGAAAATCTTTAGATTGATTCACATGCGTAAAAAACATCTCCGATTTATGTCACTCTATGATAGCCTTCCATGTGAGGTGTTGGGGATCTCTGATTCAACTATTTAATGATGAATTGACTAATTTTTTGTTCAAACATGACTACATGGGGGACTACAACCATTAGTTATTAAATTGATTGATGGGTCTTTAACTTGTTATAGCCATGGAATGAGGCAGCTTAATATTAAATGATTTGATGGGGTACCCTTATTTTTTTATTTATTTTTTTCCTTCCTAGTGCTATTACTCTCATCAATCTTCTTTGTTTGTTCATCAATTGTACCCTGTGGGGCAACACACTATTTGTCTCAAAAACATTCTGATCTCTCTAGCAGCATAATTAAAGCTCTCAACCAAACAGAATGGGGGTTTTGAGGGGATGGATGTGTATTATGAGTGGGGTTCTTGTTCTTTTGTTGTAGCCAAGGATATGGTTTTAAAGTGGCTTTCTCCACATTCTTCCCCCTGTTATGCATCGGTCGGAGTGGTCAAGGAAGAAAGAATTTAATAAATGCAGTGCGTTCAATGTCTAAAACAATACTCACAAAGAAACAAAGACAGAGAGAGAGAGAGAGAGAAACTGTTTGGTCAATGTGTTCATGAACAAATAGAGGATATGTAACTGTCTAGTATTAAATGTTTTGCAGGGCTGCAAATGGATGGTTTTTTGATCTTGGGTCGTTTTTAGTTGGGATTAATTAGCAGCTAAATCAAATTAAAAGTTTGGCACATTTCATTGATTTTTTTTTGACAAGCACGAGCACTGGTTCATGCACATCTTTACTTGTCATGGACCAGAAATATGGCGAGGACAAAGAAGATATACATCTAGAGACCGCCTTCCGTGTGGATTCATACATGGGACAGCACAGGACATGTCTGTACCAATCAGTGTTTTTTAGAAGCTAATGTTTCACACGCATAATAACACTAAACTTTGACCGACTATTGCATCATCAGAATAATGTTAGAGACACAACTTATTCTATAATTATTTTACAATTTGCTGATGTGGCATACTCTACCTCAACTTTTATGTGGGGCCGAATACTACATTGAAGCAATTTTTTCATCAATATGTTGAGGTAGAGTACGCCACATTAACAAATTATAAAGTAATTGTAGAATAAATTATGTCTCTAGCATTACTCTTGCATCCATCCACGCATGACATATCTGAAGGAATTAGTACGTAGTTTCTTTAGAAGCTGATGTTCCACATGCATGATAACAAGGAAGTTGACTATTGCTCCTCTTCATAAAGGGAAAACAATATACAAATATTTGATCATATATGCGATAAGATAAGATGAAATAAAATAACTGTGAAATTTGCTAAAGTGAGGTATAGAGATGGATGGGGATGAATCATTTTCTGTTTCTTTCACTGGGCTTCTACAAGAACAAACATATCGATTAAAAAAATAGAAAAAGTAAAATTATGGATCATCATATATTAGTTGGTTGATTGATTGACAACTACTTTTAGCCTAAAAAGAATCATTACCATTAACAAATTAACACTTCCCTTTGAAATCCGTGAAGTTCCTACATTTTAATTAGCATTATTCCCCAGTACAAATAAAAATAAAGCACAAGTACCCTTGCACCTATTCCTTGATAGATTAATGTATGTATGGATATATATATATATATATATATATATATATAAGCCACATAGAAATTTGTGAGGTCAATCCACCTCACTGGGAAAAAAAAATTATAATGTAGGGTAAATTTTAAAACTTGTAAGTATTATATATAAATTGAGTACTTCACTAAAATTTTATAAATTTTCTATTATACGGGGTCAAATTAAAAATTTATAAATTTGTTAATTAAATTTTAACCATATATAACTCATATCCTCTCAATATATGTATATCTCTCTACAATATTTTAAACTAAATAATAATCTAATTTATATTATTTTTAAAAATAAATAATGAATTATTTACTAATGAACAATTGTGATTAAAAAATTCTACTATGAGTCAATATAGTGTACATATACCATATATGATTACTTATTATATTTTCATTATAATATAGTATATATATATATATATATATATGTGTGTGACTCGAAAATATAAAGTATTAAAAAAAATTGGCTCGGGCCCCTACCTCTGAACCCCCGCCAAATTATTTATAGCTTAATAATAGTTTCGACACCACTAACAAAAGTATCTGGCTTGGTCACTGTTTATATATATATATATATATATATATATATATATATTATGAATTAATATCACTTTGACAACTTTGTAAACAAACATGATGTAGGTAGTCAACTGATTGAGCTGCTCGCCTGAGTAACCTCATTAGAAAACTCCATTCTTTATTTGGCGCAGGTAGCTTGTTGCTAAAGGAAGAAGACAAGTCCATAAACCCAAATTAAATTAAATTTAAAAAAATGCCACTATATATAAATGCCTCTCTGCAGAATTATTAGATATATAACAATGGACATTAGTATAATATAGTGCTTAGATTATGTAACTCATGTCATGTATGGCTTAAGTTGTACATAAACGTTAACACACCTTTCAAAATCACCCTCCGTCCGTCCAGACGATGAAATTTTCCACAGCACCATCATAATTAAATGTCTGGTGAATGTGATCGATCCTATCCTCTCCATGCAACGACATATGTACGTGTAAAAAAAGTTCAAAAAATAAATATTTAGTGTTCCCTTGTGAGAATGAATTATTGGTTAGGTGGTGAGTGATAAGTGTGTGATTTTGATAAGAAAAAAAGAAAAAGACAGAGACGAAATTGACGAGTACTGGTCACCTTGCCACCCATGCATTATTAATTGTTGGGGTTAAATCACATCGTCCGTCCATTGTTTTGCTCACATCTTTGGAGACATTATTAACACATCATTATATGCCTTGATTAGTTTTAGTTTGTAAGCACCTACCAAACTAGCTAGCTTAACATCAACTTGTAACCATGCACCATGCCAATAAACTAAATTATATATGGCGGCCGGGTCAAGTTCATTTCGGTTGTTGCTCCTACTATGATTGATTAGACACCAAAAAGACTAGTATCTGATCCAGAGGCGGAACCAGGGGGCGGCGGGGGTCATACGACCCTGGTATTCCGGCGCTGCCACTGGGCGACTCCCATCCATGACCCTGCAGATTTGCTTGATGCTACCACTTGTCGGCCTGTCGCCTCACCTCACGAGTCAGTAGCCACGCCTTCTTCTTCGCCTCTGGTCTGCAGAAGTTGGTTTTTTTATAAAAAAACTTATATGAAACGACGTCGTTTTATTTAATAAGTTTAAAAAAAAACTCTTTTCTTTTCTTTTTCAAAATCGCTATTCGCAAGAGCCAACAGCCCAATTAGGGTTCCCCTTCTGCCTCTGCCCTTTGCTATCGCCTATCAGACCTCAGACGACAGCTAGGGGTGGGCAAAAAAATCGATTTTTTTGATTTTTCGATTTTCCGGACCTGTCCGAACCGGCCGGTTCGGTGTAAAAAAACGGTTCGGTATCGGTACAAAAAAATCGGTATATATCGATTTTTCGGTACCGAGCTTTTATGGTTCGGTAAAAACCGAACCGAACCGGTATATACCAGTTTTCTAATTTTTTATTTGTTTTTATTATTAATAAATAATTAATAATAATAATAATATTAATAAAATAATGATTATAATAATAAAAATAATAAAAAATTAATTATATTAATTTTTTAGTTTTTCCGGTAAAAACCAATATCAAACCGGTTCAGTATACCGGTCCAACTGGTATCGGTATCAGTACCGAAATTTAGCAACTTTCGGTACGGTTCGGTTCGGTAAAATCCGATTGCCCACCCCTAACGACAGCCGCTGTGGTGCATCATACGGCCGCACTGGCATTGTCGCTCGCTCTTCCTCCTGCGAGTCCTGCCTTTGCTTTGCTTCTCCCTTTCTCTCTCCAGGTCAGTGAAGTCACCCACTCTTTCTGTGTTTCTTTTTCATATATGCTAATATTTGAATTAGAAATTCTATGCTTAATTTTGTCATTAAATTAGAGATTTAGAGTTTGTTATACCATAAATTAGAGATTATGTGTTATTTTCATTGAATATTTGATTTGATATTGTATATTTATAGTATATTTATGATATATTATTTGTGAAATTATTGAATTAGGTTAGTTGATGAAATTATGATGAAATATTTGAATTGATGAATGATAAAATTATTATGAAATATTTAAATTGATGAAATTATTGTGAAATATTATAATTGGGCAAAATGAATTTGAATATTGATGATATAATGATGGTATATTTATTGATTAGCAATTGATGTTTTTATTTATTCTAGATTATGGATAAATACTTGATTAAGCAACCAAGAACGGTTGATTCTTATAATAATCAATCACTAAGTTTCGAAGCAAGTTGTGGTATAAAAAATTCACGTGTGGAGTTCAATCCGAATGATAATGTTAGTAAAACCGAAAAAAGCACTTCAAACGTCAATAAATAAATCTTTTTTACTGATGTATTTTGACCCCCTCTCTAAAAACTTTCTGGTTCCGCCATTGATCTGATCGATCCCTTTGCCTGAAGAAACCTTCCAACTCCTGTTTTGCGGATTCCAAATCAGCTGTAGACTTTTTACGTGTGTACATATATGGGGACCAATCCATAGCTAACGAACGTTGTGGTTATCCTTACGACAGATCTTGAGCGTCCATCCGAATATCAAAGGATTAATATAACCCTTCTGCAGTTTAGTTTTCAGTATTCTGCAGTTTAATACTGCGGTTGAGACAAATGTCCAAAATATCTTCCTTGTAAAAGTCCTCCGTCCGCAATATTAAACTGCGGATGCTAAATATGACTGGCCAATTAGAAAACGACGTCATTTTCAATAAGTGTCAACGACGTCGTTTTTAAATAAGTGATGTTCGCAGTATTAAACTACGAACGCTAATTATAGTTGACCAATTAAAAAAACGAATTCAATTTTTTAAAGTTTTTAAGGCTCCACAGTATGAGTTGATAAAGAGTTTCTTGTATATATTACAATGAGAAAAATTGTACTCTACACGGATTAGCTGAAGAAATGGGCCACTTACAGAGCCCAGACATTTATGTTGAAACACCAACAATGTTTTGCCATAAAGCTGTATCCGAGTGCTTTATAATTTATTTAACTACGTACTAGCTTAGAGCTTGGAAACAAAAGCTTAGAACTCTTCTTTATGAACAAGTAAAAATAACAAAGCTAATTTAACTAATCAACACAAACTTATTATATGCATGCATGATACATAAACGCAAGGTAATGAGAAGTAGCTATGAAAGGCCTTAAAGCTCTCTAATAAGCACCAAACTAAGCACATACCATAAGGGATTTTAGTATATACAAGTACTATTTCGGAGCTAATTAAACTCGTGTCCTATGTTTCAGGGGAATAAAAATACGGGGATACATACATATAGGAAAACTGCTGATCAAGTGGATGTTGCAGATGGAAAATTAGATTGGTCTGTACTGCATGGTGTTTTGTTTGGATGACCAACAACAACAAAAAAGGTGTAAAACCCTCGTGAGCTATTGGGGGAGGATAACTTGATCACACACCACTATGAGAATCCCATCAATTCTGTCACACTGATGGGAAAAACTTGTTGAGATTGAAGGGCAAGGAATAGAACTCTTCACTCCTCGTATCTGTCTTGAACGACCTGAACTTGTCCCACCAATGCATGCCCCTGTCCTTCCTAGTTGGGTTGTCCTTCCGATGCAGTGTGACATCTAGGAATAGAGCTAGCAAGCCCGCAACAAATGGTTCCGATGAGAATGGAACATTGATCATATCATTGAACTGCCAAAAAGTTAAAATTTAGTTAATAATTGAAAATTTATCAGTCATGAGATAAATGGGGCAAAAAAGGGTTGCCCTTTTAAAGGAGGAAAAAAAACTACTAGTTTTGAGGGAGAAAGAGGATAAAGAGTATTTGCTTACCCATCTAGCTTTAGTGTGGACAGGACCATAACCCTTCACTGCTAAGTACTCGTTAAAATACTGTGGAATTGATAAGCCCATGAAAATTGAGAACCCTAAGATGAACTTTGTTCGGAAGCTGTTTAAATTGCAAAACTGGAGAAAACTAAGACCTGCTGAACCTGCTCATGCATGATTTATGACACAATTAACTTTGCATTGTTTGCTGGTAGAGAAAAAGGCTACAACATCAATGTAAACACTTACCCACATAGGCAAAGAAAAGGCAATATAGAGCTGCAATTATTGGTGCTGGAATTGAGGCAAAGACTGCTCCAAATTTTCCTGAATATACACGAACGTGCAACAGTTATTCCTCAAGATAGATATTTTGGTGGTTTATCATTTTTTACCCAAGGAAAGGTTAAGCTATGGTGGTTTATCATTAATTTAACAGCATCCCGTTCATTGGTAACTAACCAAGTATGGAAAAGAATATCATGAATCCAGCAGATATCTGTACAACCCTACGGCTGCCTACACGTGTCAGTGCTAGCAAACCAGCATTCTCACTGGAAAAGAAAGAACCACAGTTAAGGTGCCAAATCAAATATGTACTTTTTCTAGATGATATTTCCATGAACACAAGCTTTTAAAATCTTACACAGATACTGATGATCCATTTCCGGTTCCAAATATTCCAGAGAACAGTATGCCCACTCCCTTAGAGAAAGAGCAATTAAAATTAGTTTAGAAACCCCAATAAAGTTATTATGTATTCATACAGAAAATTGATAAATCCTCTTCTGGAAAGGGAAATCAAACCATAATAAGAAAGAAGCAGCTAACATTAACATACTCACACTGCTAAAATTACAAAGCTCATGCACAAGGAGTGAAGAGGTATAGCATATTATCAATAGTAATTTAGTTTCCATATCAAGTTCCCTTACTGCATCTTCAATCTTCACTTTAGGTGTGTAGTAAGATATTAATTCAGGTAAAATTTAGAGCAAGATCATCAAATCATACCTGCCAACCAACTCCACGGCTCAGGACAGAAGGTGGTAAAGGAGTTGCACTTGCATACCTTGACACAGCAATGAAGGCACCAGTGGACTGTTGGAGTAATACAAATGTAAGAAACAAGAAGTTATGGCAGAGTTTTATTTTGCTTTGGTCAGTTATAGCTGAGTGGACAGCAAAAAAACATCCAACCACGAAGACTATATCAAAGCTTAATCAGGAAATAGTAATCCTAAAGAGAAGGTTTCAGAAAAGAGGAAACCAATAAACAAAGTAAAAAAACACTCATAAATGCCTAAGCAACATAATAACTGCACGGTCCACATGGAATTACAAAAAGGATGGTAAGAAATTTTGGTTTGACAAGGAGAAAAGTAATTGCAGCAATACATTATCCTGCTTCAGAGGCTATATAATCTTGAAAAGAATTAAAGAAATCTCATTTATACACATTGTAGGAAACATAATACTATGGCCTTCGGGGTCAACCCGGCGGCTTCTATGAGGAAGGCGGCGCAAAGGAGGCTGCAAGCTTCTAGAAACAAATGAGATAAACCATAGGAAACAATAAAAGATTGTGACAAAGCTGCACATTTTGTCTAAATATCCAATGGTGCATCTGAGACCTTCATTTACATAACCAGCAGAGCAAAAGTAAACAACCTCAACAAGAGCAACAAATGAAGCGGCCATCATAGCAAATGCTTCTCCAGCATCAAATGTAGGAGCTCCCCATTGAAATGGATATGGGACTCTTATCCTGCCAAAATTGGAAATTGCATTTGAGAAACATATAACACTGATCGCCAAGGTACAGGTCCACCTTGTCTTACCATCATTAAGTAGTTAGGTTTAGCACTAGCATGAAATCTTAATCAACTTAGTATTTCCATTAACGTATCAATTCTTCTCTAAATGCATCTCCTATAACTCACGACTACAAAATACATACTAATCGAGGCCCCATAATTTATAAGCAAAGAAACAAGCCATACCATGGAGCTCCGCCTATAATTCCAGCACGGTCCTGTTCGGCAGCTCATTTGGGTCGTTCTTGGTGCATGCTTATAAGCTCCACTAACAGTGAGTAAGTGAGCATAAATCCACACAATAATCACGGAGAATATAACAGCAAAGCGGTCAAAGATATGCCTCTCTCCACTCATAAGATGGGGTATATACTGTGTATTAAAAACAATAATATGATGTTGGGAATTCTACGCGGAAAAACTACTCGCAGTTCAAGCCAACAACATCCAAAGAAATATCATAGGGGAAAAGTATGTAGTCAATAGATAATACATAATACCTGTGAGAAGATTACTAGAATGATGAGTTGTGGTAGTCCAATCTCCACACATTTTGAGAGCTAGTCATAGAATGCAGCAATCACCAGTGTGAGAAAGAATACAATATTACAATTACATGTTTACAACATGTGAATAGGAGAAGTAGAGTAATTTCAGCAAATTTGTCTTGCCCATCCCCAAAAAAAGCAAAATAAATGCATACCAGAGGAAAACCAAACTCATACAGCCCAAACCCTGTTAGAGTTACCAATGGAACTACAGAGAGTGGACTCATGAACCTGATCATACAAGGAAGAGGACAGAATTACTTAACCAACCTCATACAGGATGCATAAATTTTTTGAAGCCATGACAGCTAGATATCTAATTATTCAGGAAATAGGAGTCTATGATTAGATTTTCATACAACAATGTTTAATTATTAATTAACCTTGTGACATTACGCCAAAGGCCACTAAAACCGATGACAATCTGAAGAGTTGAAGCAACAATAAGGGCACCCTGGGTCCCCTGCATTATCTTCTCGAATTTCTGCATAGCAGGAATCAGATTAACACAAGTACTTTTGGTTGGCTGTGATTAAACAAGGAGAAAGTTTATCAGCCTACCTCCTCAGGATCCAGAAGGTCACTGTATCGACCAGCCAAGATGATTGAAAGTGTTGTAGGCACAAAAGTATAGGATGCTCCAATTACAGCAGGTAATCGGGTACCGAACAACGTCTGGGTCAATGTATTCAATCCAGCCACAAACAGTAGCGTCTGAATCATCTTCGCTTTCTCTTCCTAAAAAGTAGCCATTCACTCTAGTTCCATTAACAAAAACTATCATAATTTGAAATGACATCAAGAAATCAAAGCAGAATGAAAGGATTGTCAATAAAAAATATAGAGATGAGTGATGGAATACTACTGCAACATATTGTTACTGTCCTTTCAAAAGTCTTACATTTCCTCCTCCCATTTGGGGAACCAGAGTAGAGGGGATGAGAACTGTTGTTCCAAGCATCACAAGATAATGTTGGAACCCAAGTAATATGGCTTCAGCTGCATAAAAATTAGCTTATTTGAATGAAACAACAATAATTTATTTCATCAAATACAATTCAGGTCATGAAAAAATATTACTACATAAACTTAAAACATTGAAAGTTACATGTGTCCAACAGTAGGGTCCTATAAACCCAACAATTGCACCAGATATATATATATATATATATATGGGGTTGCATCCACACCAACCGATTGCTGGGAGCAACCCCTTTATCCCACTCCTTGTAAGAGCTTTTGACTCAATTTATTCCCCAAGTACAGTGGACCCCATTATAATATTGATTTCGAAACCCCATATAAAGGGGTTGCTCCCAGCAACCGGTTGCTGTGGATGCAACCCCTATATGTGTGTATATATATATATATGCAAGCTAAGAATGTCAATGGCCATTTAAGAAAGGAAAATTTGGGTTCATAATCATTATTCTAAACAAAACATATATCAAATATAATATTTACAAGAATAAAAATCGGGAGAAGATATCAGCACAAGTCACAACCGGAAAGAGTATAACTCAGAGATAACATGTATGCGAAAACCATGTTTATTAATATGTTGTGTGTGTGTATATATATGCATATGTATCATAAATACTTGAATAAGAATGTTTACTAAAGGAAGAGTGAAGAAAACTGACGCCAGGGAGGGGGACTTGTAATGCAGTAAGCAATGTTGGGCAGCTGATCTTTTGCCGGATGTGGCTGCAGCTCATCCTGCTTGGGCTGCGGTGCAGCTCCTCCACCTCCTCCTCCTGCCATAATTCCCCTGCTACTTCTTTTTTCTTACTTTCTCAGTCTTAAACCAAATCCCCAGAAATCCCAAATCTCTTCAAAAGAAAATTATAAAAACTTGTCACTAAAACCCATAATTCTCAATCCCAAAAAAAAACTCTGTATCATCCCCACAAAATAAACTGTACAGAAAAAGTCTCCCCAAGTGCATGTATGTGTGAATATAATACTAACAAGTTAAAGAAAAAAAGTAGAAAATGTAGAAGTAATAAGAAGGTATAATCATCTCAGCACTAACCTCAATGGTCAGAAATTTTTGTATCTCCTTTCCCTTTCTTCTCTGAACAGTTTCACAGAACAAACATTAAAGATGTAACACAGGGTAATGTGCTACAGCTTTTTAAGCCAAAACCCATTAACATATGAAAAGAGGGGAAAAAACTAAAAGCAAGTAATTGTGATGATTGCTAAAGAAAAAGGACGGAGAGAGAGAGAGAGAGAGAGAGAGAGAGAGAGAGAGAGAGAGAGAGCAAAGAAACCCGAAAGTGAGAAAGAAACCAAAATACCCTCCCCAGAGGCCAGACAGGAATCTCCTTTCTCTTAATTACTTACTAGTTACTTGTAGTATTATGTATTATATACCACCTTTTTCTTCTCAAGTAGTAAAAGATAAAGGTTTAAAGCATCTGGACCGTCTATTTTACTAATTAATTTCAACACTTTTATGTTGCTATATATAGATATACTATTATACATACCTGCACAAATTGAATTTCAATTACACCAGGTCTACACTTTTGTTTCTCCGTCTTCAAAATGAAAATGATGATCATTTTTGTATGAATAAATAAAAAAACTGATTATGAGATCATTTAAGATAAATTTAAAATCATTTTTTTTATTTTTCTGTAATAAATGTATGTATTATATTTTTATAAGGAAAACACTATTTCCAAATGTTTGTTTGACATTTTTACATAGTTTCGGCTCGCATAAATATGAGATCCATTATAAGTTCAGATGATATGAAAATATCAAAAATACATATCTTCTTTTAAATACGGATGAACTATGAATTAATTAAAAATAAATGCTAAGTATAATTTTATAACTAGTGACAATATATGCAAGGAAATCCAGAAATTAAAGTATTGTTGTTGGTGGATGAGTTACAAAGTTTGACGGTCAAAGCAATATAGTCCGTTTTGATAAGAACTAAGAAGTTAGCTTTATTAGTCCTTCGACTGACTCGTCGGTCATTTTCTGGTACCCGCTAGTACAAAACCCAACACTGCCTTATTTGCATATGGGTCCTCCCCATTTATTATTAACCTCAAATGTACCCTCTTATCTTATTAATGTAGTCAAATAATTAGTAACTGAAATGTATCCTCCATGGAGTATGTGTTACATATCTAATCCATCCGTTCTTAAAAGATTGTCGTTTTAAAAAGTAATTTTTGCTCCAAAAAAATTGTCGTTTTGAGTTTATCAATACACATTAGCTATTTTTTCTCTACTTTATCCTTATTTAAAGTTTTCTCCTATTTAAAGCTTTCTTCCCTTTCCAATGATTCTTATTCAATTCAATGCTATAATCCAAGTAGTAATTGGTTAAATAAGAAGTAATTGGTTGAATTGAATAAAAAATATTAAAAAAATAATAATTGGTTGAGACAATTAATAAAGATAGTATAGTCGAATGTCTAATTCAATAATGTTACGTTTGAATTGAAAGAATGAAATAAAAATAAATAAATCATTTACTAAGCTTTACACTAGGATATCGGAAAAATAAAAAGCGTACCAATCAAACTGGCTGCAATGAGTAGCGTTCCGAATTTGGTTTGTTAATCCAGAGCCAGAGGAGGGCATACATTCACATACTTCTCCTGCGATTCCTCCTAGTGATACCCTCAACACGTGGCATAAATAAACGTTAATGGATTTTTTTTGGGTGGGTCAATTTGAATTAGATGTTCTCTAATTCAAAAATCAATGATAAAGTTTTAGTATTAATTAAATTATAAAATTAAGTAAATCATTTTTAACATATTACGCTTGAGGTTTTTAATTGGCAGCTAATGTGGGTATTTGAAGTTTTGTCCCAATTTTAAGATGTCAATGAGCCTCAAAATACAACTTACTGATATATTTACTCTATATAAATAAATAATTATTCATTCGTCACTTAAAACTGTTTTTAAGTGTGTGTGTGTGTTCTTTCCAAACTCTACCACTTACAAACCACCTTAGTGATTTACAGTGATCAGACTCCTTCCTTGTATACATACATACCCATACCCACCCACGTTTAATGCCATTCCTCTTCTTTACCTTCTTCTGTATTAGAATTCAAGATATGTAGTTTTCTTTCTTTTACAGATTTCTATTCTCCTGCAGGTTGAGGTTAGTCAATCATCACAATTTAAATATTAGTTATTACCCTTTATTACTCCCACTTCCATACAGTTATGCATATTTCAATGTTCATATTTGTCTACTTTTATTTTAAATTATAAAATTATAAAATTAATTTTTGTCTCCTCTCTTTCTTCCCCTTCCATTTATTGCCTCCTGCTTGTTTTATTCCTAATTTTGGTGTCATGAAGTTTGATCATAGAGAGTAGAGAAAGGAAACAGAAAACAGAATACAGTAGTCAGTAGTGGGTGGTGGTGTAGGTGTACAAATATACCTTTTACCTACTAGGCTACTACTACTAGTAGAACTTGCAACAGAAAAATACAGGAGGAGGTATTGCCAAATGCCAACAACAATTACAAATGCGGGTTGTTTCATCCAAATAACAAAACTATGAATCGGAAAAGAAAATGACCCCTCAACAACAATCTTTGTCATATAATACTCAAATGAATATGGTGGAAGAGATTGCAGCTTCCCTTTCCTTTTCAAACTCCATTAAAAGACGAGTAAAATTATGCACTCATTTTCTCTTTCTTGGCCTTCTTTTTTTCTTATCCTTCAAGTTTGTAGTCAAGTTGCTGTTGAGTATTCTCCAAAGCTAATCTCCCTTGCTTTATACATACTCTTGCAGGATTCTCATTCTCCTTGTACACTTCTCATTTTCTCTTTGGATGGAATAAAAATTCATGCTAATTCTGCTACAATCATCATCAACTTTTTCTCTCTCCCAACTATGTTTTGAAATGAATTTTCTCTTCCCATCTGTACTCATTTCACTACTTTGTTACATGTTGTAATCTGTCATCTCTTCTACATACTCGCAACTAGACTAGACTTGTTTTGAGAACAAGTACCATGCCTTTCGGGTTGGTGTCAGCGTGGAACAAGCGCCGCAGAACCAAATCTGAGGACCATATCAACCCCTGTATGTTTCTGCTTCTACTCTCTCTACCTCGTGTAGCTCTCTATATAAGTCTTTATATTGGATGAATTGAACACCCTACTTTCAGGGATATATAAGCCTGTGGAGTATTGGCAACTTCAAGACCAAAATCTGCCTGCAAAAAGACGCCAGGGCTCATCAGTTTTCACACTAAAAGAAATGGAGGAGGCAACGTGTTCGTTCAGTGATGAAAATTTTCTAGGGAAAGGTGGATTTGGTCGAGTTTACAAGGGGATTCTACGGTCTGGAGAGGTAAGTTTTAAAAATATGAACACTTTATCAAGAAAACATTAATCATGTTACATTTTCAATGATAGAATCTCAAAAATTGAGATAACGTAACTGGTATTCCATTATCCTACATGAAATTAAATTTGACTTCCCTATCCTGGCTTTGGAAGATTGTAGCAATCAAGAAAATGGAGCTACCACCATTTAAAGCGGCAGAAGGGGAGCGAGAATTCCGTGTGGAAGTTGATATTTTGAGCAGACTGGACCATCCAAATCTAGTTTCCCTAACAGGCTATTGTGCAGACGGGAAGCACAGGTTTCTAGTGTATGAATATATGCGTAAAGGAAACCTACAAGATCAGTTAAATGGTTGGTTTTTAACTCAAACGTTATGCTCACAAAGCAGAACTTTAGCTGCTAACTTCTGATCATCTTATTATCTGAATATTAGGAATTGGGGACGTGAAGATGGACTGGCCTTTGCGGCTCAAAGTGGCACTTGGGGCAGCGAGAGGACTTGCTTATCTTCATTCAAGTTCTGCTGTAGGAATTCCAATAGTTCACAGAGACTTCAAATCCACCAACATTCTTTTGAACACCAACTATGAAGCAAAGGTAAATTAACCTTACTCTCTTCTCATTAGGGTAAAACGTAGGAATTGATTACATGACCCCATGCTTACTAGGCTTCAACGACTAATTTCTCAGATATCAGATTTTGGGCTTGCCAAGTTGATGCCAGATGGCCAAGAAACCCTTGTGACTGCTAGAGTGCTCGGCACCTTTGGCTACTTTGATCCCGAGTATACATCGGTATGCATCTTTATGTAATAATAATGTTTACTATTGTTGGTATTGTTGAACAATATTCAATGCCTCCTCTTCAGAATAGCACTATATGACACCGTTCCGTCTATATTCTTAATTGCGCTTAATTGTAAGCTATTGACCTTGATTCTTAACTATTCCTTTTCATACATAAACAACGTACTTTTAAAATAAATTAGGCTAATCAACACAATGAATTCTACAGTTGCACTTTGGAGTAAAAAGAAGTTGAATACGATTTTAGATGACTTTAGTACAAATAGAAAGCTTAAATATTCTTTTGTAATAATACCATCATTATATACATTTGTACGTTATATACATTTGTTATTATCAGATTCTAGATCATATACATTTGTACGTTGGATGTATTATTAAAATAACAAGTTCATTCGTATTTGAGTGGTGATTAGAAATAGGGCTTTTGATCTTTTCCCATTGAACTGACTGGCAAGAGAGTTTGATGGTTTGTTGTTCATTTTGTTAACAGACAGGCAAGCTCACTTTACAAAGTGACGTTTATGCATTTGGAGTGGTTTTGCTTGAGCTTTTGACTGGACGGAGAGCTGTGGACCTGAACCAAGGACCCAATGACCAAAATCTTGTACTACAGGTAAAAATAATATGAGTACTTATATTCCAGATTCTGGTTTTCTACTAGTATGAGCACTAAAAAACTAGTTCTAATTATCATGATGTTATTAACGAATGCCTTTGGAGTGTTGCAGGTTAGGCATATTTTGAATGACAAGAAAAGACTGCGGAAGGTGATAGATCCAGAGATGAGCCGGAGTTCATACACCATGGAGTCTATAGCCATGTTTGCAAACTTAGCATCACGCTGTGTTCGCATTGAAAGTAGCGAAAGACCCTTGATGGAAGATTGTATAAAAGAACTCCAACTGATTTTTTATACAAATTCAAAAGTCCTAAGTATGACCATGCATACATTTAGAATGCTTTGAGAACCTTAGTTAAAGTAAATATTTATTTGTTCCGCTACTAATTCCACTTTAAAAAGAGTTCATACTTGGAAACTCTAGATAATACCTAGAGCTAAAGAGTGTAAACTTATCAGACTTTGAAAAGGGACCCAGAATTCAAAGACTTGTGATACGTAATAAAGGCTATTTGTTGAACAGCATTTGGAAGTGAATATCTTCATAGCTTAGATAACCACAAAGGTCTAGTTAGAGGAATGACTGGGGAATTATGATGTGAAGAAAGGAACATTTACATGTACATCTTGCAGCACGTTTGGCATGGATATAATGTCTCTCAGCGACTGGTCTTTTACTTTTATATATATATGTATATATCTATCTTCATATCTACATTCTGCTTAATCTATTTAAAGAAAACATGAAATATATCAAGTTTTCATAATTTTTGAATTGAGGCACACCAAGATGTGGTGGCAGAATATAAGCTGAAAATTTCTATGTAAATAAAAACTTTAAAGGTGTAAAGCAAAGAAAAACTACAGATTATGCATCTTCTGTCAGTCACAAACTTTAGGCAAATTCTAAAATGGTGTAAAATATAAAAGGGGAAATCATGAGCTATTTAATGAAACATGTACTTGGTTAATTCAACTGGGAAATCATAAAACCTCAATTAGGTTACATTTGGACCCAGAAAAATCAAAAGAAACCAGGAAGCACCGGGTATCCTAGATTGAATAAGATGCTCTCCCTACGGAAACACTTGACACAAAGAATCCTCAAGGAAAAGGGTGCACAATTGTAGGACAAAGAACTGTTTACCTTGGACAATGTACGGAAGCAATTCACCAGGGCGTTACAGGTATATGTGCGTGTTTGCAAAGAGAGAGAGAGAGAGAGATGATTAAAGCTACAGTAAGCAATGACATATACATTCCACTCAAAAAGGAAAAACAGAATAGTAAATGCCTTTACCTCGAAAAGTATTACCTAATTTCTGCATAGCTGTTCATGAAGGATGCTTCTCATTAGAATCTGACACATCCCTTTCTAAAGAACTGTTTGAGACAGGTAGTTGCTTGCACATTAGATGCTTACGTCTCTGCAATGTCAACAAAATCAGGATGTTGTCGGTCTTAACAACGCCATATCCTGCTTTTGTATACATGATAAATGGAGCAGCATCAATCATTCTGCAGTGCAAGTAAATCTCCCTTGAGGAACTCATGTGAGAAATTAGTTGCTCACTTGCCTTCAGCAGATGCCACCCGATGCCCCTCCTGGAAATTTGTAATTAAGAAAATCTTAGTGTTCAGATTTTATACAAAAGCATTACAGTATATTATGAGGTGTTGCAACCACAATCATATCCTGAAGCAATTATACGAATTGCATATACGAGGGAACTGATAGTGAATAATAGTAAAAACAAGTCATGAGCTTTGCTATTCCTGTTACTATCTGGGACGAATAAATTAGTCTGGAATGAGAAGTTGTCAAGGACTAGTAGAATTCTTGGGTCAACATGAGCCAGTATCTAAAAAACCTTTCCATGAGTGATCTCAAAGTTTTGAACATAATTTATCTGACAACTCCCACTTCTGTATTTCTCATTGCCATTCTTCAACTTCAAAAACCTTTCCATGAGTGATCTCAAAGTTTTGAACATAATTTATCTGACAACTCCCACTTCTGTATTTCTCATTGCCATTCTTCAACTTCAAAAAATCGATCAGGTTCAAGTTTTTCTTGCACAAAGCTAAAGAGGATGGTGAAAATCAGAAACCCAATGACGTGAAGATAAATTGAACTTCATATACCAACCAACCCCCTGAGTCACTCTCACCTTTATCCAGAGACTGACCAACTCAAACAGTAAGTATCTTTAACTATCTTTAATCCTAATAGATAAAGAATTCCACACTAAATGTGCAAACTAAAGAAAACAACAAAATTTCAGTAAAAGTTGATGCTTTGAAACCAAAAACATAGCAGCAATAGAGGAACGATTTCAACATATTATTACTTAAAGATTGGCGCTTTATATATGATAACATAACTGAACAAGTATAAAAAGAAAGATACCTCCTAAGGGACTTCTGCACTGTCATATTACAAATATATGGTGAATTCTTTGGAGGAGTAGGAGTGGGAAGGGAAGCATTAGCACCTATCTTGTTAAAACTAATTTCAACAGTCCCTGCCAACTCTTCTTCACCCTCCCCTTTATAGAACCCAATGAGGGTTGCTGTATGAGGCATCGAAGTCTTCCTCTCGAACTAAATGCTGCTTTGCCAAAATCCCCAATAGATTTACAAACCCATTAGGCAACAAAATTGATTCCGCAAAAGATTCTGCCAATAACCCAACAGTCATGTCCATTTCATCTTCCCTCATCACACGAACCCACATGGACCCGGTTTCCAATTCTTGAAAATATCTGAAATTCTGTAAAGAATGAAGCTTTTCAATCTCCTCATTCGAAAGAAAACGGCCTGTTTGAAATGGGTCTAGGAGGGTCGATGATGAGGAAGTTGAACAGGAAGAAGAAGATTGAGAAGTTGAGGAGAGGATGAGATTGTAACGGCCAGATTTGGGAAAGATAAAAAGAGGGTGTGCTTGTTTTGGGTTAAGAAATGGTGTTTTGTGAGATTTGAAATGGGTGGTCTGGTAAAGGTGATGGTGGTGAGGTTGGATGTATGAGTAGGAAGACAGGGATAGAGTTGTGGCCATGGGATTAACAAGAAGTCATGGTGGATTAATCAAAGCAGTACCGGGAGTTATACTAAATTTGATAATTTCACACTGTTCTGAAGTGGACCTTATATACTGTTTATATGAAATAGAAGAATTTATAGAATTCTCAAATTTTTTTGTTGAATAGTAATGTTAATATTTGTCTATTTAAGTGTGTCAAAAAATCAAAACATCCTTTCGATCTAATCTCTTTACCAAACGACATACACACCTCACAAAAATAATGCTAGGATCACATAAAAATTTTCACATAACTCTCACATACACACACATAAATAAAGTGGATCCCACATGTCAGGCAGGGTCCACAATATTTATGTGTGTGTATGTGAGAGTTATGTGAGAATTTTTATGTGATAGTAGCATTGTTGACCTCACAAAACCCACCCAATCCCTACGTAAAGATCACTCAATTGACTCACATTTATTTATGATTTGTCTGATATTTTATAGTCATTCTATATATTTTTGTTGGTAGCCTATAATTTTTTACTCATTTTTTTTGGGTCCTCTTAACATGTGTCCCTAAGGGCACATGCTAAGCACACAGTTCAAGAGAATATTCTCTTGAATTATGTGTATATTCTTTTGATTTCTGTATTTGCATTAAGTTCAAGGGAATAAACACACAATTCAAGAGAATATTCTCTTGAATTGTGTGCTTAGCATATGCCCTAAAGGCACATATTAAGAAATTCCTTTTTTTTTTGCTAAACGAACTTTAGGGAGGTTTCGATAATGTTTTATTTTAAAACAGCTTAAAAATTAATATTTAAAACGAATTTTAAGGTGTGAATTATAAATAAAAATGTTTGGTACTAATTAGACTTGCAAGTAAAAAATTAAGTCAAAAAAGTAATGGAGGTATTTTGCTAAAATGACTTATAAATTAAAATAAATTATAAAAATTAGTAAAATAAGGGTAAAAGAAGCATACTTATTTTAAAATGATTTATAAGCCAGTTTTTGAAAAGTAAGTTCTCAAAAACTATTACCTCCGTTCTAAAATAAAGATACATTTTAACTTTTTAAAGTCATTTTGTAAAATTTTAAAACTCAAAATTGATATAATTTTGTTCAAAGTTTGAAAACAACAAAAATGATAATTAGTATTACTTTATAGTTTACAATTGTTATATTTATTTGTATTAAAACCAAATAACTTCATATCAATTTTGAATTTTAGGATTTCGCAAATTGACTCAAAAAAATTAAAATGTATATCTAATTTTGGAACGAGGAGGGAGTACTTATAAGTCATAACTGGAAAATGTTAGATATTGCATATTCTGATTTGATGATGATATTAGTATCTAATAAGTTTTGTAAAGTCTTTAAATTAAATTGATGGACAATGACTTAGAATAAAAGATCAAACTTGTTATGTTGATCTATTGAAAGAATTGAATGTATAAATGATAGGAATGAAACGATCGTGGAGTTGATTAAACGATCGTAAGGCTGCTCTGTGCAATTGTAAAGTTTATTTGAATATTGCAGAGTTAGTTAGTCTATCGTAGAACATTTAGTTTAAGATCGCAGAGTTTGCCAACAAATCATAAAGTTAAATCAAGATCGTAGAGTCTACAGAAGAATTGTAGAGTTTGCTCTAAGATCTTAAGGCAAAACCAAATCGCAGAGTCTGCAAAGAGATCGTAAGGTAGAATGAAGATCGTAGAGAAAAGCAGATCATATAGTCAGCCAAGTCAAAAACTCTACGACTTTCATGAAGTTCTCAGATCAATCAAAGTCATAGAATATGTCAGGTCCGACATTGGAAAGACTCATGGAATGAAGATTTTGAGATATAGTTCTTGATCATATTAAGTTTAAATCGAATATCAACTCAAGTTATGCCTAAAAGCTAGTTTGATGATGTGACATCACCCATGTGGTTGATACTTTTGCAGTCAGATGTGACGTATCAGAGTCGAAAGTAAGTTGACACATTCGCCTTGAAAGTCAACAGTAAAGATCTTATAAGATCGGAGTATTAAATGCACAACGACAACTTTCCAATGGAAAAATCATGATGTCGTCTATAAAAGGGCACGAAGAGGCAATCAAACAACACGAATCACGAACATCAAGCTGAATTCCTGCCTAAACCTCAAGAACACTTTACTCTACGAAAAGAGAACAACTTGTTTTGCTACTAAGCCCTTCAGAAGCTGAGCTTAACGTAACTTAGTAGCACCTCAGAAATCACCTCATTTTTTTGTGATTCGGTGGTCATAATGACATATTGTTACCATGTCTAAGTGACTTGAAGAGTTCTTAGTGAACTGGTCTTAGTGATCTCTGCCTAAGTAGCAAATGCCGAATCTAAGTGACTTGGAGGAATCTCAGTGATTTATTGTTGTAAGCATCCTTGGTAGATTTCGTACTCAAGAATAGAAGAGTGGACTAGAAGTTATTTGTACTCCGAACCACTTAAAAATCTATTTTCCCATTTATTTTCTTGCATTTATATTTCTGCATTTTTTTTATTGTTTGTGACTTAATTCTATAAGTGAGCTAAATTCAAAATTGAGATTTCATTAAATCTTTGAAGGAGATTTCCAAATTAATATTTGGTTGTGCAAAATTAAATTAAATCTAATAATTAAATTTGGTAATACTTCCTTAAAAAGAGAAAATTTTAACTTAAAAATCTCTTGTCCCATTTATTTTCTTGCATTTATATTTCTGCATTTTTTTTATTGTCCCACTTAATTCTACAAGCGAGCTAAATTCAAAATTGAGATTTCATTAAATCTTTAAAGGAGATTTTCAAATTAATATTTGGTTGTGCAAAATTAAATTAAATCTAATAATTAAATTTGGTAATACTTCCTTAAAAAGAGAAAATTTTAACTTAAAAATCTCTTGTCCCATTTATTTTCTTGCATTTATATTTCTGCATTTTTTTTATTGTCCCACTTAATTCTACAAGCGAGCTAAATTCAAAATTGAGATTTCATTAAATCTTTAAAGGAGATTTTCAAATTAATATTTGGTTGTGCAAAATTAAATTAACTCTAATAATTTAATTTGGTAATACTTCCTTAAAAAAAGAGAATTTTAAAATTGGAGATGCTGGGTATTGTTCCCCGTACCTCAAACATGCTAAGCGAGCGCTCTACCATCTGAGAGCTACATCCCCATGTTGGATGTTTGACAATTCCAATAAAATTCTATAGTCTTGTTGGTTTGGTTAAAACATACTCAGGGTGCAAACTGTTGATCATAATTGTGCTCCAACATCAAAAATTTGATTAGTTGCACGTAACAATGTACTGTAACTAGTAATTTACTCCCTACACGGCCCTATTGATACTCTTAAGGAAGGTTTGTAAGAGTGTAGGTAGAGTTGCTGCTAATGTTCCAAAATAGTATGCGTATGCAAATTCAGCAGTTGATTTAGTGTTATGTCACTTCTTCAGCAAAGGGGAAATAATCAAAAGAGAATAGTAACTTTTTTTCTAGTTCGCGGGACAATGAAAAAAGGACACGCACACATAAACAACAAACAATAAGAGGAGACCGCACAATTACTTTCTTGGCCATAAGTTGATTCAAGCTGTAATATGTTTATAAAAACTTGATAGCATTGTCCAGAAAGACGGCAGAGGTAATATTAGTACTGTAATAGAAACACTACATAAAAAGAAGTTGTTGAAGAATAATAGACTGTAGCCACCCCACCTGATTTTCTTATTTAATAGTACATAAAAAGCTAGGATACATATATATAGGAAAATTTTGTGCAACCAACCCGAAAAAACGAACCCACGGGCTATAGCGAAGGTTCATCCGTCGCTAAATCGCAGAAAAAGCTGATTTTCTGAGCTATAGTGACGGTACGAACCGTAACCATAGCCGTAACGTCAGCTTTTTATGCTATAGTGACGGATTGAACCGTCGCTACAGTCGGTTAGTTGATGGACCAGTTGGTTGAAAAAGGGTTCCCCATATATATATATATACATAATAATGAAAATTAAAGCAAAACACAATGCGAATGCAGCCGAGATTAAATTACATCTAGGATTCCCTTAAAAATAGAAGCTTCTGTCTGTATATAATTAACTTCAAAATAAATAAATCACACCGTGTGCATGTACATGTACATGTACAAACCAAAATGTTTTTGACAATGTTGTTGCCTTTCGCATCACTACAGCTTGCTGCATCGATCTCCTATGCAATCCTTAATTCATCCATCAACTTTCTCTGTCTCTTACTTAATTCCAAATCATTCGCGCTCTTCTAACGCCTCCCTCGTTAAACAAACAATGATCATATATATTTTTCACATATACAGACATATATATATATATATATATATATATATATATATTTGTCATCACATCACATCATTCCATTCCATCTCTTCATCACATGTAGCAAAATCTCATTCCAAGCATCAATAGGCCCAGGTAAGCACCAGTGAACACAATCATTTTGTACGCGGTCCGTCGCACCATTGGCAAACGGAAACGGATGCATATAAGGCCCCGGGTGGCCGTCCGGTCTCATTAGTGACAATTTGGTCACGTCCAACGCTTCCAATCTGAAATTCCGTCCATTTTTCTGTGCCAATACCACTTCATCCAACTCTGATTTTCTCATTTCCGCATTCATGTCTACAACCTCCTTTTCCCCTTCCTTGAAAGGCTCGGTCTTAGAACAAGCGTCAAGCTTATCCCATTCGCCTTCAAAATGTGCAGCCGAAAATGTAGTCAAAATCACATCAATTGGACTCCTACCACTACCACTACCACTACCACCTCGCCTTTCCATTATGGCCTCAAGGGCGGTCCTAATAGCCTTCCCAAAAACGCCATAAAAACCGATCTCCGTGTAATTCTGGCCGGTGCAGAAATGACATCCCAATACTGAATCTCCATCAAAATACACAGCTGGGTGTAAAAACCAATGTCCCACTGATAAAACAAGCACGTCCATGGTATCAAGATCAGATGCCCATCTCTCATCCACCGAATCCAAGAACAATTTGTTATAATTTGGACCAGTACCATCGTTTGATTTTTCAATACCCTTTACAAGAAAAGGTGACCAATATATTGAGACGGTGACATTATTACAAGGAAAAGTCCATCTGCGAAATTTGTTATCTTCACCGTTTGAATAAACAAGGTTAGGGGCAGAGGAAGTGGCTAGCATGCAGAGGAGTGACTCCAACTGGTTTCTAGCCAAGGAGTCGCCCACAAAGGCCACATGTTTGTTCCTGAGGAGCTGGAGAAAAGTGTCGGGATCAAACCTGGCAACTTTGCATTGGTTGGGCCTCCACCTCCAATAAAGGTAGCCCGTATCAGGTCTTCCATGTCCCATACAATTCTGTCCCTCTTTAACTGTCCCACAATTCGTACCATTGTACAGAGGGCCCTGTTTGTCATGGACCCATTTGCCATTGGTGTAATCACATGGTAATTCCACATGGGTTTTTTCCTCTTCTGCAAATAACATAAAAAACAAACGTGAAAGATCTTATAGTGATTACATAAAAGACAAGAACTAGCATCTCATAAATGGCATTAACACTAAAAAAATATATATTTTTCGTACATGATCATATACCTTGTGACGGAGAAGGAGAAGAAGAAGAAGAAGATGATGATGATTTGTCAATGGCCATGGGATAATTTTTAGTAGTAGGAAATTGATTAGTTGGAGAAATAGGGAGGAGAAAAGGGTAAAAGTACAAACGAACAAGGGCTATAGGAAGCAGAGCATATAAAGTCCAGGTGAATAACTTGTTTCTGAGAGATGGAGGGTGATCTTTGAATGGGTTGGGTGAACCCATTAATTGAATATATAAGCTGATCAACTTTCTTCTTTTTCTTGCTTTCTTGTTGTGTTTCAATTGAATTCTTTGAGCTCGGAAAACGGAGGGAAAAAAGGGTGTAACTGGCGATGAGGGGGATATGAGAGATTAGAGGAGGAGGAGGAGGAGGAGGAAAGAAAAAAAGGGAAAAAAGTTTGGGTGATTGAGTCAAAGTCACATCGTGAATCCCATTTTCTTTGGTTGGCCAACTAATACTCATAACTTATACCATACATAATTACATATACTGCTATAATATTAAACGGATTAGGAGGTTCGGTACATGCTTTTTAATTTATTTATTGTCTTGATCCCTGTTGGATCATGTGGTACAACTTACACCTCTGATCTTTCTGCACGACAGTATTGATTTTCTCCAACTCTTCCCCTATTTTAATATACATATTTGGTGCGACACTTCTTATTAGTAAAAGACAATGTAGAACCAAATGAGTTAGTTTAATGTGAGGAGCACCTTATGATAACTTGATACATATGGACTTTCACTTTCCATCCCGTGATAAATTGATAAATATGGAATTCACTTTGCACTGAGGTTGTAAAATAAATGAAACTGTTCGGGTTGAATTTGTATTAAAAGTTCGATTCGAGTTTAATTCGACACATAAATAATTTAAATATGAATAAATTTTAAAATTTGATAAATTACTTGAATATCTTTAAATTATAATTTTTTATTGATATCGGATCATATTCGCTCAAAAAGTTTAAACAGCTAGGGCTCGATTTAAGAGCGTACTCGACTCATGTATAGATAGGCTTTGCAATTTTGACATAAATTTATCGCAATACATATCATGATTCATAATAATAATTGTGATGTATGTGGCAACATTTATAAATTTTTATCTTTACTTTTTCTTTTCTGGTTTGCTTAATTTAGTTCAAGTGATGATGAAATTAGTGTAAATGTCAATAGATAACAATTATTTTGGGCTACAATCTAGCTAGGTAATCGTAGTTAAATAAGAATATCAAGTAATATTTGAATTTCGGCTAGCTATAAAATTCCCTAATAACTATCCTTTGTTTTAAAAAGTAATTACTTAGAAAGCTATGGCACATTTGCCGTTAACCATTGAATGCTATCCCACGAAAGAAGATGTGTTTGCGTGACGGATTCATCATTTTAAGCTATTGAATCGCATTAATCCCTCCATGTAATTAGCGCATGCATGCATGCAAGCAGTACGAGAAGGTGGATGAGTAAAATTGTACGTGATCTTCATGTGACAAAACGAAAGAAGATGTTACAAACTTACACTACTTATTATTTGAGTATTTATTTTTATGTTTTTGCGTACGTAAAAGTACCAATTGATGAGAGTGAGGGCCAAGGGGCAATAATGCTTTTGAATTCTTCTACTACTACTACTACTACTACTACTTCCAAACGCACGCATACATGAAGCATATATATGCCTAATTATATTGATTTTGATTCATAGTCTTAGAAATATACAGATAATTCATGCGTTGGTTGGCAAACACTATGAATCTTGCACTTGTAATGGGAGGTAACATGGTAGGGACTTTAATTTTCCGGATACGGCGGGAGCAGCACGAATTAATGTTCTAGTGTTTACTTACTCGATCTCTTAATTTCAAAATTAGAATTAATTAATTTTAAAACAATAATGAAATGGTAATAAAAATTATTGATAAATTAAAATTATTAGTATAATATTTTATATAATGCCTTAATTTCATAACGGACTAAAAAGACATTTTGAATCAATCTCTAATTTAAAAACAAAAAGAGGAGTACATGTCTATATATCTTCTGACTATATTATTTATTATTATTCAAATAAATAATAATTGACTAGTCGTGATCCATGTGAAAATGACACCAACATCACAACTAGTAAGTAGTAGTAATTAGCCCATTCTTAATCAATGTGCAGGCGTGTACATTTGATGAATTACTTACTAGTTTAAGTCTAAATTCTACAGTACTAATATAGGAGTACTATACTAGTACATACATACATTCATCGTATGGAGTATTCCTTTAGCTAATTCTTTCAAAAAGCACAATTAATGGAGTAGTATCAAACTTTTGAACCCTAGCTGCAGCTGCATGCATGGGTGATGGGCCATGTATACCTTTTCTTTCACCATTTAATTATTTAGGTGTGTATTAATTCTATTTTGATTCTTTCTTACCTTATACGTGTTGTATTTTTTTGTTTCATTGATGTCAGACAAGCTGAGATATATAGAGGATTGGCGTTCCTGCCGAGGCTCAAATCATTTTCGATGCTATGCTTTGTCCATGTTGGGGCCCGAATATTTGAAGACTCAAGATCCGGGGTGGGCTGGGCCTCGGTTAAGGCTATGGTTGGGCCATGGGGGGTCCGGTTGGTCCATGTTAAAGGACACTCCTAATTATATGGAGATTCTATTTATGAAAGGAAGAATCATGCATTGATTGGACTTCCTATATCTTGGGAGATTTGGTATTATCCTATTATGAAAAGGATACACGGGAAAACCCTAATCCTATGAGGAAGTGGATTCAAGCAGGGTTGTGAGAACCTATAAATATATGGCTCGACCCTCATAAGGTACACAACACTTTATTATTCCAGCAAGAGAGTAATTTATCCCTCCATTGTTAAACCTTGTCAGCCTGTACTTACTCTCACACCGGAGCTATCCCCCGGCGGCCCAAGCCGTCAAGCTTTGGTGTTTACCCGTTTTGTGCAGGATTGGACGCGCTTAGTGATTGGAGCGCGTGGACGAATCTTGGCGTTAATATTGGCGCTAGAAGGAGGGCGTTTTTTCAATCACAACCAACGGTTAACCATAAAACATGGTGAATAGCAAAGAAGTTTCTGGTAAAAGACAGCCATCGGCGGCAGCATCAGCACAAAGAGGCTCGGTGAAAGATAGGTTAGGGCCATCTAGCATCCACTCACGACTTGGCCCTCAGAACAATTCGGTTGGCTCCCAAGTAGGGGGCCACCCCGCTGCCCAACGAAGACTGTTCCGCACCACCAGCCAGGAAAAAAGAGATCGGATACAGGTTGAAGGCGCCCAGCCTCGAACCCACCCCTTCGAAGATCGTGAAGCGGCCATAGCTAGAAAGATGAAAGAGATAGAGGACACAGAACATGCCCTAAAAGTCCTCCGGGTGCAAAAGGAAGAGCTCGCCAGACAGGTGCTGAATATAGTCGAAGATGAGGCTTCCAGCCACCCTAAACACTTGGGGAGAGGGAGGTCTCCACGCCGAGGATCCCAAGGGCATGACAAGCACACCAAAGACACCGAGAAGAGGCTTCGGAGCCCCTCTCGGGAAAGAAGCAGATCCGGAGATCGTCGAACCAGGAGACGTTCGAGAACACACTGCACTAACAGTTCTCGACACGATGACCGGAGCTATCAAGCAGGTCATCGCCAGGACCTAAGACACGATAGTCCCCGTGGGAAACGGTCTCATCAGGAGGCCCAAGCATCAATGCACCATCCGAAAGATGGTCTCCAAGGCAGTCCTCGGCATGATCAAGACAGAGACTGCAGAAGCCCTCAGAACCGGAGAGACCTGAGAGAAAAGTTGTCCCCGAAGAAGAGTTCGGACCCAGCTCTGGCGGCCGTAGAGGTGTTGACAAGGAAGCTAGAGGACATGCAGAAAAAGTTGATCGCGAGCCAGCAGGAAAAGGTAACTTCGGGGAAGAAAGCCTCCCCATTCTCCGAAGAAATCCTTCGGGAAAAGGGTGACCTCAATAAAAGACTGCCGTACATCGAGAGTTATGACGGGACGGGCGACCCCTATGAGCACAGCCAGACATATGACAGGCTGTTAGATTATTACGACTACACCGATGCGGCAAAGTGTAACACCTTCATCACCTCTCTAAGGCGAGATGCCCGACAATGGATGAACACACTGGCCCCAAACTCAGTCTCGTCATGGGAAGAACTATGTGATAAATTCCACGCCCGATTTGGGAGTAATAGAAAGAGAGGGAAGCCTACTGGGTCGTTGGCGCAAGTCAGACAACATTCTAACGAGACGCTCGGTCAGTACGTGAAGAGATTCAGGGAAGCGGTCGGGCAGGTAACCGAACTTAATGATCTACAGGCCGTAGGACTCTTCCAGAACGGTTTGGATCTGGTTAGGTCCGAAAAATTAATGAAAAAACTGATGTTCAACCACCCGAGGAGTTTAGCCGAAGCCTTTGAAAAAGCAGAAAGCTTCATAACTATGGAAGAAGCCATGGAAAGTCTGAAACGAGGCTCTACGGAGAGACCCAAAGAGAAGGAGAAGAGCAAACCCGAGGGAAATTCAAGGCGATATGGAGGCGATAGATCGGGAGGCTACCCAAAGCGGTATGACAACAACAAAGGGTCGAGGGGAACCCGGCCCCCTCTGCCAAGAGATCAAGAAGGAAGGGTTTACACTCTACTTAACACCCCTCGACCCGACATCCTGGAGCACTTAAAGAAACAGCCGGGTTACCAGAAGCCAGATGACGGCTACAAGCCTAAGAAAGAGTATTCCGGCAGGTACTGTGATTACCACGAGTGCATGGGACATTACACCGAAGATTGTTTGGCGTTAAAAGATTTGATTGAAACAAACGTACAGCACGGAGGCCTGATACGATTCGTTTCGGGAAGAGAAGAACAGATTCGGAAGATAACTACCCCAACTCAGGCCGATCAGCAGCCCCAGCCGAACCCAACACCGGGGGCTCGCCATGTGGTCGATGTCATAACGGGAGGCATGATGGGGAAACTTTCGGGGCAAAAGCGACGCAATTATCTAGATGCGGTGATGTCTGTGGCAGACCAACCCGCGAGACAGGAGAAGCCTTTCCCAGGTTCGGTCATAGCCTTCACGGACGAGGACTTCCCTACCGAGCCGATCGAACCGCATGAAGGAGCATTGGTGATCACGGCACAAGTAGGGTCAGTGGATATGAAAAGAATGATGATAGACAACGGATCATCAGTAGATATTTTGTACGCTCATGCCTACCAGAGGATGAGTTTGGATGGAAGGTAGATGGAGATCGGGCAAGAATCTCCCCTCTACGGCTTCAGCAACGAACCAGTTAAAGTGGCAGGGACCATTGAGTTGCCGATTATCTTCGGCACAGCTCCTCGACAGGCGGAAATCAGATGCCGATTCTATGTGGTACATGTTGACTCGGCTTACAACGCTATCCTTGGGAGACCCACATTGACGGCCCTCCAGGCGGTAACTTCCATACCCCATTACAAAATAAAGTTCCCTACCCCGCATGGGATTGGAGAAGTAGCAGGGGACCTCGATCTGGCGAAGAGGTGTTACCGGAATTCCCTGATCACCTCGGGCGTGGGGGTCAGCAAGAAGAAGCAAACTATGGCAATAGAGATCGAGCCCTTTACCGAAAGTAGTCAGGAGCCATCAGTCACCCCGGCCGGAGAGACCGAGGACGTAGAGTTGGTACCAGGAAAGCCAAACAAAATAGTAAAAATCGGGATGGGGCTACCAGCGTCTTTTCGGACCCATCTGATAGAGCTATTGCAGGGCTATGCTGACATCTTCGCGTGGGCCCCCAGCGACATGCCGGGGGTGGATTTAAAAGTGGCCGAACACAAACTTCATGTAGACCCGGCAAAGAAACCAGTTCGACAAAAGAGAAGAATCTTCGCCCCCGAGAGACAGAGGATAATTGATGAGGAAATAGCAAAACTATTAGCGGCAGATTTCATATTTGAAATAGACTACCCGGAGTGGATGGCGAACGTAGTCTTAGTTCAGAAGCAGAATGGCAAATGGCGGGTTTGCATCGACTACACTGATCTAAACAAAGCATGCCCTAAAGACTTCTATCCTTTGCCACATATCGACCAGCTAATCGATGCCACTTCGGGGTATGCACTGCTTAGTTTCATGGACGCATTCTCAGGCTATCACCAGATCTCAATGTGCAAGGAAGATATACCAAAGACGGCCTTTATAACCCATCGATCGGTATATGCTTATAAGAAGATGACATTTGGCTTATTAAACGCCGGGGCCACTTACCAAAGAATGATGAACTATGTCTTCCGGAGCCAGCTGGGAAAAACTATGGAAGTATACGTAGATGACATGATCGTGAAAAGTATGTCAGTCCGAGGGCATTTGGATGACTTGGAGAATTGCTTCCAGACAGTTCGGCATTATAACCTAAGATTGAACCCTACAAAGTGTACTTTTGGGCTGGGAGCTGGAAAATTCTTGGGTTACATGATCAGTCAAAGGGGGATAGAAGCCAATCCTGAAAAAATTAAGGCCATCCTAGATATGAAGTCCCCACAATCGTTTAAAGACGTTCAGCGTCTAACCGGGAGGATAGCAGCTATGAGGCGATTCATGTCCAAATCAGCAGAGAGATGTCTGCCGTTTTTTGATACTCTGAAGGGGCCGAAGAACGCAAAGAGTTTTCAGTGGACAACAGAATGTGAAGATGCATTTCAAGAGATAAAAAGATATTTATCTTCGACACCTTTGCTGGTGAAACCTGTTCCTACAGAGCCCTTATACTTGTATTTGGCGGCAAGTTCTTTGGCAGTAGGGGCTGTACTGGTGCGGGAGATTGGGGGTAAGCAGCACCCGGTTTATTACATAAACCACTCCCTCAGGGATGCAGAAACAAGGTATCCGAACCTGGAAAAATTCGCCTATGCCTTAGTAATAGCAAGCAGGAAGCTCCGACAGTATTTCCAGGGACGGTTGATAGTGATTTATACGGATCAGCCTTTGAAGAAAGTTTTGGGACCACCAGAGGTCTCTGGGAGACTTGCAGCTTGGACTATGGAATTGTCCCAATTCATACTAGAATACCACCCTCGGACAGCAATCAAGGGACAAGCCTTAGCAGATTTCGTGGTGGAATGCTCCTTCTCGGAAGCAGATGATAGCTCGAAGGAAGCTGAGGGGATTAAAAAAACGGTGGCCGCTATCCTGCCAGGGCAGAATACTTGGACCTTGTATACGGACGGATCAACGACTTCGGATATTAGTGGAGCCGGGGTCATCTTGACGAGCCCCGAAGGGTTCAAAATTCAACAGGCGATCAGATTCGGATTCAAAGCAACGAACAATGAGGCTGAATATGAAGCAGTTCTGGCAGGGCTTCGGCTTGCAAAAAGCCTGGAAGTGCATAGACTGGTTATCTTTAGTGATTCTCAATTGATCGTTAAACAGATATCTGGGGAGTATGAGGCCCGAGGATCCAGAATGGTGAAATATTTGGCGGAAACCAAGGATTGGTTGCAGAGGTTCGAGTTCTTTGATTTTCAGGGGGTAGATCGGGCAGACAATACCATAGCAGATGCATTAGCCAGATTGGCCACAACCGAAGCCAGTACCTTCAGCGGTTCGGTCTACCTGGAAACGCTGAATAAACCAAGTGTTCAGCATACTGAGGTGATGTGTATAGAGCGTTCAACCAGCTGGATAGCTCCATACCTGGACTACCTCGCAGATGGTGTACTGCCCTCGGATCGGTTGCTGGCCAAAAAGGTCAAACACAGAAGTGCAAATTTTGTATTAATAGATGGAGATTTGTATCGAAGGGCCTATTCATCCCCATTGCTAAAGTGTCTAATGCCTTCCGAAGCAGAATATGCCCTCCGGGAGGTTCATGAGGGGATATGTGGGGATCATATGGCAGCCAAATCCTTAGCCTATAAAGTACTTCGGCAAGGCTATTATTGGCCCACAATTTTCAAGGAAGCTTCTGAGTATGTAAAGAAGTGCCCGAAGTGCCAGCTGAATAGCCCCATCACACATCAACCGCCAGAAGAATTGTACTCGGTATTATCACCCGTTCCTTTCGCTGTTTGGGGAGTTAATATACTAGGGCCGTTACCAAAAGCAAAGGGGCAAGTGAGCTTCGTCATTATGGCTATTGACTATATGACAAAATGGGTAGAGGCCAAACCACTCAAGTTGATCACGGAACAAGAGTGCCTGAAATTCTTAAAGGAATGTGTTGTGTTTCGGTTCAGCATACCTATGGCGGTGGTTTCCGACAACGGCCGACAATTCGTAGGATCTAAATTCGAGTCATTTTTGGCCGAACTCGGTATACAGCACAGAAAGACCTCAGTGGCACGTCCTCAGTCTAACGGGCAGGTCGAGGTCACTAACAGAACTCTACTGAATGGAATCAAACGAAGGCTCGATGAAGCGAAGGGAAGATGGCCGGAAGAATTGCTCAGTGTTTTGTGGGCTTATCGAACAACTCCTCGGTCCACCACTGGTGAATCCCCCTTCAGGCTTACTTATGGGACAGATGCCTTAGTACCAGTAGAGATCGGTTCCACTTCCCTTCGGGTTAGCCAGTACAAAGATATATATAATGAAGACGGACTTCGAGCCAATCTAGATCTACTTGAGGAAGTCAGAGAGGCTGCCTTGGTGAAACTCGCTGCTTACCAACGCAGGGTGGCTAGGCACTATAACAGGGGAGTGAAATTAAGAAGGTTCGAAGTCGGGGATTTTGTTCTGCGGGAAGTAGAGGCCTCCATGCCTCAAAATCAAGGAAAACTAATGCCAAGCCGGGAAGGTCCTTACGAGATCACAGGAGTACCAAAGCCTGGAACTTACCGCCTTCGGACATTGGATGGCACTGATGTCCAGAATACCTGGCATGCCGGCAGACTTAGGAAATATTATCAGTAAGGAGAATTCTCCATATCATAGAGTATTCGATTGTCCCGAGTTCAAAGTCAAGCGTCTGTAATAGCGCCAGGGATTCATCAATAAAAGAAACATTTTTTCTCCATTAAACTTATTCTGTGTTCATGTTTGTCTATCAACGGACCAAAACCTGCTTAACCTGCTTAACCGATCAACGGATCGGTCATTGGTGCTATGGTGGAAAAACCTTCGTCTCTTTTTGACCGGAGTTTTTATTTTCCCGGTGTACCTTCGGCTCTCGGAGAGAAGGTCATCGGAGGATCCATGGGGGGAATTCCTTCGTCTCTTTATAGCGAAGGGAAGGAACAATCCTGATGTACCTTCGGCTCTCGGAGCGAATGTCGTCAGAGGGGCTATGGAGGGCTTCGTAATAGAAGTAACTTTTCCTGGTGTACCCTCGGCTCTCGGAGAGAGGGTACATCGGAGTGTCTAAAGGTTGGGTTCCAACGCCTCTTCGGAGCATCCTGGAACATTCCTGATGTGCCTTCGGCTCTCGGAGAGAAGGTCATCAGTGGGGCTATGGAGGGCTTCATGTGTAAGCAATGTTTTTCCTGGTATGCCTTCGGCTCTCGGAGAGAAGGCACATCGGAGTGACTATGGTGGGCTTCTCTTAGAAGCAGATTTTCCCGAAATATCTTCGGCTCTTGGAGAGAGGATACATCGGAGTGATTAAGGTGGGATTCATACGCCTCTTTGGGGCGATGTGAATATTTCTCATGTTGTTCCTTCGGCTCTCGGAGAGAAGGACTTCAGAGGTTTAAGGTTGGATTAACTTAGCCTTTGGGGCATTGAAGATTTTTTATGTTTTAATTATTTGTGATTATTTTTGGAAAACAAATGATATATGTGATTAAAGAAAATGCAAGTTGCAACTGAAGATAAAACAGATACTTTTTCATTGACAAATAGGTTGGAAATTACAGGAAGTCTCAATATTACACAGAAAAGACACCTACTCGGAAGCCGAAGGATTATCATCTGTATCTTCATCTGTGTCATCTTCAGACTCGGTTTCGAATAAGGCCGGGTTCACACAATGTTTGAGCATTTTTGCTTTCCCTTTGGCCCGACAGGCTTCGTAGCCTTCAGAGTACATCTTCAGTATTTTTTCATTTAGCTCGGCCGACTCCTTGTACTCTTTGATAACTTGAAGACGAAGATCTTCGGTGAGTATAGGTCTGGAAGCCTTAAGTTCTACTATCTCCTCTTCAAGTGCAGTGCGTGTCCGGTGAGAGTCTTCTTCTTTCCTCTTCAAGTATGAGTTTTCCTGTTGAAGGGCAAGGATATTCTGTTTCAGCTGTTGAATCAGGAATTGATCAGCATCGGACTTCTCCATCACCGCTCGACACTTAGCATCGCTTTGGGCAGACCGCTTGATATGTTCTGCAACCTCAGCTTGAAGTACAGTGGCTTCATGCTGAAGTTGTAGATTGGTACGGTTGGACCGGGAGTGGGCTGCTTTTTCTTGATGCAAAGATGTTTGGAGGGTTCTCACCTCTTCGGCGAGTCCCTTAATCTCAGCCTCCCGTTCTCTCCATCGGTTAACAACGCGGCCCCATATAGCATTGGTCTGCAGAAGGCGTATCTTGTTATATAAAGTAAGGACATATAGTAGGATAATCAAAATAAAACTTAAAGAGGCATAGAAGGATTACCCGGCCCTGCTCAATGAGGCCATCTACTACAAGGGCCTGAAACGGTATGCCTTGAAATCGGTTGTCATCGGCCGGTAAGACGAAGGATTGGTAGGCCTCCATGGGATAGTCTTTTGGGTCGTTGGAAAAGAATGTTTTACGGATTGGTGTTGGTCCTGATGAAGATGGAGGTACGGCTGAAGTGGAGGGTTGTTCGTCCTGCTGTTCTACGGTTGGTGGTTCGGGGATTCGGTCTTCGGTTGGGGGAGATATATGGGTCGGATGGTCAGGGGTAGTATTGGATGAAGGGGCGATTGTTGAAGAAGGAGGGACCCTTAGTTCTTCAGTGGATAACGGGGTTACCTTGGCCCGTTTGGTTTTGAAGCGAAGAATTTGTGCTCTTTCCTTCTCGGGGAGGTCTATGATGTTTCCTGGAATGGGAAAGGAGGGACTAGCTTTTCGCTTCGAAGATTTCTTTGAAGCCCTCTTCTTATGACGAGCCTTCGTGGAGGCTTCGGGTTCGGTGGTAACAGCGGGCATGGGTGCTTTGTTTGGTATGGATGATGCAGGGACTTCGGCAGAAAGGATGGAGTCGGTGGGAACTTCGGTTGTTGGGTTCTGAATTGTTGTGGCCTCGGCAGTTTTGGTGGGACGATGACCAGAAAGATATAGTTCCAAATCTCGGCGTTCGGAGGACGTAGGCTTGATAAGGGATACTGCATTATTAAAAGGGTGTAGAAGGGTCAGCAAAGAATGTATCCCGTTTAACAGGTTAAGATTCAAAAACTTACATTGATGGTCAAAGAGCCATGCTTGCTTGGTAAGTATGGTGTGGCTCCATTCCGTCTTCGGCATCTTCTCGATCACTCTGGCGATTTCGACGGCTCGCTCGGAGGAAAGGTCACCGAATGGGGGGTTCGGTCTTTTGTGCGATGCCCAGTTTGGTAGTTGATTGGTTTCAGGTCCTCGGACGAAAAACCATTCGGAGTGCCATCCCTTGTTGCTAGAAGGGGTGTCCATCAGTTGACGTCTCGCAATTTTTGCGTTCGGCCTATTTGCTATTTTGTTCAGTTGTTTAAAACCTTCTTCTCGAGAACCAGTCAATTTGAAGAGAGCAAAAAAGAGATCGACCGAAGGTTCCACTTCGGCTTCCACGCAGAAGGCAATAAAAGACAGTATATGGATATAGGAGTTCGGCACCAGCTGACTGAAGCCGATGCCGATGAACCCCAGGAGGGTTAGAATGAAGGCGTGCAGGGGAAATCGAATTCCCTTTTCCAGCAAGGTAAGGGGTACGGCGACCCAACCATTGTTGGAATGGTACATTCGCTCGGTAGGGGAAGGGGCTTTTAGAGAATGGGTGGCTGGAATCTGGAAGGATTGGCGGATGACCTCCATGTCTTCCTCTTGAAATTTCGAGCGTGTGTTGGAAATGGGGTATGTGGAGGTGTCGGAATACTGGCGTTGAGCTTTCTCTGCGTCAGTCTCTGATGAGGTAGTTGTTGTAGTGGTGGAATTGGTGGCGATAGCCACAGGGATAGTGGCTTGAGTGGTAAGGGGCATGGTGGGAGCCGGAATGGTTGAGAGCGGAATGGCAGGAATGGGGCCGGAGGTGTTGAATTCGGGACCGGAGAAGTTGTTAGAGGAGGACATTTTGGAGATTCAAAAATTCGGGAGGGGAAGAATGGTTGTCTTCGCAGGTGAGAAAGAGTAGGGAAGGAGGATGCAATATCTTGAGACCGGTAAAAGGAATGATTGGGATGTTTGGGGGTTTTGATATGTCTTTTTGGCAGTTGGTCCCGAATCCCAAAGGACGGCGCATTAATGAGGGAAAATGATGAGGCACGTGAGGAGGTGAAGGGTTGGAGATAGGGGGGCTGTTTGAGTGCACCGGTTCCTTGCGTGGACAGATTAAAGAATGTTGGGCCGTGTAAGGTAGGCCGGTGTTAATTAAATTGGTCTCATGGGCTGGGCTGGGTCATAAAGTATCAGTCCTTGGGTTACAAAGAGTATCAAATTTTAGCCGGTGGGGTGGACAGCTTGCATGGTAGGGCTATATACTCTTCCATCAAATGTTCCATTTTATGAAAGACTGGGGGGCAATGTTGGGGCCCGAATATTTGAAGACTCAAGATCCGGGGTGGGCTGGGCCTCGGTTAAGGCTATGGTTGGGCCATGGGGGGTCCGGTTGGTCCATGTTGAAGGACACTCCTAATTATATGGAGATTCTATTTATGAAAGGAAGAATCATGCATTGATTGGACTTCCTATATCTTGGGAGATTTGGTATTATCCTATTATGAAAAGGATACACGGGGGAACCCTAATCCTATGAGGAAGTGGATTCAAGCAGGGTTGTGAGAACCTATAAATATATGGCTCGACCCTCATAAGGTACACAACACTTTATTATTCCAGCAAGAGAGTAATTTATCACTCCATTGTTAAACCTTGTCAGCCTGTACTTACTCTCACATCGGAGCTATCCCCCGGCGGCCCAAGCCGTCAAGCTTTGGTGTTTACCCGTTTTGTGCAGGATTGGACGCGCTTAGTGATTGGAGCGCGTGGACGAATCTTGGCGTTAACAGTCCAAAACGAACGTAATTCCTTTTCTAATCCCCTTTTTCATAATTGACTTCATTTGTGTTTTTGCTAATTTAAGCTTTCTCCGTTTTATTTTGCGGGGGTTTTTTTTTTTTACCCCCAATACCCAATAGGATTATGATTTGGTATTATGTAATCACGTAGCGGTGCCCGGTGGTGATTGCAATATATTATCCCGCCGCCGCATTGTTTATATAATTCAAATTGGAAAATACTTGTTCGATCTTATCAACTTCTCTTCCCCGTGTAATATATATGCAACTACTTTACCCTAGCCAAACACTGTTATATTGTCATGCCCAATGTATTGTCATGTTAGGATGGCAAATGTACTGTTAGCTTGCGGAAAACTTGGTCTTCACTTGCCTGTACGTACATGTGATCCATTTCCAATATTTACTTGACATCAACTATCGCTTTTATATTCAAGTTTGAGACCCCACATTTGCCTGTCCTTGGTGAAAGTAGTGTTACTAGAGAACTTATTTTCCATCCTTTGATCAATTGTTTCCTGTTTAGATTTTCGCAAGGGATATTTAGGTGTTTCTGCATGTAAAAATGTGACATGTTGCTGGTAGAAATCTTTAATTATGAATAAAGAGTTAATTCATGTGGACATGCATTTTGAAAAGTGAAAATTTTGGTTAAGTGGGTCTATATCATCCATGTCAAGCACAGTAAATAAGAGTTTCCGTGGTAATTGATGTCATCGACCATGTAATCAGGCTTCCAGTGTGCTGGGACAAGACTGCTATAGTTGTGATGAATGAAGTGCGTGTTAGCAGTCCACATGCATGTCTCTGAATCGGTTACTGGAGGAACTCCCGCTGCCAATGAGCGTGTGAGGAAAGTGGTAAGACAATTTCATAGTTTTTATTTGTGCTGAAATTGATGAGGGAGATTATTTTGTTCTTCTTTTCATAAATTTCATTAATATGTTCTGCTTTTTTTATTTAACTTGAACTTGAAAGGAATATATGGAAGAGATTGCAAAATCGTGGTGATGGTCAGTGACAATGTTGGAAACTTTTGATTGTAGGATAGCCCGGAAAAGCTCCTTCAGGTATATATGAGTCATGATTGCTATGTTGATTGTGCCCAATGGCACACCGGGGAGAACATATTACCTGTTGGCCAAAACAATCTAAAACTTGGTAATGAAAGATTTCGGTTTTACATATTGTTAGCTTTCCCCTTTATTATTCCAATTGCCGGTGTTTGCATGGTGGTGTGGTTGCATGTGAGTCCACCGATGCAGCTTGATGTTTACAGATGAAGTTCAATTATGATGAGCTTCCAATTCCCATACTTGAGGCCGCCAAAAGTACCTAATAAAAAATTTAATAACAAAGTTTAACTGTGATGTGCTTCCCTATGCCAGATGTTAAGTCTATCAATTAAAAATAGTTGTGCAGCTCAGAACAATTTGTGGTTATAAATTTACCATGCTAAATATAGCACACTACTAAAGTGTGATCTTTGTTTCCTTTCTTCAGTGGTAGATTGAAGTAAAAAGCTAAATCATTTCCAAAAGGTTAGGTGAAGGAAATCCTTGACTAAGATTATTGGAGAAACTCAGGATGACAAGCATAATTGGTTTCTCTAATGCTTCTCCTTGATTGCTTGATCATATCTACCTCTCTGGTTTAAAAAGTAGAACATGAGGGAAGGACTAGAGATGTAATATACAGTAATTCACACTTTCACAACTTTTGTAGATATCATGGCTTGAGCAACTTTAAGCAAGATTTTACCATTCTTTATTTAAAGTGGTTGGGAATAACTTGGGATTCCATAACTTAATTTATACGACATCCATTAACTTGAAGCTAATGGAGTAGCTGATCATAATGCTGGCAAGAAAGCAAGGCAACATGCCTTAATAAAGGTTCGGTATTGTGTTGTGTGCTGGTTTGCTCAGATATGATCGATGATGAAGCACTTAGTCATTTAATTCTCTTTGATCTTCGCGCCTTCCATGCCTATAAACTCACATTAGAAGTTGGAAACCATAATGTATTGTTCATCTCTAATATAAATGCACATCTTTTTTCGAATTTGAGTTTTGGTTGCATTTCATTATTTAGTGACAATGTAAAATGGCATCGGAAAAGGGCTTTGAATTGTTTACTGTACAAGTACTACTGTCTCCTCCTCAACAAGACTGGTAGTGTTGTTTTGCAAAAGAGGGGACTTGATGCTGTTTCCGACGACAACCTTTCTTTCTTTAGCGTTTCCCCACACAACCGAGTAGAACCCAACAACAATGACAGTTGATCCCACCAAACTGTTGCAACAAATTTGGATGATTTAAAGGTTAAATGAAAGGGAGAGGGCTGGAGAGACAGAAATTTTAAACGATGAAGAGCAATATAAATTAATGTATGCATGCATGTATGTACCTTCCTAGATAGAAAGCATCACCTAAGAAGATGACACCCACTACGGTGGCAATGACAATCCCCAAGGGATGAAATATTGAAACAAAAAGCGGCCCCATCCTTTGCAGGCACCAAGAGCTAACTGTTACTTGAAAGCCAGCACCGAAAAGCCCCTGAATTTTTTCATTCAGTTGGTTAAGGATCGAACAAAACAAATCTATTGAATAGCCACCAGATATATAGTGAAATCGTAAAATTGTGCCGTCTACTTACCGTGTAAAGTACAGACATCAACCTCACGTTAGAGTTTAAGCTCCAAGAGCTTGCGTCTTTTTCTACTATCAAGGAGACCGCAGCACATAGAATGGTGATAATTGAGCTATAAAAGAGCGAAACAGTCAGCTGTGCTGGGTATTTCTTAAGGACCAGTGCCTGAAAACATCAAATGAAACAGTTGAATTCACGTACAAATGTGTATGGAACTCGTACTACTCTAATTTCATTGATCATTCAGCTACTATATATATATATTTCTTGAAAGTTTTGGCATGGAGTAATAATATGTACATGTGTAATGACGAGAAATGAAGCGAGCACACTGTCAATTCCTAGGAGCAACCCCCCAATAACCCAATTCTGTGACGGAGTCGTCGTCAAAAGATGAGACAAGCTTGAAGATGAGGGGCTTTTCAGGATTTGGGGTCCCTGGTACAAAGTCACCACGAATGCCCCTAGTACTGAGACCATTGTTCCAATCAATTTAGCCTGTGTGCCTGAGCTCTTAAAATCCGCTTTTTCCAACCTAAAACCACCAAAAAGGAAAACATTTGACAGAATTTTACGAGTTCTGAAATTTGGGATAGTTTTAATTAATTTAATGATCAAGGAGGATATAAATGTGGGATGCCTGTACCTCCCGTATCAACATCCAGGATTCATCCGTAAGGTAAGGTTATAATTTCTGAATTAAGATCCTCTCCATTTCAAATAAAAAGTCAATCCAATTACGTGAGCTTCATTTTTATATTATATATATTTTTTTCTGAATTATTTTTTCAATTTCTGGATTAATCAGCTGGGCGTAGGTGAATCATTTGGCTAATGCATAGTACGTAGGAGGATAGAGGGGTAGTATGAACCTGAAAAAGATGCCGAGTAGAAAGGTAAAACCAGGGATGAGGTTGAGCATTGAAGTGGCAAGTGTCGGAGAGGCATACTGAATTCCTGTATACCCAACTATCTGTGCCAAGAAACTAAATATGCATAATATAAACTACTATAATTAGTGCATGCCTTGTGATAATACAAATGAATCTGCTGCATATGCATATATACATGCATACGTAGATCTACTGACACACACATATACATATACATATATATATATATATATATATATATATATATATATATATATATATATATATATATATATACGTACACACACACAAACACAAGCGTACGTATGGAGTGTTGACTGACTAACAAGTAATGAATATATACGTACGTACGTACCCAAGTATCCCAAAGAAGACGCATCCGCATAAGGCGGAGAAAGTGAGGGGAGGAGGGTTTGATCTGTGAAAGAGAAAGGAAGAAGGTAGAAGAATGAGGGAGGCAAGAGCATTGGAGTAGAACACAAAGGTAAAGTTTGTCATCCCGGTAAGCATGGCCTTCTTCCCGGCCACCAATTGTCCCACCTGTGCTAACTGCACTATTATCATGCATCCCACATATACTACACCTTCCTTCATCTTCATCCTCATCCTCATTCTCACTTTTGTATTGAAACCTGCCTCTGCGTTAATTATCACATCTAATTAAGTTTTGTGGTTCATTTATTATGGTAACAAAATTTAAATATTCTGACATGGATGTGGGTAATTAATAAAATATATACGTACATAACTCATCCAATCAAGATGTTTCATTACTACTTTAATTATATATCAAGATTTTCTGGGGATTTTGTTGGACTAGAATAATCCGCCACCCTCATGCTAGTGGACCAATAAGGCAATAATTATATCTTTTTTATAACACTAATCGCCTTTGTTAATTAGGATAGGAACCCGTCCGCACATGACGAGACGAGGTCGGTCTCTTGGATTTCATGGAGATTACAATAATTTTGAATCTGCAGTCCATGGTTTGATGCTTCAATTAATATTATATATAAATGCCGATTTCACCATTAATTAGGCACGCTATTCATATTATAATTGACATATTTCTATTCTTCTAGCTTTGTTAATTGTCATGCATTTTTAATATTAATAACTCGAATATTCGGTATAACAAGAAGCTAAGCCAGATGCTCCCAAAGTCCCAATAATAATTTTATTTCTTGTTGAAAAATGACTTGACTTGTAAGTAAGAAAGTTATAGGAGTACACTTTTAATTTTCATATTTTTGAGACGGGTTGATTTAATTGAATATAATAAAGCTTTACTTTTAATCACTTTAACAGTTGTTCTTTTTTCTTATATTCTTTCTCTAATTATTTTGATCTATAACCAAATATTCTCAAATTTGTCATCTTAATTTCATTTCATGACTATATATACCACTACTACTAAACTAACAATTTATTAGTTTAAAGTTAAACACCAAAAGAATATACATTTTTAATTGAGTTCCCTTATAAAATATAAGGGTAAAATTGGTATTATAAAATTATTACTAAACCAAGATTTCTTTTCATTAATTCCGAATCTTCTCAATTTTGAAAACTTACATTTTTCTCTCAGATCTCCCTCTTTAAACTTTAGGACCGCCTGTACTCCCTTCTTTCTATTATATAAGTCGTTTTAGAAGTGTTTTTTTTATATATATAATATAAGACGTTTTACAAATATCTAGGAAAAAAACTAATTATTTCTTATTTTGCCTCTAAAAAAAATAGAATAATTGAAAGAGAGAAGAAAGAGTGATTCATTAGTCATGGGTAGTCACAAAATTTTAAGCCAATATTAATTACTTAATATTAAAATTTCTAAATATATGTGATTATGTCTTAAACGACTTATATAATGGAAATAAGGCAGTAGTATTATTTAGGAAGGTGGCAGGCAGCTCCTCGAGTGTGGAACAGGGCTTCGCCTGGTTTTGTATTGGTTGGAGTTGTTGGGTTGGGCTTGTTAGCTGAAGTTGTTACTGTTTGTTCTTAACGAGTCAGAATATTCAGAATAAATGTTTTCTGAACACCTTAGGAAAATGATCCCCGTTTTGCCGTTTTAAGTAATTCGAATGAATTGTATAATTGGTCTAGAATATCATAGTTGGGTGTGGTTGAAGATCGATGTGAAGCATTATTAATTACATCGGACGGACCCCAAATAGGAGCAATAATGGTCCAAAATGAATGGTTAGACACTAGATAGAGTGGATAGCGAGGCCCAACCCAATTAGATTGTGACCCGAAATAGGCAAATGCATGCATACAAGTGGGTAGGTGGTCCAGATGGTAGCCTAGGTGTACCAAATTTTCAACAATCTGAATACATATTTTAATTTTTAGAATGAATCCGTAAATTTTAAATCAATACGAAATTCAGAGTATAAAGTATGTGTATCATTTGTTAGATACCTCGGTAGGCGTGTTGACTAAAAGTCCAGCTATGTTTTTCATAATATATAGGAGTACTAATTTGATGCACTGTCTAAGAATATTATTGGTAGGAAATTGCTACTCATTATATATATATATATATATATATATATATATATAGATGATCAATTATTATTACATAGTTTGTGCCAAGTAGGACCAATACAATTGCAATTTGAAAACGGAGAGAGCATATACGTAAAGAAAAACATTAGGTCGGCCTAGCTAGCTAGCTAGTCTGATGGAGCTGGTGCCTGGTTTTGTAGAAAAACTAAAATGTAGGTATGTATATATATATATATATATATAGAGGTAGGGGTCTGATGGAGCTGGTTTTGTAGAAAAACTAACATGTAGGTGTGTAGGTTCTAGGTAGGTAGGGTGGTGAGATGAGTTACGCTCCATACAATATTTCAGCTCAAAGGTCGTAATTAATTGGTAAGTATTTAGGGTCCGGACGGACCATCTCAACTTCATATTTTATTTTAGGGTGGTCCAGTCCAGTCCAAAGGTTTTACTCGTCTTTTTTGGGCATCCCTACCCACCCTTCCCTCATATATATATATATATATATATATATATATATATATATTTATGTGTGTATATGTAAATTTTATGTAACTTAAATTATATGATAGTAGCATTGCTCTTACAAAAGTACTACGTACTACACCACTGTTTGATCCTCTTTCTTTCTTTCTTTTACGGCCAAAGGCAAGACTCGAGAAGGATAGAGACTAGTCGGTGCATGCCAAGCTATTGACTCTATCACCAATTAAATTACTCTCTCTCTCTCTAGATCTATCTCTCTCATATATCACTCTTATAACTACGTGGCAGAAACAAAATAATAGTCGGAGGCAGCATGCAATGCAAGTTGGCATGGGTACTAAACCCCAACCCCAACCTCAACCCCAACCTTATTGTATAAGAAAATTACTACGTACGTACCCTAATACGTACAGTAGTAGTATTAGTTGGTGACAGCTCCTCACTATGATTTTTTGGTTCAACTTTTACCCTCCCTATACACGCTTTCATTTCATACGTCCATGATGCTAATTGTAACATTGAAAATGTTGGGTGTTTCCAGCTTTATATACGTACGTGTTATGAATATACTCTTTAATTAATTAATTAATGTTCATTTAAAATATAAAATTAATATAAATTCATTGAATTTTTTAACAAGTCAATTACGAAAAATTACAAGGTTTACTGTTTTTCAAAGTGGACTGTATGAAATGAATCACATTCATTTTAAATTTTAAAATATCTCATATTATATAACCCACAAAAAAAAAAAGAAAAAAAAAGAAGAGGGACTCCACTTCCAAAATATATTCAAAGGTTTGAGGCCGCATGCAGTGGACTCGCCCTTTGTATCATCAATCATTTTGTAAGTCACTTTGAGGTGTTAAGCTAGCCATGAAGTATATTAATTAATTAAACACAAACATATATATCTAATTAAATATTTGTCTTTAAACTTTTAACTAGTTGTATAAAGGAAGTTTCAATTCACGCTCCTATATCCATATGTATATATAGCAATAGCATGCACAGATTAGATCTCCCAAAAATCGTAGTTATATATTCTGTTTTTTTCATAAGCTAAAAGAATTTGGAACCTTGAGATCAACAGTTTACGTCTTCACTCTTATGCACCATATATATATTTTGGAAAATTTACTATACTACTTCAATTTTGAATGTAGAGTCCTTTTTTTTCTTTTTTCTTTTTATAACAAAAAGTTGCAAAAAAATAATTTTACTTTTCTTATAATCAATTTGAGTTTTTATAGTTTATCATAAAAATTAATGATATAGAAACTTATTTTATATCATTTTTAAAGTAAATTAGAAAAATAACAATAAAAGACTCGGAGAGTATATATTTTAAAATAATAATGTATCAAGAAACAAGTTTTGGCGAGGAGGCCCCACAGGGGGAAATAGTAAACTTAATTAATAGGCACAGTCCTCGTAATTAGGTGTCTACAGCACATCTATACCACAAATAAATATATGTCAAAGGCATCTCAGAACAAAATTTCAAACTTGTTAGGAGAAATAACTACTTCTCTATCTACATCTATATAACTACCTTATTTTTGCATCTATCCCCTTCCAAAAATAACATCTTTTGTCGTTATCACTTGTCTATATCTCCTACCTATATATATAAATAATAATAAAAAATGACAAAAAAAATTATACGCTTGACAAGAATATAATAGACACATGCATGCATGCACCGCGATATATATATATATATAATGATAGTGTGACAGTTTTATTGAATATATTCACCCTCGGCCTTTAATTCCCATCCCCACCATTATCACACAAAAATCCATACCCCCCATGGCCATGGAGTAAATGTAGTTCTTACCAAATGCTATAAAAACTGAGAGGAGGAAAAGGAAGAAGAGGGAGGGATCGTTGTAGAGTCTGCAAGTCAGGTTAGTGGCCCATTAACTAGTGGGCCACATGTAGGTAGCCTAACTTGATAAGTGAGAATGGGTGAGTGAGCTGAGTGGCAGAATCTAAAAGCTCAAACGGACCATGTTTGTCATGTAACGTTGTAAGTAAGGTCGACCCAAGTTCGTTAGCAACCCAGTAGGTGGGTGGGCGGGTGGGTGGTTGTGAGTCTGGTAGGCCCAACTCCGTGGCCTAACAATTGTCGGTAGATAAGAAAGAATCTAAAACCAATTATTTCATCAGACTCTATTATATTATATTTCTATTACTTTAATCTTTACCAATTACAACTCTTTTTAGGAAGTATATTTTTGTTCTAACCACAAACCACAAAGTGAGAGTTAATAAATTTGTTTCGCTTTTCAATATCTTTTAGTAATATTTTATTTTAAGATTTTTTTTTCATTAAGCATAGAACTCTTGGTCTTGGATAAACCATCGAATACACAAAAATATTAGTAAACAAATATATTATTATATGCGCACTAGTTAGTGATAATTTTGTACAAAATATTAAGAAAATAAATTTAGCTACAATTAACTTCTTGTTCGGGCCGGTACGTATAACGGATAAAAGTTGAGTAAATTAATGTACCATTTTTTGCATGGACAATCCTCTGATTAAAAGAAGGAAACTGATATTTTTATATGTTACAATAATATTTCTACACGAGTCTCTCTCGCATAGAAATAGGACACCACTCACCAATCACCATCCATATAAAAGAGATCATGTGAAAATATCACTTTTTTTATGTGGAAATATCGGTTCCCTTAAAAGAATCATGCATCTTATCTTGTGAATTGTACTGATGACCATCCCCCATGTGCCATCCTCACTGTAAAGAAATGATCAAATCAGCAATCTACAAAATTCTAGTGTAATTTAGACATGAAATGACATTGTTGGAGACATCTAAGATTGATAGACGAAATCATGGAATTTTCAGACAATAACACCGTGGTTGGTAGTTAGGAGGAATATACAAGAACCTTCTCATGATTTATTTTCCCTTTTTTTCTCCCTTGGTCCCTTTTGAAGCCTCTCAAATCAGCTTGCAACATCCCTCTCTCACGCACACGTACAAATATATATACATACATACATACATATGAGTAGTGTTTCATAGCAAATTGTTACTATAAATACTATTCTAGCATATCTTACACAGTTAATTCAAAAATTTTATGGTTCAAATAGGAATATTTTTTTAGCGGTTGTTACTAAGAGTAGTTGTTAGAGAATTTTTTTTGTTGGTCTCTACTAAGAGTAGAAGTCAAAAAAAATGTCTTAAACACCCCCCACCTTAGTTAAAATTTAAATAGTTTCAATGTATTAATTTGTAAGGTTATTCCAAGTTGTATTATAATATGGAGTTTAAATTTCAAATAATCAAATTGTCACAATAATTGACAATGTTAAATTATATTACATGAGAAATTATTTAAATAAATATTTTATAAAAATAAATACATTAAATATAATTGACAATGTTAAATTTTATTACTATTCATACAAATAAATACATTGAATATGATTGATGATTTTAAATTTTATTACTTAAAAAATTATGTATACAAATATTTTATACATTGAAATTATTTAAATCTAACTAGATGGGGTGTTTTAGAGTAGAGGCTAGCAAATTTTTTTTTTCTCTAGCCACTACTAAGAGTAACGACAAAAAATAAAAATAAATTCTCTTTAAGACGTTGAATATCTGAATTAACGGTGTAAAACGTTTGTTATGTATCATTATCATATATATATATATATATATATATATATATATCAATTAAGAAAAGTTTTTTTTATGGATTTGCGGGGGAGGGGGAGGGGGGGGCGCGGGGGTGTTGTGGGGGCGGGGTGAGCAATTTCTTGGTGATTGATCAATTAAATGTCCCTATCAAATGAACCCCACATATCTCAGTCATGTCCACAAGAGCTTAGCCTAGATGCCTATTCCATCTCTCTCTCTCTCTCTCTCTCTCTCTCTCTCTCTCTCTCTCTCTCTCTCTCTCTCTCTCTCTCTCTCTCTCTCTCTCTCTGATTTTGAGTCGTTTTCAAAGCTCCTGTTTGATAAAGAAGCTAGCATCATCAAAATACCCCACCCCAAGTTGTGCAATCATACCATATATCTATCAATCTATCTCCCTTACAAACATGATTAGTATAATCTATGCGAACATGCATCTATATCTGATTAATTAATTAATTAATTCCCAATCAACTATATTCCACAAGACAAACTAACTACAAAAAGCCTTTTCGCATGTGATACATATATATCTCCTCTAGTAAAGCATGCTAGTCATTCATAATCTACATGTTCGAAGCTCAAACATTCTCTTAATTAATTGATTCGTCAATCATTAGTCTAAAAACTTGAATATCTTAATTAATCCTCTTTTAGTTACCCTTAGGGAGCAACAAGAAGTCAATAAGTGATTATTAAGCAATAATTGTCTAGTCACATGTTTAAGGAAATGATTGATATAGAATTAGATTGAACACACACACACACACACACATATATATATATATATATATATATATATATATTGTCTTGATCCATGTCCACTTTATTGCATAATATATTCTTAGTCACTAAACCAAAGGTCAATTGTTGTTCCGTACAAGGCCAGAACTAGTATATATATATATATATATATATATATATATATGTGTGTGTGTGTGTGTATATTTGAGTTTACCCTAATTAATCAAGATATTGTTTATATATTTAAGTTTAAGAATAACATGTTTTTATTTAATTAAGAAAAGGGCAACATTGTTTTTGAATATGGCGCACACACACACACACACACATATATATATCGACCAAGATTATTGAAAGGAGTCATGAATACAGTGAAGAACTAAAAGGAGAGATTGCTTTACAGCAAGGAAAAGGGTGGAGAAATTAAAGATGAATTTGAGTACTATAATTTATCTTTTTCTAATTAACTTTGCTTTGGTTTCCCCCTTTATGATCTCCTTTTGTATTTTGGATGTACATAAAGCTTTTTTTAGTCCAAGATTGTGACAAGCATTGCCTTCACGTGACGCCTTGGAGTTTTTCTCAGTGGAGAAGTTAGAATTTGCAGTGTTCATTTTTTGATGCATTGACCAACCCTCCCTCCTCATTATTCACCCTCCCCATGCCATTCTCCTTCAATTCCTTCTATGTACGTTTTTTGGTACATAATATTCCAAATAATAAGATCCATTTTTCGAATCATAAGTTTCTAGCTACCTACCTATACCTAGCTTCTTAGACAGCCATTTTCCTATACATGCATGCCTTGGACTAAACTCGCCACAAAATGCATCATGTTTATTCAATAGAAATGACGTACGGACTTTTATCCCATAATATATCTATATCTATATATATTTCATGTTTTCCATAATGTTCTTATGACTAAATATATACCTAGCTGGTAGTATATGTATATATACTCTATTCAACCACAATGCATCATTATATATAGATGTGCCACCATCTACACTAGCCTAAGTACATATATTAAGTTCACAACTTTAACGTGTGCATGGCACGTGGCACTCATCTCCCCTACCCCTATTGATTCCTTGAGCTGTCTACCAGGTTTTTTCTTGTTGCCTATTATATTTCCTTACTCTGAGGATTATGTTACTTGCCTGTTTAGAGTAAAGATGGAGCTCATAACGATGGAACACGAATACCCTATCCATACTCGTACTTAAATAAAACCAAATCCATGTGATTTATCAAGGATCATTGCCATATATATATATATATATATATATCAAAGTTTGTATTGATTATAATTAACATGCAGGCACAAACAATCTTCCGCACTTATTCTTGACATTTTCTTTTAAGCATACATATATATTAAATTAAACTTTAGTTTGCTAGAATACTAGAGGGAAAAGAACAAGAAAAAGGAAGAAGTAATTGTTTGCCCAATACATGTTTAGCAGTTTAGGAGGGAGTATATATCAGTCTGCATGAAGTGTTTTCTTTTTCATGAACGCATTATATAGAACCGATACAAATGTTTCAACCACATAAAATAGCTAGACGGGGGTAGTACCATAGTCATGCATGGCAGATAATTAATTGATGGTATATATTTGAAACAATTTCTGAATATTAATTGCAATTGCAAGTGGCGTTAATTAAATTGTTTTGGGTACCCAATTGCGTACGCATTCATGCATGAAAATTAGAATGCATGGACATATATCAATGCGTGCATGAATATATATATAAATATTTGTACTGAATAATATTTTTAGAAGATCCAAAGAATCACAGATCATGAAGATCGTTGGAAATTGTAGATTACAATTTACAGATATATATGTCAAGGACGTGGAATATTAAAACTAGTACTCCCTCCGTCCCTTAATATAAGACTTTTTAGAGTTGTGCATAAGCATTAAGGAAATGATTGTATAGCATTAAATATATTATCAAATGTTTATATTGTCCTTGTATTGAAAAAAGAGATGGTTATTTATTGGACAAAAAATAGTTGGAGAACCAAAGTTATATTTAATACTAGGGGTGACATTAGAAACTAAGTAATTAATGCTTACTTGGAAATCTAAAACGTCATATATTAAGGGACAAAAAAACTTCGCTAAAACGTCTTATATTAAGGGACGGAGGGAGTATGTCGTTTGAGAATTTCAAGTATATGTCGTTTTATAAAAGCGTTTTTGTCTCTTAATATATGTTGTTTGAGAATTTTAAGCAAGTATTAATTGTTTAGTTTTCAATATTATTACAATTATTAAATATAACTTTGATTCTCTCACTATTCTTTGCCCCAATAAATAACACTCTTTTTTCAATACAAGAATAATATAGACAATTAATATTATATTTAATATTATACAATCATTTTCTTAATAATTATACACAACTTTAAAATAATTTATGTTTAGAAACGAAGGGAGTAGTAGAGTGTAATAGTGGCGTATCATTGTTTGTTTATAGAGTTGTCTCTAATTTATCACTCCAAGAAACACTGAAATTTATATTTTTGGAAATCACCACTACCTAATGATAGATCAATCTTCTGTCCCAGTAACCAATTGATTGATTTTTTTTTTACTAAACCTGATTTTCTGCTTATTTATAACAAAAAGGCAAATCTATCTAGCCTGTCCTTGATTTCATATGCTTTATTTCTTAGTGGGGTGTTATATATATATATCAAACATTCCAATCATAAAATCATTAAAATAATATTAAAAAATTCGCTACATTCTGATGAGAAGATTATGCTGGAATTGGAGGGAAGAAGAATGAGATTTGCCTCCCTTGTAGTCTGCGTTATCTCATGTTATATTCTATTGTCCCCGGCCGGCCCTAATAAATCTTTAATTATACATGTTATGTTCCATGCTAGACAACAAACTCCTCTATGCGACATTAAGGCAAATCAAGATCTTTCATGATCACTATTCCTTTATTTCATATATAGAATGGAATTTTGTTGAAGTAACTTTTATTATTGAATATATTTTATTTTATTTAATTTTAAAAAAAGAAGGATTAATTTGCTTGTTTGATAAATTAAGAATACAAACTAACAGGCTCGCTCACTAGTATCATATATCCAATGGGAACATATCGATATCTTCTGTGGCTCTAGGGTGTATAATTAGTTACTATTAAATAATATATAGTGCAGTCTTTAAACTTGATGAATAAATATATATTTATGATACATTTATGTGTGTGAGTATGAAATATAGAATATAAAATTGCGAGAGACATGAGATGAGATATGGAAAGGATGGGAAGGGCAGAGATTCCACTTCCTTAATGGATGAAAGGGATGGGGCAATGCATCCCCACTTGCTACTTTGTTATCTTGACCAACCCAAACACTTTTCCTCCCTCTGTCATTCTTCAGAAGTGTATAATTTATAATTTTCAAAGTTGGATTTTTTTTTTCATATACCCTTGAGTATAATAAGTTACTCATGACCTTCCTAGTGATAGCATAATAGTGAAATATTATTGACAAATTTAAAAGTATCGTCGTTTTATAGTCATACATGTAATACTTTTGAACTTTTTTATGTAAAAAAGTCATATTAATAAATAAGACTATTTAAAAAAAAAAGAGGTTGCATGTGTATAAGAATAAAAGACAACATATATATAGGAGACTGATCCATCAATGCTATAAGGATAATATTATCTTTACAATAGATCTCAGTCGTCCATTTATTGATCGAACGATATAGAGAAATTATAATCCGCAGTTTAATATGGGGGCGTCCGTAATTTAGTTATGCAGATATGAAAAATAACCAAAAATACATTTTTTTTAAATCACTGTCCGCACAATTAAAGTGCGGACGAATAATTTTTTTTTTTTAATGCAGAAGAAGCCTTCAACCCCTGCACTATATTCTTCAATCCTTTAAACTTTCTTCAATTATTTTTTGCATACATGTTGGGTCTTCTACGATGTATGCTATATATATATATATATATATATTAAAGAATATATTTTTTTATTTTTAAAAAATCATTTAATTCTATCAGACGCCAACTTACTAAAGAGGCACAAGTTTTAAAGATGCAATCCAAGAGATTGGTAATTATATTATTTAGAGGGTCTTTCTGAATATGTTTATTCTTGAGGCGAGGGTCATATCTGCACAAAGCCAAACAGAAAAGAATTTGATAGAATTTAAGTACTCAGAATGCGTGGTTTTTCTCATCCATTCTGCTAAAATATTTTAGCTTTCTATTTTATTATCGACAAACATATATAGGATGCATGCATGTACCAAACCATAAATTTATAGCACACATCGTAAAAGACCCAAAAATGTATGCAAAAATGAATTTAAGAAAGCTTGAAGGATTGAAGAATATAGTGCACGGAGTTAAAGGCTTCTTCTACATTAAAAAAAAAGAGAAAATTTCTTCGTTTGTACTTAATTTAATTGTGCAAACGATGATTATTTTTTTAAAAAATAGTATTTTTTTTAAAAATAGTATTTTTTAAAAAAATAGTATTTTTTGTCATTTTTTCTATCTGGAGAATTAAACTACGGACGCCCCCATATTAAACTGGATATTGTAGTTCTTTTATACCGTTCGATCAGTAAATGAACGACTAAAATATATTGTAAAATAATATTATGTTTATAACATTGACTATGAATCAATTCTTATATATATATATATATATAAAGGTTATTCAAAAGACCGGTTATGGCGACAGTTTTCTGAACTATGACGACAGTATGGATCGACTATGGCGACGATTCATACCGTCGTCATAACTCATAAAACCGTCATCATAATGGACCTGTACATTGAAGAACCTATATATATATATATATATATATATATATATAATTAATTAATAAATCCACTACACCCATCACTACCTCCATCACTATTGTTCAATAAAAACAAATCTCATTCCATTACAAATCCAACACTCTCCATCCGCTTACATCACTGCCTCAGACTTTGTCCCCAAAACTTTTACCTATTTTACTCAGCCTTAATAAGTGATCTACTGTATGTATATATATATTCATGCACACCACAATTTACTACTACTGCTATTACTTAATAACAGAACTCTCTCACTCTCTCTCTCCTGTAAAAAATGTGGTATTTCTATTCTACCTACTACCCTAGCTAATTCCATAGAAGACGCCAAACAGAAAATAATGGAGATAGTAATACATGGCTGTCAACAAGTGAAGGACATAAATAATTGTGGGTTTTATTGTAAACCTTTTCATATTTTTCGTTGTTAACACTAGTAAAGCCTAGCTAGCTAACTATTGTTAATGAACGGTCAAAGCAAGTCTGTTAATCACCTGCCTGTCTGTCTTTCTGTCATATATTTTACTCTATTTGTTTAATAAAAATAATTTTATTTTGTCAATTTTTTTATATAAAAAAATTCACATTTTAATTTGTCATCAAATTTTTAATATTCACAAGTTATGATATTCTTTTTTTATTGAACAAATTAATGGATTAATATATACTTAGTTTACTTGGGAGCGAGAATGCACGCGCAGTAGATATGAATTCACTGATCATCCCCACCTAGCTAGCTTATTTTGGCCATCATCATGTAATGAGTATATAATTTCACACGCACGGTTACTGTACACGCCAGATTCCTTAAACTAATTAAATCAAAATAAACCCTATGTCATAAAACCCTATTAGATTTTATTTTACTAAAACACGCGCATGCATAAGTTGGTTTACTTAACTAATTCTGTCACCTTTTTGTGTATGTAACATTATTCCAAATATATATATATATATATACACACACCATAATGAAGATAATATTACGTATTATTGATATTAAGTAATTACAACAACACGTTGGACTTCTGCGATGAATTTTTTGTGGACCGGCCTCTTGGACACCAGAAATTCTATATGTAGTGGTTGGGTAAATTACAAATAAAAAAAAATATGATTATGATTTGAAACATTCCTCTCTTTTTTTCATACGAAATTTAGCTAACAGTTGGTTCTTGAAGCAATTTAAAGAAATTCTAAATCAACTAGGATTTTGCTTCCAAGTAACTATATTTCGTCGTCCATGAACCTTTGTCTCCTTGTACATTGTAATTAATAGAATGGTGGCATAATAATTCAGTATTATTGCTTAGTAACTCTTGCTGATAAGAAAAGTACACTGGGATAATTGGACAATACTAGTACTACTGTATAACCTATCATTTTTGTGATGTGTCTGTAGTGGAAAGTAATGTGTAAACTTAACTGTACAAAAAGTGAGGAAACATTTACATGCATGCATGTATGTATGTATATGTGTGTGTGTGTTGAATTTGAATGTGTGGATAATTAATTCAAGAGTAATGCTACTATCACATAATTAGGTCATATAAAGTTTACATAAAAATCTGGTGGCACTCTCTGATTTGTTATTGATTCAAGTGGGCCATATTAACAACAAATCACGGAATGTCACCCAAATTTATGTGAACTTTATGTGAGCTTGATTATGTGATAGTAGCATTATTTTTAATTCAATGAACATATTATACTAGCCAGTATGGAAGAAGTGAGAGAACTGCATAATAAGGTGTGTATATATATATATATATATATATATATATATATATATATATATATGTGCTGCCTTCCTTCCTCTTGGTCTTGGATGGCGATTTGATATATATATGGACCACAGCCACAGGTCGATCCAAAGAGTAAAAGCTTGCAGCTTAATTGTTACAGCACAAAACATCATCAGTCCTACAATATTGTATGCGTACATTAATTGGTACCAATGCACCTAATAATTGTTTCCATCGGTTGGTGGGGTAATAACTAACTAGCTAGACTATCCTACCACATTAATTCATGATATATATATATATATCCTCATGTGGTTTTTGTGCTCTAGCCTTCAAAGCTGATATAATTAAACTTTGGTATATGTACATTGTAAGTAACAATTACCCTAGCTAAATTGACATTCTGCCATCTAATTATTAAGAGCTTTGATATATCTCATCTAAGGCTTGTCCTAATTAAGATGTATTAAGCATAGGGTTAATCATTCTTACATACAAGTTAATTATGAGTTTCTTGGATTAATGATATATGTTAGCAGTGGCGAAGGGCACGGGGGGCGGCCGCCCCCTAGCCGAAAAATTTCAATGTATATTATACCTCCTTTCCCACACCATTCCCACCGCCGCCCCCCCCCCCCTCGCCAGTGTCCGCCCTCCCTTTGGGGGATCCTGGCTCCGCCACTGTATGTTAGTATCTACTTAATGTTTTTGTTTAAATATTAACCCATATATATATATATATATATTACGCAATCAATGATAAGAATTTGAGAACAAGAATAAAAATAATTTACTCTTTACTTTACTATGCATGCATGATTTGGCTCTCCTTTACATTTTCACTAATTTAAATTATGGAGCGTTTTCATAATCACTTGTTCATTACTCTAGTTGAAAGAGTTGGTCTCACCAAAGTTGAGCAAAAAAAAAAGCATAGTCTACCATGTTAATTATATGACTCTAACTTAAATCTCATCGATCGGCTTCAAAATTATATACATAATAATTTCTAATTGTTGGGCTGTGATTATTTGGGCCGGTCGGGTCAGACTCATCTTGGACCTTCCGGATCAAATTCATTTTAATATTTGGAGTGATGGGCTATCATTCAATTGGTGACCCAAACAAAGCTTGGGCTGATTATTTATAAGGTGGACAGGTGGCAGCTTGTAGGCCCAATAACTTAGCTAATATGGATTAGCTATAATCTCTAAAATTAACAGGCGGCTGACTGATTGGTCCAGCCGTCTTCATTAATGAGAATTTGACATAATATTGGCTTAGTGGGGAACAAGGGTTGGATAAAGCCTGCATGAAATCTAATGACATCAGCAGGGAGGTGACATGCAAGGTGGTGGGATAATATATGAGTACAGAGCACTACACAAAAAAGGTAACAAAACATTTTTACTCTCTAGACACTAGAACACACAACCTCCATTGTTAATAATTTTTTCGGCCTGTACTTATTCTCACAGCGGAGCGATCCCCGGCGGCCCAAGCCGTTGAGATCCGGTGCTGACATTTTTACTGTGCAGGGTTAGACGTGCTTTTGGTGATTGAGGCACGTGGCAAAATCTTGGCGTTAACATTGGCGCTAGAAGGAGGGCTTTCTAGTGATTCTAGTCTTCAATCACAGTTATTTAACGTCATACATCGGAAGTTATGGAGAAAAGTTAGACGGTTGCAGTTGAAGGGCAAGTCACTGCTGCAAGTTCTTCTCAACAGAGGGTTTCTGTAAAAGATAGGTTGGGTCCTTCAAAGAATGTTCATGAAAGGCTTGGGTCACGAGATATTCCAGAAAGATCACATGCAAGAGATCAGGGTGATGCTAAAAGGAAGCTATTTGCTACTACCAATAAAAGACCTGATAAAGATCGGAGAAGAGTAGAAGGCACACCACCTAGAACTCAGTACCAAGAAGGACAGGTGGACAAGGCGTCCACTTTAGCAAAGATGGCACAAGAAACTGACATGGCTTTGAAGGCACTTTTGCAGCAAAGGGAGGAGATTACTAAACAGATGGTTCTCGTGGCTGAGTTGGAAGGAGGAGCATCCAGTCACACTCAACCCGAAGAGCAGGGTAGATCTTTGGGTAGGCGAACAAGAGGAGAGGAAGATTCTAGGCGTTCGGAAAATAGGCTTCAAAGCCGTTCTCCTGTCCAAAGTGGTGGGAGACGTCGTGTTCTTGAAGGTCCGAGGAGGGCATCTCGCAATGAGGATTCTCGGGATAACGGTAATGACAGGAGACGAAGTAGGTCAAGAGGATGTTATCCCGAAGCTTCTAAGAAGATACCTCGAATTGAATATTATTCTCAGTACAGCGAAGAGGATAATAGCCGAAACATATCAAGTGGTCATTCTCCGAGAAGTTTAAAGAGGGCACCCTACCCTATAGATTCTCGCGACGGCCGAATTGACCAAAAGAAGAAAAGTTCCCCAAGAAAGAAATGCTCCCCGAAGAGGGAGGCTTCGCCGAAGCCAAACCCTAAGCCTGAAGGGGTTGAGGACCTGGCTAAGGAGATGAAGGAGCTTCGAAAACAGTTGGCGAAGGTTCAACAGGGGAAGGAGACTCCGGGTAAGAAAGCTTCTCATTTCTCTTCTGAAATTCTAAAGCAGAAGGCGGATTCTGGTAAAAAGCTCCCCCACATGGAAAGTTATGATGGTTCGGGGGACCCGTATGACCATAGTCAGACGTTTGAAAGGTTGATGGATTATTACGACTATTCAGACGCAGCTAAATGCCAGACCTTTGGAATGACATTGAGAAAGGATGCAAGGCAGTGGATGGGAACTTTGGCATCGGACTCGATTTCATCTTGGGTTGAATTGTGTGACAAGTTTCATGCCCGGTTTGGAAGCAACAAAAGAAGAGGAAAGCCCGCGGGGTCACTGGCACAGGTTAGGCAGTATCCTAGCGAGGCTCTGGGCCAGTATATGAAAAGGTTTCGAGAAGCGGTAGGGCAAGTATCAGATCTCAACGATCTTCAGGCTGTGGGGTTGTTTCAGAATGGCTTAGATCTGGTGAAGTTCGAAAAGTTAGTGAAGAAATTGATGTTCAAGCATCCGAAGAGCTTGGCTGAAGCATTTGAGAAGGCCGAAGGCTTCATCGTGGTAGAAGAGGCAATGGCTAGTTTGAAACAGGGCTTTTCAGAGAAAGCAAAGAAGAAAGGGAAAGAGTCGACTGATAGTAATCAGAGGAAAAGTGGCGGCAACAATGACCGATTTGTTGGAAATCAGAAGAGGTATAACAACAATTGGGCACCCAGAGGAAATCGCCCACCTGTCCCGAATCAGAAGGTAAACAAGGTGTATACCCAACTTAATACAGATCGGGCTACTATTCTAGAGCAGATATAGAACAAGCCGTACTTCGAGCAACCCCGAAATAATCCTAGGCCAGGATCAAGAGACCCCAATAGGTATTGTGATTACCATCAGGCAGTTGGGCATGACACTAATTTCTGTTGGAATCTGAAGGAGTTCTTTAAGAAGAAAGTTCAAAGCGGAGTCTTTGTAACGACCAGGAATTTTAAGCTCCTTATTAATTTTATATATGATTTAAAATTTTAAGAGTTAATTTTTCAAACTTATTTAAACCTTTTTTGGTTACGTGCTTATGTGAATTAACCTATGCGAATAAATGCTAGGATTTTATTAAAAGGAATCACTAATGGTTATTTAAATTAGTAGATTAACCCTAAGACTTTTATATCAGAGTATTGATAAAAAGTGTTAGTAATTACATATTCAAATTTCTTGAATATAATGTAGAGATTTAATCGTGTTTGATTAATTTTAATTGGGAGTAATTAATTGATAATGTGTTGATTAATTATTATTATGAATAAATAATAATTAATGAGTAAGAGATTAATAAATATAATAATATTATATTTACTTGGTTAATTGATTAATTGTTATATGCAAGTATATGTTATATTAAACCTTTAGTATATGTTAGTCAACTATATATTGTATGAGGTGCAAGGTGACACATTAATATGTCTCTATATTATATACTATATAGTATGATTAATGACATTATGTGAGTTACATGTTATATATAAAAAGACATTAATATGTATACCCTATTACACTATATTAATATCAATTAACTATTGTTATTTGATAATGATTTTTAATAAGTTATTATAATAATAACCATTGTGATAGTAATAATACCCAAGTGCTTGATATTCGGTGTTTATATAATGTACATGGATTATATGTGTATCCTTAATGTATACATTGTATTATTGATTTCTAATTGGAATAACATGGTAACAACCATTTCATTGTATAGCCTTTTTTATTCATTATAACCTAAGTTATATAAAATGAAATGTGTAACATAAGTATGTATACTATGTGTATATATTATAACCTAAGTGTTTACTACTACACTTGCTAGCTAATACTATGCTGAGTATTCTTGTCCCAATATGAGAGTCCTATTCTCTCATTCACATGAAACACCCACATACTATGCTACTCTATATCTTCCTCAAATTCTTCAACAAGCTAGCTAATCATAAGATGGGGAGTGGGTCTCATAATTTAATTCACCAACTACTCAACCACTTCTTGTTAACCACCATGTTCTTGTGCAATCCATTGGTATGAACTAGTGGGAAATAGCATTGTATGGATATTGATTTGCCTATATATATAGCTCATCCTCTTCACAAAATCAAATGCTGAGATTTTACTTGAGTTCTGAGTTGGGAGTAATACATATATTAATATAGTAGTATCGTGAGTGGAGAGATTTAGCAGCAAAGCAAATACCAAGGTATAATTCCTATAGCTTCCATCCATGCTCTTCATTTTGCTGTTTCTGAGATTTCTAAATCCTTGATTCTTAATTTGTTGAGTGAAATGTTAATTGAACTATGGAACATGTTAATTTAGTTTTATATAAACTTCTAAAGGTGTTAGAATAGCAATGTGTTGTGATTGAATCAATTTCGTTGGAAAATTTTGAGATGGGATATGAGTCTGCTGAGCAGGAAGCAGCTCCTGGTCTGGCTGCAAGCCTACGCAGCTGCTCCAGTATTGCACTGGCCAGCGGCGCAGCTGCGCCAGTACCAGTTGCTGGTTTTCTTCTTCTGATGCAAGCCTGTTGTATACTATCATGCATTATCCCTTAGAGCAGGCATGTGAACTGACTTAATACATTTATATGAGTATATTAACATTGGATAAACGTGTTTTTCTATGGTTGCATACAAGGTCTATAAAACAACATATAGTTATGAAATAAACTTAGGATTTTGTGAACGAACGTTAACATATATGAAGCATGTTAGTGTTCTGACTTTGCAGTCATATTAGTATGATTTAAAGATGTATCATGAGGAGCATGCTAACTCGCGTATATAGGTTCCATAATGAAATGTGATCATATGAACCGCACTAATGCACGTTCCTAACAAAAATATAAGTTTTGAAACACAAACCTTGACATGCTATGCCATGTTACTATTCTAATTTTTGCGAGCGTAGTAGTATGGTTAAGAAGTGCATGAACAACCTATTAACTTGTGTTTATATGATTCGTAATGAAGCGCTAGCATGTTGAACTCATTAGTGAACGTTATTAACAACAACATAAGTTTTAAATGCGAACTTTGACGTATACATAGCATGTATGAATTCTGATCATGATCGTGTGTTCTATATAAACATGAGAACTAGGTCTAATGTGATAGAACACACTAGCATACTTGATCAGAAGTTAAGACACTTTCAAAAGAGAAACTTAGAACTTTCAAAGTAAACTTGACCAATAATTTTGTCTTGTGATATGAAAGCATTCATATGGCTTTGGTATGTGTTTCTAATGTAAGTAAGTCATAGTTACAAAACACTTCGATTATACTAAACGACCTTTGTGGACTTAGTATACGTTTGAAAGAGAACTTAAGATTTGAAAGTTAAATACCATGTGAGACATGTTGTGAGCATACAAGCATATATAAGTATTAAGATTTCATTATGCCTATAGACGGGTCGACAAGAACCTCATTTGTTTATATACAGATTTCACATATGCATGCTTAATCATAGAAAATGAACTTGAAGTATGAACTATGTGATTAAAATATATGTGTGTAGTGTACTCGAGCATATATTTAGTATTGTTTAGTCTCATTATGAGATAGTATGACCGGAGTAGCAAACATTTGATGCATGAACTTGTTAACTTAAGGTTTACCGGCATGGAAACATATGACTTTGAAATTGGATTAGGATGAGCATGCTAGTTTCGAATGAGAGATTATAACTTGATAAGCATGTGTATTGGTTTAATGTCAGTAGTTGCATGCTAGGTTTGTACCGGACCACTTTCAGGTCCGGACGATTTGCTTAAAGTCTGATTTTAACAGTTATCATATTATGATGCTATAAATGGTATCTTTGATACTGAACGTGATCTTATGTGATAGATTTATATAACGACTAGATTCTAGTATGTGTGAACTTATATTAGTTTATATATACTAATTGGAGAGACCAACTTGTTAATATTAGGTCATTCCAACGCCGTTTAAATTAAAGCTAGAACTTATTGTAGCTGAGCAAACAGGCAAGTTTTTTTTTCTTGACTTACATTTATTTATTGTGCAAGTATCCTAGACCCTTGTATTACTTTATTCATCGGATATTGTAAGCAAGTATCCGAACCTTACTTTTATTGTGCAGGTATTCTAAATTCTTGCACTATTTTATTCAATGAATCATGTAAGCTAGTTTCTAAACTTCACTTATTTTTGGTGAAAGTTTCTTATCCTTCTCATATTTGTATTGAGCAGGTTATTATTTTATTGTAAGTTTCCTAACCTATGCATTTACTTTATGCAAGGAATTTATTATCGTGCAAGTTCCCCGAATTTCACACTTTGAGTATCGTACTAGTTCCCCGAACTTCACGCTTTGATTATTGTGCAAGTTTCCTGAATTTCACTCTTTGGTTATGCAGGTTCTCTAAACTTATACAAACTCTTATATTGTGCAAATATCATATCCTTGTATTTACTTTATGCAAGGAATCTATTATGGTGAAATTCCTCGAATTTCACTCTTTGAAGTTGCAAGTTTCCTAACTTCATTTGATTGTTATATTGAATGCAAGTGTCCTAACCTATGCATTTACTTGATGCAAGGAATTTATTATTGTGAAGTTCCCCGAACTTATACAAATCCGTATATTGTGCAAATTCTAAACTTCACCTTTATTGTGCAAGTTCCTATCCTTCTCATATTGTATTGAGTAGGTTATTGTTGAATCGAAAGTTATTTATTTAATGCTTGAACCTTGTCTCCAAGTATGTTATTTGGTGGTTTAACTATTCTACAATTATTCCACATCGATATTATTGATATCCGCACTTAGTGCATTTGAGCTCGTACAGTCTTAGACTTGTACATTATTCAAGTTCTAAATTTCTTGAACTGTGTCAGATAGAGTCTGAACCTTTGCTCGGTCAGACAAGTGTATGAAGTTTTCTTTAAAGCTATCCAAACCAATTGATGGTAAGGATTCTTAGACAGAACATAACACCCTTCATATGTAGGAGTGTGCCCAGGTATCTAATATATGATACGAGTAAGCAGATGTGAGTGTTATGCATATACATGTTGTACCCGAGGCTGATCTCCTCGAGGTACTGATTTTCTGTAGCCAATAGCCAGTAACCAAAGGGTCAATTAGCTATTGAACCCATTGAAAGTTTTATAGTTCAAAGTCTACTCGACTATCAGTCATTCTAAAAGCAATTATTATCTTTGCTTCTAATATTCATATTGTTGAATCCTTTTAATATTATTGTTGTTGAATCCTTTAGATATTCATATTGTTGAATCTTTCTAATATTCATATTGTTGAAACCTTTTAATATTCATGTTGTTGAATCTTTCTAATATCCATATTGTTGAATCTTTTTAATATTCATATTGTTGAATCTTTCTAATATTCATATTATTGAATCCTTCTAATATTCATATTGTTGAATCTTTCTAATATTCATATTGTTGAATCCTTTAGATATTCATATTGTTGAATTCAGTGTCAGATATTTTTTCATTTATCATGATATATCCTTTATTGTTGTATTTAAACTTACTGAGCAAACTTGTTGCTCATTCTTGCTATATCATGACTTATATTGCAGTTAAGCCCGAGACTTCAGGGAAGGACAAGGGTAAAGGGAAGATGTAGGATTAGTTTACAAGAAGCAAACTTTATCTTTATGCTTAGTTTAATTACTGTTATGTAATATGAATCTTAATGATTATTCGAGGGTATGTTTGTAAGATTTTATTTAAGGTTATCGAATCTTGGGACTAGTAACACCTTTTGAATGAACGACGTACGTTTTTTATTTTTCGCACTTTTAGTTATTGTATGTTGTTTAGAGGTGGATGTTATTATTGTTTCGTAACGACCGGACTAGGGTCAAAGGACCCGAATTCGGGGGTGTCACAGTCTTGGTTCAGTAAGTGGCAGGACGAGAGCGGCAAAGGGAGCTACAGAGGAATAGGGAGCCAGCTCAAGTTAATCAGCCAGTACATCCAGTTCAGAATCAACAAGCAAGACATGTGGTGGACGTGATTACCGGAGGTAACTTCGACAAGGCTGCTGGGAAGAAGCGTCGAGGCTATTTGGATTCGGTGATGGCAGTGATGGGTAAGCCTCTGAAGGCTGAGAGGGCATATCCAGGGTCGGTCATCTCCTTCACAGATGATGATCTCCCTTCTGAACCAATCGTACCACACGAAGGAGCTCTGATGATTACTGCGCAAGTGGGTTTGGTGGACATGAAGAGGATGATGGTAGACAATAGGTCTTCAGTTGATATTTTGTACGCACATGCTTACCATAGGATGCCTTTGGATGGACAGAAGATGGAAATTGGGCAGGAGGCTCCTCTATACGGCTTCAACAATGATCCAGTCAAAGTGGCAGAAATTATCGAGCTTCCAGTTGTCTTCGGGATGGTTCCTCAACAGGTTCAAATTATGTGTAAATTTTATGTTGTACATGTGAATTCTGCATATAATGCTATTTTGGGGAGACCTACTTTGACTGCTCTTCAGGCAGTTACATCAATTCCCCATTTCAAAATTAAGTTTTCGACACCACATGGAGTTGGTGAAGTTGTAGGGGATCTGGACTTGGCCAGAAGGTGTTATCGGAATACTTTGATCACTTCGGGAGTAGGAGTCTGTAGGCAGAAGCAGACCATGGCCATCGAGATTGAGCCGTTTACGGAGAGCAGCACGGAGTCATTGGTTATGCCCGCCGAAGAGACTGAGGAGATTGAACTGATGTCAGGGAAGAAGGAAAAGACTGTAAAAATCGGTTCGGGGCTGTCAGAGCCTTTCCGGACCAATCTGATGGAGCTGCTTCGGTGTTATGCTGATATCTTTATTTGGATTCCTAGTGATATGCCGGGAGTGAGCCGAAAAGGTGGCCGAACATAAACTGCATGTGGATCCGACGAAGAAGCCAGTTCGGCAGAAGAGGAGGATCTTTGCACCAGAGAGACAGAAGATAATTGATGAGGAAATTGCAAAGCTGCTGGCTGCGGACTTCATCTTCGAGATTGATTATCTGGAGTGGATGGCCAATGTAGTTCTAGTGCAGAAAGCAAAATGGAAAGTGGCGGGTTTGTATAGATTATATCGATCTGAATAAAGCGTGCCCTATCCTTTGCCTCACATCGATCAACTCATTGATGCAACTTCCGGGTATGCCTTACTTAGTTTCATGGATGTTTTTTCAAGATATCATCAGATTTTTATGTGTGAGGAGGATATCCCGAAGACAGCTTTTATTACTCATCGCTCGGGTACGCATATAAGAAGATGACATTTGGTTTGATAAATGCGGGAGCTACTTATCAGAGGATGATGAACTGCGTCTTCACGAAGCAACTAGGGAAAAATATGGAGGTCTATGTTGATGATATGATTGTGAAGAGCATGTCTGTTCGAGGTCATCTGGATGATCTAGAGGAGTACTTCCAAACGGTCTGTCACTATGATCTGAAGCTGAATCTTACTAAGTGCACTTTCAGGCTCGGAGCAGGCAAATTTCTGGGTTATTTGGTTAGCAAGAGAGGTATCGAGGCGAATCCAGCGAAGATTCAGGCTATCTTGGACATGAAATCCCCACAGTCGTACAAAGATATCCAACGTTTAACTGGTCGAATAGCATCGTTGCGGAGATTCATGTCTAAGTCGGCAGAAAGGTGCTTACCGTTCTTTAATACATTGAATGGGCCAAAAAACGCAAAAACATTCCAGTGGACTTCAGAGTGCGAGGATGCTTTCTAAGGAATCAAGAGGTATCTGTCTTCGGCACCTTTGTTGGTGAAGTCGGTTCCTGTCGAGCCTTTGTATTTGTATCTGGCTGCAAGTTCATTGGCAGTAGGAGTAGTTTTGGTGCTTGAAGTTGGGGGTAAGCAGCACCCGATTTACTACGTGAGCCATGCCTTTAGGGATGCAGAGACAAGGTAGCCAAATATTGAGAAGTTTGCCTTCGCTTTGATAATAGCCAGTCGAAAGCTTAGGCAATATTTTCAAGGTTGGGTAATAGTGGTATACACAGATCAACCACTGAAGAAGGTGTTGGGGAAGCCAGAGGTTTCGGGGAGACTTGCTGCATGGTCGATGGAATTATCTCAGTTATTTATAGAATATTATCCACGGACAGCTATTAAAGGTCAAGCCTTGGCCGATTTTATGGTAAAATGCTCGTTCTCCGAAGCTGATGAGAGTTTGAACGAAGCGGAGGGATCTACGGAAACAGTGGAAACACTTCAGCAGTCACTCAGTTCTTGGACATTATATGCTGATGGATCTTTTACTTCGGACATCAGCGGTGCTGGGATCATTCTAACAAGTCCGGAGGGATTCAAAGTGCAACAGGCTATCAGATTTGGGTTCAGGGCAACGAATAATGAGGCTGAATATGAAGCAGTGTTAGCCGGGTTGAGATTGGCAAAGAGCTTGGAGGTTCAAAAACTGATCATCTATAGTGATTCCCAGCTCATCATCAAACAAGTTTCGGGGGAATATGAAGCTCGGGGCTTGAAAATGGTTAAATATCTTGCAGAGCTAAAAGATCGGCTTCAGCACTTCGATTCTTATGAGTTTCAAGGGGTTGGTCGAACTGATAATTCAAACGCCGATGCTTTGTCAAAATTGGCTACAACTGAATCGAGTGCTTTTGATGGGTCAGTTTACTTGGAAGTTTTGAAGCAACCCAGCATCCAACACGGGGAAGTGATGTGCATCGAGCGATCTAATTGCTGGATGACGCCGTATATAAACTATCTGGCAGATGGCATACTACCTTCGGACCAGATGTTAGCAAGGAAAGTGAAGTATAAAAGCGCAAACTTTGTGCTTATTGATGGAGATCTTTATCGAAGGGCTTATTCATCTCATTTGCTGAAGTGTTTGGTCCCGTTTGAGGCCGAGTATGCCCTTCGGGAGGTTCATGAAGGAATTTGCGGTGATCACATGGCTACGAAGTCATTAGCGTATAAAGTGCTTCGTCAAGGGGATTATTGGCCTACAATTTTTAAGGAAGCTACCGCTTATGTGAAGAAGTGCTAGAAATGCCAATTGAATAGTCCGATCCCTCATCAGCCACCAAAAAGCTATATTCGATTTTATCTCCTATACCTTTTGCTGTATGGGGGGTGGATATACTAGGTCCATTACCAAAAGCGAAAGGTCAAGTCAGTTTTGTCATAGTGGCAATTGATTACATGACTAAGTGGGTAGAGGCGAAACCACTTCGGTTAATTACAGATTAAGAGTGCTAAAAGTTTCTGAAGGAGTCAGTGGTGTTCCGTTTTGGTATTCCTATGGCGATAGTCTCAGACAATGGTCGCCAGTTCGCGGGATCGAAGTTTGAAGCCTTTTTGAAGGAGTTGGGAATTCAGCATCGAAAGACTTCGGTTGCTCACCCATAATATAATGGGCAAGTTGAGGTAACCAACAGAATACTCCTGAATGGGATCAAGAGAAGATTGGATGATGTGAAAGGCAGATGGCCTGAAGAGCTACTCAGTGTGTTGTGGGCTTACCGAACTACGAAGAGAACTACAACGGGAGATTCGCCTTTTAGACTGGCTTATGGCTCAGATGCATTAGTTCCTGTGGAAATTGGTTCTACAAGTCTTCGGGTCAGTCAATTCAAGGAAGTGTATAATGATGAAGGACTTAAAGTCAATCTGGATTTACTTGAAGAGGCCAGGGAAGCAACCTTAGTAAAATTAGCGGCATATCAACGTCGTGTTGCTTAGCATTATAATAAAGGGGTAAAGGTCCGAAGGTTTGAAGTTGGAGATTTTGTTCTTCGGGAGGTAGAAATTTCTACACCTCAGAATATGGGAAAGTTAATGCCAAATTGGGAAGGCCCTTATGAAGTTATTGATGTGCCGAAGCCAGGGACTTATCGATTACGAGCATTAGATGGGTCTGAGATAAAGAATACTTAGCATGCTGGAAGGCTTCGTAAATATTTTCAATAGGGTCGATATCAGAGTACAGAAGTCTGTAATTATGCCATCGGTTATCAATGAAAATAGCTTCTTTCTTCAATGCTGTTTTATCTATTGGTTGTTCGGAGGTTCAGTAGTCCGCTCATCCTTAAGATGGTGAGTAGGGCCCAGAGGCTGAACTGGGTTTTTATGGGGAATCGGTGGTCCCAATTTAATTGTCAGTTATAAGGTTGGATCCCTTCGACTCCTACGTTAACGAAGTGGAATATTTTTGGGTTGAACCTGTTCGGCTCTCGGAGAGAACGAGGTTGCCATCTTGGTATAAGGTTGGATTCCTTCGTCTCCTCGTAGCGAAGCGAAATATTGGTTGGTCGAACCCGTTCGGCTCTCGGAGAGAATGAGGTTACCAAATTATTATAAGGTTGGATCCCTTCGACTCCTCGTAGCGAAGTGGAATATCTTTGGGTTAAACCTATTCGGCTTTCAGAGAGAACGAGGTTGCCAGCTTGCTATAAGGTTGGATTCCTTCGTCTCCTCGTAGCGAAGCGAAATATTGGTTGGTCGAACCCGTTCGGCTCTCGGAGAGAATAAGGTTACCAAATTATTATAAGGTTGGATCCCTTCGATTCCTCGTAGCGAAGTGGAATATTCTTTGGGTTATGATGGATCAAATTATAAGTTCTTTGGAACAACTATTCTTAGTGGAAGTTCGATGATCTGTTCGCCCTAACAATGCTTTACACCATTCTTCGGTAATGAGTAAGTTTTGCCTTACATTATTACTTGATTTTATTCGAAGTGTTGAAGTTAAAATTATATGTTGTTTGAATAACAATATAACTCAAAGCAAAGAGGAGTAATAAGGAACAACATATATATTTCATTACATAATTAAACAAAGGAATTACAATGATTAAATTTTCACAAGTTCTTAAAAATAAATACTAAGGCAGGAAATAACTATCTTCGAGACTATTCTTCATCTTCGGAAGAGTCAATGAGAGTTGGGTTTAGAGAGGCAGCGGCCAGTTTCGCCTTGCCCTTGCTTCGGGCCGCCTCATAACCTTCAGCATACATATCAACTATCTCATTTGTGAGCTTGGCAGATTTGCGATATGCAATTTGAATTTCTTTTTAAAGCTCTTCTGTAAGTGCAGGGCCGACTAATTTTAGATCACGAAGCTCCTTCTCAACTTTGCCCAAAGGTCAAGATGCCGCTCTTTCGATTTTTTGGCTTCGGCTACGGATTGGGTTAGGCTTCAGTTATGTTGGATTAACCGCTCGTTGGCACCTTGCAAGTCTTCGTTCCGTTGGGCAGTTGCTTGTTGAAGGGCTTCAGATGCAGTTAATTGTTTTTTTAATTTGAGGAGGTCATTCTGGAGACCCTTGGAGTTGAAGAGGGTATTCTCATGTTCGCTTCTCTCCTTGGCCAGAGTAGATCTTAAGATGGCATTTTCTCTTCGGGCCGCCTCTTCTTCGGCTTCAGCTTCTTTATATCTTTGATAAAGACGCCCGAAGACTCCATTTGCCTGCAATTATTCAGAATTAAGAGAAAAGTTGTAAGAGGAAATTCATGTATAAAAATGGATAAGTAATGAATTACTTACTCGGGCTTGATTAGCTAGGCCTTCTTCCATCAGATCTGAAATGAAACTGTTGTTGAATCGATGGTTGTCTGTGTCCAGAACGAAAGAGTTGTAGAGGTGCAGAGGGAATTTCTCGTTCTGGTCAGGCCATAGGCTGGGTGATCGAGACGCTCCAGGCGTTGATCCAAAGTAGGAACGGGTTGGTCGTGGTGGTGAAGTTATTGGTTGTTCAAATAGAGGAGGGTCGAAAGTTGTTAGAGGGTCAACTGGTGGGGGTGACTGGTTATCAGAAGAGGGTTTTCTTTTTCGGATAAGAGGAGAACTGGATTCGGCCTCAAATTCATCGGTTTCGGTCGGTGAAGGATGGGATTGGCCAGTAGGTACTCTTAACTCTTCAGCTATGAGAGGGATAATTTTGACTTTAGCCTTTCGTTTTTTGGTAAGGAGGACCTTGGTACGATCAGCGATGGGCATGTCGAGGAGGCTCTCGGTGAGGACGGGGGCTGAAGTATGTCTGGGCTTTCTGGCAGCTCTCGTCTTACGTCGAAGATGGCTTGGTCCTACGGGAGGGTTTGATTCAGTGACTGGGGGTCGGCAGTTTGGTCTTCGGCGATTTGCTCTTCGGTTTCTTGAGCTTCAGGAAGATCTTGGGTTGGCTTGGCAGAAAGGAACTGTTCTAAATACCTTCGGTTAGGAGAAGAAGGCCTGATCAAGGACACTATGCACAAAGAAGAATATTTCAGAATAATAATTGAAGAAAATTTGAAAAATTATACAAGTATTGGGTTCGAAACTTACATTTGTGGTCGAATAGCCAGGCGTGCTTACTTAGAAGGGTGAAGCTCCATTCCTTCCTTGGAAGCTTCTCCATAGCTTTACCATCTCCCGTATACGATCTTCGGGAAGATCACCAAGATCTGCAGTGGTGTGTGCAGAGGTGGTCCAATCGGGAATAGAAGAGATTTCAGGTCCTTTGATAAAAAACCATTTTTCATGCCATTTCTTGTTGCTTGAAGGGGTGTCCATCAAAGGGCATTTATCGAACCTGGCGTTGGGTTTTGGAGCTTGTTTATCCAGCACCTTAAAACCCTGTTCTAGGCTCTTACTGAAAGTGAAGAGGGAAAAGAAAAAGTCAATAGAGGGTGGAACCCTTATTTTGCTACAAAAAGGAATGAAAGACAAGATGTGGATATAAGAGTTAGGAGCCAATTGAGCAAATCCAACGCCCATGAACCCTAGAAGGGTGACAATTAAAGTATAAAGGGGGAATCGCATTCCTCTTTCCAGGAAAATGAGAGGCATAGCGGTCCAGCCGTCAGGGCGATGATACATTCGGTCAGTAGGGGCGGGTGCTTTCAAATGATGGGTGTCTGGAATTAGATAGCGTTCTCGGATGGGTTTGAGATCATCCTCTGTCAGTTTAGAAGGGCTTGTTGTCAATGGGGTGTTGTTCCTCATCCTCGAAGTTGAAAGGAGGAGGTACAGGGATGGGGGTGTAGGATTTTTGTCGGAAGATGGAGCAGACCAAGGGTTTGGAGCGGTCAGATTGGAAGATAGAGGGATCTCAGAAGTCAGAGTAGTGTTTTCTATATTTTGGGAAGCCATTGTTGACAGATTGATTGAAAGAAAAAGCCGGAGGAAGAAGAAAGCTAGAGGTGTTTTGAATCTCAAGTGAACAGGTAAAGTTGTCCAAAATGAAGGGTTTGAGGCTTTATAGGGTTGTCTTTTTGGTGATTCACAAAACCCAAGGACTGCACATTTAATGAAGATAATGATGGAAAAGGTTGGCGTCCGTTCTTGGAATTGAAGAAGCCGTCGTTTGCTTTTGAATTTGGGAGGTCTGTATCCGGTCATGGGCCTTTTATTGAGTGGGCTTTGCCGAGTTTATTTGCATTCCTTCGATGTTTTGGACCAATTTCTTATACTCTTTCACCAAACATACTGGTTGGAAAAAGACTGGGGGGCAATGTTGGTGTAAGACCCCAACTTTTATGAATAAAGATTTAATTTTCTTTATATATTATTTCGAAATAGTAAGGTGTTGATTTGATAAATATGAAAGTTATGGGTGAAATGTGTAAATATTTTTAAAATGAGCAAGTGATTATAAAATATTCTTGTTGTCGGGGAATATTCGTTTGGTCGTGGAATATTCTTGTTGTCGGGGAATATTCGTACGACGGCGCAGCTATTTGTGGGCCCCCACAACGGAATAACTGTCGGATATAGAAAGCGACAGAAATAACTTTTTACAAAATAACGGCGGAGTTGTTACCGTTAGTACTGTTGAAATACCCGGTGGTTAAAATACAGTACGCGGTGGTGCGCAGTAGCACACGGTATTGCGCAGTATTTTGAATTATTGAGTCTTACGTGAGAAGGAACCTACTCAATTATTGTTACAGTATTTACTGTTCAATATTTTATATTATTGACTCAATAATTGCTACGTTGATATTTTATATTATTGACTCAATAATTGCTGCATTGATATTTTATTGACTCAATAATTGCTACGTTGCTATTTTTTTTATGATTGATTCAATAATGGCTACAGTTGATATTTTGTAGTATTGATTCAATAATTGTCGTTGCACAGTATTTCACGTTATCAACTCAATAATTCATATTATTTGAATAATATTATTAGATAGCATTATTGACAATGTCTAAGGAAGTTCTGTCTAGGAGGGGTTATTTAATTGCGCGCCAATAAGGAGAAGTCCTTATCGGAAGGCCCCCTCTGTCCTGGGAACGACCTGGTTGTTAATATTGTAGTTCTATAATATTATTTGTGAATAATTAATTATTGACTTATATGATAAGGAAATATTTATTTTGTGGATATTAAAGAAGGAATTAGTGCTGATGTGTGTTTATCAATATTTTGGTGTGAGAAATCATCTGTTTTTGGATTTCGGATAATTTATGTTTGGAATTTGGAAAAACTTTCTTCTGCAAAGTTGTAGAGAATTAAATTTCCTATGGAAAGGACACATCATTTGTATTTTTCTGACAAAGGAGCTATTTATTATGAATTATTGAAGTTTCGGAAAATAAATATTTTTTAAATAAAAGGTGGGCCCCACTTTTGTTGGTTTGTTGAAAAATCTGATGTTTTGAAGCAGCCGGCGGCTGTAGGATTTTTTTTTAAAAAAATATTATTTTATTCATTTAGTCTCCTTTGGCATCCTAAGCTTTTCCTATAAATAGGGTGCTTAGGTTAGAATTGAAAATCACACCAGAATTTGAAGTTTTCTCTCTCTATAATATCGAGCGTATTTTTGTGAGTATTTCAATACTTTGAGTATTACTATTCAGTACAAGCTTTCGTCGGTATTACATCCGATATTCCAGTCAGAGATACTATTATTTTGAGGTAAGGGATGTTATTTCTTTCGTAAATGATGTTATTCTTCTCAATATCATTATACAAAAATATTGTCATGGATTTTATGTTGAAATTCTTACTTTTTCCGTCGGGGTTACTATTCACGTATACGGCACTATTCACGGGAAAATTTATCTTTCTTCTAATTGTCCAAATTGTCTGTTAAGGTTACTATCTTTGATTGTATCCAAGTTTTGGGCTTTATTCTTGAATTTTGCTTCACAAAGTATTATTATGGATTATTCTTGAATTCGGATAAACTAAAATACGAATATTTGATCTTTGTCTTTTATCTCACTGGATTCGCTCTTTAAAATGTTTTTCATCATCCTCAGTCCTAAAAGTTAATGTAACTGAATATCTTTGGCCTGTAGAGCAAAGATGAATGATTACCTGATGAATATCTTTGGCCTGTAGTGCAAAGATGACAGGTGTTGAGATGAACATGACTACTGATGATGCAAATGAATATCTTTGGCCTGTAGTGCAAAGATGAATATTGATTCGAGATGTATATTGATTGATGTTACAGGGATAAAATATTGGTGATGGACTTTTAAATCATAGAAGATAGTAGACTTCATTCTCTGCTTAACTCTTCTAATGATTTGTTATTTCCGCTGCGAATATTGATCTAAAACTTGTTGTCCATAATATTTTATCTGAACTGTTGAAGACTAACGATAATTTATTTTTCATTATCTTAGTCATAATATTCTTTACTGGGCTAGTTGAGCTCACCCTTTTCATCTGTTGTCCTCTTCAGGAAATGAGAATGTTGCGGGGACTAGTCGGGGGACAGAGTGATGGTCCGAGTTAGAGCAGTAGTAGTCCTCACTATTTCTGATAAATAGTGTGATAATAATTATAATGAGGACTTAGTTTGAATCTTAATATTTTCTACATATTTGTATTGAGACTCACAGTTGTGTGGTCGTATTTTGCACGACCGTATGATATAAAGTTTGTATTTGAATTCTGTACCATGTATTTGGCGACTCAGAATGGGTTGGGTTGAATAGACCTATTCTGGGGGCGTCACAGTTGGTATCAGAGCTTAGGGATATGATCTCTGGCGGAGATCGGGGAATAGAACTAGGAGGGGAGAGACGAGTAAATCCTTCGCTAGTGTGTCCTACCTAAGCTTTTGTGATATTTAATTGGTCAGTCGGAGCATAGGGTTAATATGTGATATGTTGATTTGTTTAATTAACCCTTGTTTTATGGCAGTATTTGAGAATGGCAGCTGAGAATGTTAACAACGAAGTGAATGAGACCGTGGAGACACCTTTAATCGTTAACCAGGAGAACGTGCAACAAGAAGGCAATGTTCATCCTGAAAATAACGCTGGTCAGACGATAAACGATGAGATGTTTAGAAGTTTTTTGCAGTTCATGCAAAATCAGACGAGGGAGACTCGTGTGCAACATACAGGTGGAGATAATAACAACACGCGAGCTGTCACTGCCAAGCAGTTCAAAGAATTGGGACCACCAGAGTTTCTGGGAAAGCCAGATCCGATCAAGGCGGAGACGTGGATTAAACAAATTACCAAGATATTTGATGTCTTGGGATGTACAGAGGAACAGAAGGTTCCATTCGCCACGTTTATGTTCCGTGGAGAAGCAGATTACTGGTGGGAATCCGTGAAGCGTACCCAGCCTGCCGCACTCCAGATGTCTTGGGAAGCAGTTCCAGAAACTGTTCAATGACAAGTACTTTCCTGAAAGTATTCGTCATATGAAGGAAGTAGAGTTTATCAGACTCGAGCAAAACAACATGACGGTATCCCAATACGAGGCTAAGTTCGCGGAGCTGTCCAGGTTTGCACCTCATTTGGTGGAGAATGAGGAACGTATGACGCGGATGTTTCTAAGAGGTTTGAAACCCGAAATACGTCAATACCTCATTTCTCATAAGTTTTCTTTATATTCGGATGTAGTAAACAGGGCCCAGTTATTGGAACGAGATAATGATTATGTTCAACCGAGGGACCACAACCAAGGTCGTACTGGTGGCAGTAGTCATCGGAGCAATGACAACCAGCGAGGAGGAAAGTATGACAGAAGCGGTAACCACTCCGGTGGTTATCGTGGCCATGATAATAGAAGAAGCGAATCGGGGGGAGATTTCAAGAAGAGAAGGTACAACAATGAGAACACGAAGATGTCAACATCAGCACCAGAATCAACTGTTTCGAGGGGAAGGAGAACGACCACCGGTCGTATGCTTTAAATGCGGGAAAGAGGGACATATCAGCCCAAACTGCCCACAACAGTTCAAAGGATGCTATAACTGTGGAAAGGAAGGACATATAGCTCGAGATTGTCCTATAGCGAAACCAAGTTCAGCGGGGGTGGTGATTCCAAAGGCGGTTGCAGACAAGTCCAAGTCGGTGATTCCTGGAAGAGCGTTTGTCGTGACAGCCCAAAACGCGAGGAATCCACACGAGGTGATTACGGGTAAGCTGATCATAGACTCTTGCGAAGTTTATACCTTGTTAGATACCGGTGCTACCCATTCCTTTATTTCACCTGCTTGTGCTCAACGTTTGAACTTGACTTCTGATAAATTAGACTTTGACTTATCTGTTGAAACTCCGTTAGGAGAAACCTTTGTTACATCTACAGTTTATAAATCTTGCTTGATTCAGATTGGTACCCTTACCTTACCTGTTGATCTTATATCTTTGAAAATACTTGCATTTGACGTGATTTTAGGAATTGACTGGTTAACCACTTACCATGCCAAAATTGATTGTTTTCGTAAGGTTGTTAGTTTTCATATTCCTAATCAACCTGTTGTGCGAATCCAAATCACCAAACCACTAAAATCAGTCAATATCATTTCAAGGCATAAAGCTATTCGTTTATTGAAAAACGAATGTCAAGCTTTCTTAGCTCATGTCACTGATCTAAATCAGAATACATCAGATTTGAATGATATTTCTGTTGTTAATGAGTTTCCTGATGTATTTCCCGAAGAACTTCCCGGTCTACCCCCAGAACGTGAAGTTGAATTCTTTATTGACCTTGAGCCCGGTACAAAGCCCATTTCTAAAACCCCGTATCGAATGGCTCCTATTGAACTTCAGGAGTTAAAGGTCCAATTACAAGAGTTGTTAGACATCGGTTTTATTCGTCCTAGTACGTCTCCTTGGGGTGCTCCTGTTTTATTCGTAAAGAAGAAAGACGGGAGTATGCGACTTTGCATTGACTATCGGGAGTTGAACCATGTCACCATCAAGAATAGGTATCCGCTACCTCGTATTGATGACCTGTTCGACCAGTTGCAAGGAGCGCAATTCTTTTCAAAGATTGATCTTCGTTCTGGATATCATCAGCTGAAGATTAAAACTGAGGATATTCCAAAGACTGCTTTCAGAACACGGTACGGGCATTATGAGTTCTTAGTCATGTCTTTTGGATTGACTAATGCTCCTGCTGCTTTCATGGATATGATGAACCGTGTATTTAAGGAGTATTTAGATCAATTCGTTGTTGTCTTTATTGATGACATCCTCATCTATTCTAAAAGCCGTGAAGATCATGAGCACCACTTGAAGCTGGTACTTCAAAAGCTTCGTGAGAACAAGCTATACGCCAAGTTAAAGAAATGCGAGTTCTGGCTTGAGGAAGTAGCATTCCTTGGGCACGTGGTATCGAAACGTGGAGTATCTGTTGACCCGGGGAAGATTGAAGCAATACAAAGCTGGGAGCAACCTAAGTCGGTGACTGAAGTACGAAGCTTTCTGGGCTTAGCTGGTTATTATCGGAGGTTCGTAGAGGAATTTTCTCGAATCGCTACTCCATTAACACAGTTGACTCGGAAAGATACGAAATTCGTTTGGAGCGAAGAATGCGAGAAGAGCTTCCAAGAGCTCAAGAGGAAACTTATTTCGGCACCTGTTCTGACAATACCATCTGGTTCGGATGGATTTGTTATCTACAGCGATGCTTCAGGCAAAGGGTTAGGATGTGTTCTCATGCAACATGGGAAAGTCATAGCCTATGCCTCGCGACAACTCAAAGAATATGAGAGGAATTATCCTACTCATGATCTAGAGTTGGCAACAGTCGTTTTCGCGTTGAAGATCTGGAGACATTACTTGTACGGAGAGAAAGTGGAGATTTATACGGATCATAAGAGCCTTAAATATTTCTTCACTCAGAAGGAACTCAACATGCGACAACGACGTTGGCTTGAGCTGTTGAAAGATTACGATCATACTATCCAATACCATCCTGGAAAAGCGAACGTGGTAGCTGACGCGTTGAGTAGAAGATCATATGTAGAAACGAGTGCGATGACGTCAAGTATACGCGTAGAACCAGCTTTGATTGATAAAGTTAAAGCTGCTCAAGCTACGGATGCGGAGCTGATGAAGATGAAGAAGAAGGTGCAATTCCAGAAGCAAGAATCGATGAAGATGGAATACTTCGAGTCAACTCCAGACTTTGTGTTCCTAACGATTTTGACTTGAAGTATAGAATCATGATGGAGGCACACAACACACCGTTTGCAATCCATCCTGGGAGTACTAAAATGTATCGTGATCTTCGACATACATTTTGGTGGGCCAATATGAAGAGAGAGATCGCGGAGTTCATCTCGAGATGTTTAACTTGTCAACGTGTAAAGGCGGAGCATCAAGTGCCGAAGGGTCCATTGCAACCACTGGAGATTCCGAAATGGAAGTGGGAACACATTACGATGGATTTCGTTATGGGTCTTCCCAAGGTTTCTCAAGGCTTAGATGCGATTTGGGTTATTGTTGATAGATTAACCAAGTCTGCTCATTTCTTGCCGATACGAGAGACTTATTCCCTTGAACGTCTTGCTCATATGTACGTGAATGAGATTGTGAGATTGCATGGAATGCCAGTATCCATAGTTTCGGATCGTGATCCCAGATTTACTTCACGATTTTGGATCAGTTTGCAGAAAGCTATGGGTACGGATTTACGATTCAGTTCGGCTTATCATCCTCAAACGGACGGACAATCGGAAAGAACTATTCAAACTCTTGAAGATCTATTGAGACGCTGTGTTCTAGACTTCAAAGGGAGTTGGGATAAGTACTTACCATTGGTGGAATTCTCCTACAACAACAGTTATCAGGCAAGTATAGGCGTAGCTCCATTCGAAGCGTTATATGGGAGAAAGTGTCGTTCTCCAGTATGTTGGGATGAGGTGGGTGAAGCAACATTGTTGGGACCAGAGTTAGTACGTATGACTACAGAAAAGATCCAAATAATCCGACAACGTATACAGACGGCACAGGATCGACAAAAGAGTTATGCAGATCTTCATCGAAAGGGACGTGGAATTTAATGTTGGGGACCATGTGTTACTACGTATTACTCCGTGGAAAGGAGTTACGAGGTTCGGGAAGAGAGGAAAGCTCAATCCACGATTCATTGGTCCATTTGAGATTCTTGACCGAATAGGAAATGTGGCTTATAGACTCGCTTTACCTCCAAGCATGTCTCGTGTTCATAACGTGTTTCACATATCCGTGTTACGTAAATATGTGAAGGATCCAAACCACATTATTGAGTTAGAACCAGACGAGATAGCTGAAGATTTAACGTACGAGGAGGTACCTGTCAAGATCTTGGATAGGAAGGAGCATGTCCTACGCTCGAAAATTATACCTCAAGTTAAAGTTTTGTGGAGAAACCTATGCAATTGAGGAAATGACCTGGGAGTTGGAATCGGAAATGAAAGCGAGGTATCCTCACCTTTTCGACATACCAGGTACGTACGTCAATTTCGAGGACGAAATTTCATAAGGAGGGGAGGTTGTAAGACCCCAACTTTTATGAATAAAGATTTAATTTTCTTTATATATTATTTCGAAATAGTAAGGTGTTGATTTGATAAATATGAAAGTTATGGGTGAAATGTGTAAATATTTTTAAAATGAGCAAGTGATTATAAAATATTCTTGTTGTCGGGGAATATTCGTTTGGTCGTGGAATATTCTTGTTGTCGGGGAATATTCGTACGACGGCGCAGCTATTTGTGGGCCCCCACAACGGAATAACTGTCGGATATAGAAAGCGACAGAAATAACTTTTTACAAAATAACGGCGGAGTTGTTACCGTTAGTACTGTTGAAATACCCGGTGGTTAAAATACAGTACGCGGTGGTGCGCAGTAGCACACGGTATTGCGCAGTATTTTGAATTATTGAGTCTTACGTGAGAAGGAACCTACTCAATTATTGTTACAGTATTTACTGTTCAATATTTTATATTATTGACTCAATAATTGCTACGTTGATATTTTATATTATTGACTCAATAATTGCTGCATTGATATTTTATTGACTCAATAATTGCTACGTTGCTATTTTTTTTATGATTGATTCAATAATGGCTACAGTTGATATTTTGTAGTATTGATTCAATAATTGTCGTTGCACAGTATTTCACGTTATCAACTCAATAATTCATATTATTTGAATAATATTATTAGATAGCATTATTGACAATGTCTAAGGAAGTTCTGTCTAGGAGGGGTTATTTAATTGCGCGCCAATAAGGAGAAGTCCTTATCGGAAGGCCCCCTCTGTCCTGGGAACGACCTGGTTGTTAATATTGTAGTTCTATAATATTATTTGTGAATAATTAATTATTAATTTATATGATAAGAAAATATTTATTTTGTGGATATTAAAGAAGGAATTAGTGCTGATGTGTGTTTATCAATATTTTGGTGTGAGAAATCATCTGTTTTTGGATTTCAGATAATTTATGTTTGGAATTTGGAAAAACTTTCTTCTGCAAAGTTGTAGAGAATTAAATTTCCTGTGGAAAGGACACATCATTTGTATTTTTCTGACAAAGGAGCTATTTATTATGAATTATTGAAGTTTCGGAAAATAAATATTTTTTAAATAAAAGGTGGGCCCCACTTTTGTTGGTTTGTTGAAAAATCTGATGTTTTGAAGCAGCCGGCGGCTGTAGGATTTTTTTTAAAAAAATATTATTTTATTCATTTAGTCTCCTTTGGCATCCTAAGCTTTTCCTATAAATAGGGTGCTTAGGTTAGAATTGAAAATCACACCAGAATTCGAAGTTTTCTCTCTCTATAATATCGAGCGTATTTTTGTGAGTATTTCAATACTTTGAGTATTACTATTCAGTACAAGCTTTCGTCGGTATTACATCCGATATTCCAGTCAGAGATACTATTATTTTGAGGTAAGGGATGTTATTTCTTTCGTAAATGATGTTATTCTTCTCAATATCATTATACAAAAATATTGTCATGGATTTTATGTTGAAATTCTTACTTTTTTCGTCGGGGTTACTATTCACGTATACGGCACTATTCACGGGAAAATTTATCTTTCTTCTAATTGTCCAAATTGTCTGTTAAGGTTACTATCTTTGATTGTATCCAAGTTTTGGGCTTTATTCTTGAATTTTGCTTCACAAAGTATTATTATGGATTATTCTTGAATTCGGATAAACTAAAATACGAATATTTGATCTTTGTCTTTTATCTCACTGGATTCGCTCTTTAAAATATTTTTCATCATCCTCAGTCCTAAAAGTTAATGTAACTGAATATCTTTGGCCTGTAGAGCAAAGATGAATGATTACCTGATGAATATCTTTGGCCTGTAGTGCAAAGATGACAGGTGTTGAGATGAACATGACTACTGATGATGCAAATGAATATCTTTGGCCTGTAGTGCAAAGATGAATATTGATTCGAGATGTATATTGATTGATGTTACAGGGATAAAATATTGGTGATGGACTTTTAAATCATAGAAGATAGTAGACTTCATTCTCTGCTTAACTCTTCTAATGATTTGTTATTTCCGCTGCGAATATTGATCTAAAACTTGTTGTCCATAATATTTTATCTGAACTGTTGAAGACTAACGATAATTTATTTTTCATTATCTTAGTCATAATATTCTTTACTGGGCTAGTTGAGCTCACCCTTTTCATCTGTTGTCCTCTTCAGGAAATGAGAATGTTGCGGGGACTAGTCGGGGGACAGAGTGATGGTCCGAGTTAGAGCAGTAGTAGTCCTCACTATTTCTGATAAATAGTGTGATAATAATTGTAATGAGGACTTAGTTTGAATCTTAATATTTTCTACATATTTGTATTGAGACTCACAGTTGTGTGGTCGTATTTTGCACGACCGTATGATATAAAGTTTGTATTTGAATTCTGTACCATGTATTTGGCGACTCAGAATGGGTTGGGTAGAATGGACCTATTCTGGGGGCGTCACAGTTGGGCTGTGATTATTTGGGCCGGTCGGGTCAGACTCATCTTGGACCTTCCGGATCAAATTCATTTTAATATTTGGAGTGATGGGCTATCATTCAATTGGTGACCCAAACAAAGCTTGGGCTGATTATTTATAAGGTGGACAGATGACAGCTTGTAGGCCCAATAACTTAGCTAATATGGATTAGCTGTAATTTATAAAATTAACAGGCAACTGACTGATTGGTGCAGCCGTCTTCATTAATGAGGACTTGACATAATATTGTCTTAGTGGGGAACAAGGGTTGGATAAAGCCTGCATGAAATCTGATGACATCAGCAGGGAGGTGGTGACATGCAAGGTGGTGGGATAATATATAAGTACAGAGCACTACACAAAAAAAGTAACAAAATATTTTTACTTTTCAGACACTAGAATACACAACCTCCATTGTTAATCTTTTTTCGGCCTGTATTTATTCTCACACCGGAGCGATCCCCGACGGTCCATGCCGTCGAGATCAGATGTTGACGTATTTACTATACAGAGTTAAACGTATTTTTGATAATTGAGACGTGTGATAAAATCTTGACGTTAACACTAATGAAACACGTTTATCTGATTTTGTCAGAAAACAAAAAAAAAATAAAAGGTGAAATGAATACAAACTTAGTAGAAATACAGAAGCATCATATATATATATATATAATATTCTGCGGTTGTTATAAGATGCTTGGGGTAAAGTAGCTAAAAATTTATCCTGCATACATATAATTATGATATTGCAGTGCTATGATTTTTGGAGAATAAGGGCCGGGTCAAAACAGTAGCCCTGTGAAACAAACCTTGTCTCCTTTTTCTAAGTGGCCCCTACACGACTATGGTGTTTAACCGGAAATGATTAGACAGGGGTACGCAGAAAAATTAAATATGGCAGCAGCTAATTATATTGCGTTTACAAATAACCTGGGACTGAAATGAGTGCTAGTATGTCAGAATGGTTAGAAAAAAAGGCCTAGCTAGCTGGGTTGGAGAGAGAAAGATACGTGTCCATATGCATACATATATATATATATATATATATATATATATGTAGTCATTTTCAACCGATTAGTCCGTTAACAGATTAATCTTTAGTGTTCGTTGCTAAAAGTGGTCTATCAACGTATCAATTCATCGGAGAACCAGCCTCTCTCTCTCTCTCTCTCTCTATATATATATATATATATATATATATTTATATATATAAAATGATTCATAGTAGATATTTTTTAGTAATTTTATCTATGATCGTTCATTGGAGGAATGGGAAGACACAAATTTGAAGAAAAATAAAATGTTATCCGTTAATAATAGTGGCAGAAGGATTTAAAATTTAAATATGACATGTCCGTTAATTTCTCCTATATATAATCAAAAATATATTATCTAAATAGAATAATACTATGTGTATAAAGTGTATATAAAAATTTTATATAAAGGGTAAAACTCATATATTGTTTACTAATAAAACTATTTAAAACATCTAATTATAAGTTCTCCTTCCTATTTTCTCTTCTTTTTTATATTGTTTATGCACAATTTTTGTGTATAGTTTGTGTCCTAACATTACTCATCTAAATAATATCATAACAAACATTTTTGTTATGCAGAAGTATTAATATTTATTCATACTTCTGTGAATTCGACAAATGATCACTACGACATGATTGTTGGGGTTTAATTAGTAACTATAAAAGTATTGTTTGACGTGTGTATCATGTAGATGTAAAGTGTGTGAGACATCTCATAAATATATCAAACAAGACTAGTTAAACTGAAGAATCTGAGTATTCATGTGTCTATTGTTTTTCGTTTTTCATCTATTCTTCTACGAGAACAAAAACTATATATATATATGGGGTATATTCAGAAAATACTGCCTTGGAGACGGACGAAGCTCATGGGGGTTTGAGGCTACTCTGGCCTTTATAAATTTTTTTACCCTTTAAATTTTGTTGATTTTTTCTTTATGCCTCACGTTTTTTTTTGGGTAAGAATTGATAACATATAAAAGAAATTACTGAAAACTTATATGGTAGTGAATTTTGCGAGAAATTGCTGAAAAGTTCTCTTTATAATCAATTGCGAAAAAATTACTATGTATGAAGACTGAAAATCACAAATCTTTTAAATTGCAAGGAAGGATAAAAAATATCAATACTTAATATATTTTTGTTAAATAAATTTTATGTTATTAATTATTAAAAAAATTATATTTATATTTTTTATTATTAAATTATTTTACATTTGAGTATGTTACATTATGTGTTGGCCCGCGGGAAAAAAAATATTTGGCTTCGTCCCTTGCTTGGAGACTCAATAGTCTATAGTAATGTACTCATGATGATGTTTGTAGAATTATACTACCATGCACTAAGGTATAATCGGTATTTCTTTTTGCTCCGTCATGAATATGCTAATTGTATACTCCATTTGGTTAGAGTTAAGAGGTTGAGATTATTATATTTGCAACTAATAAGTTACTTCATGGTAGTTCCCTAGCTAGCTGTTGAATGAATTGAAGGTTTAAAAGAAGGGACGCTTGTAAAACGGGCAGGAAAAGGAAATCATTTTGGTAAATTTATAGGATGATAATAAAAAAGAGATCGAGAGGGATATTAAATAATAATAAGATTGTTGATAATTGCAATAACTACTCGCTTAGATACATTAAATTAAGTGATTAAATTAACTTTCACGTACCAATTAGGTTGATGAAAAAATAGTTAATGATCTCATTGGTCACTATTTGAAAGTTTTAAGCAATTACCTTTCCTGTGAGTGTGCAATTATAACTATTAAAAATAATGCAAATATCAACAATTAAGGTAGCAATAATAAATGTGAAAGAGATTGGGTTTACTTGTTGGTGGGTTATAAAAAGGGAGGAAAGGGTATTGTTGTATCCCTTGTTTAAAAGATATATACTAGTAGAGTCAGAAAGGAGTAGTGGGAGAGTTGATGGAAGAACAACTGAGCCAATTAGCTGCGACTCATCTCTTCAGCACACCCTAAGAAGCTTATGCATTCATGAAAACTCTCAATGGGTTTATGCCGTCTTTTGGAGGATCTTGCCTAGAAACTATCCACCACCCAAGTAATTAATTCTTTATTTTCATTAACTACCCCCCCCCCCCCCCCCACGAGAGAGAGAGAGAGGGGGGGGAGGGAGGAATTAAACTGCATAAATAATTTGCAGAGAGAATTGAATACGTGTATATATAATTCTTCTTAATTATGTTTTCTTACTTTGTGATGTATATACATATATAGATGGGATAGCCAAGGAGGAGCATTTGATAGGTCAAGAGGAAACAGGAGGAACTGGTATATATTATATATATATATATATATATATATATATATATATATAATATAGATCATGCAATTATATATATCCTTAATTAATTGCAGTCTGCTATTTTCCATATTAGTTACTGTATATATGATGTCGATGATGATTGATCAGGATATTGGTATGGGAAGATGGTTTCTGCAATTTTGGTGCCTCAACATCGGAGATGGAGGGTAGCGATGATTGTCAGGGAGTCTACGGAAACCATCATGATCAATATCAGCCCTACCAAGCTGCAGGGTTGCAGCCAGAGCTCTTCTTCAAGATGTCTCATGAAATTTACAACTATGGTGAAGGGTAATTAAGTCACAATATTAACTAATTATACAACTATTGCTCATTATTTATGAACCTTAATTGCTTAATTAATCCAATCTCTTGAGTGCAGCTTAATTGGAAAAGTAGCTGCAGATCATAGTCATAAATGGATTTACAAGGAACCAAACGAACAAGAAATCAACTTCTTGTCTGCATGGAACAATTCAGCCGACTCTGTGAGACCTCTCTCTCTCTCTCTCTCTCTCTCTATATATATATATATATATATATATATATATGTATATATAATTATTCTTGTACACAGTAAGCTTCTACTTTGTATTTGCCATGCTATACATATTTATATGAAGCTTTTTTCTTCTTGTGCGCTGCTTACACAAACAAATGCAAAATGTTTATTTTAACAGCACCCTAGGACTTGGGAGGCACAGTTCCAGTCTGGTATAAAGGTATACATCCATTCAACACTAATGAAATATCTCCCTCTTCCCCAAAATCTGAACTTTTACAAGATCTAACATATCTATCTATCTATTCACATGCATATATATATATATATATATATTGCAGACCATAGCCTTGATTGCAGTTAGGGAAGGTGTTATTCAATTGGGATCCATTCACAAGGTTTCCATTCTCTCTCTCTCTCTCTCTCTCTCTCTCTCTCTCTCTCTCTCTCTCTCTCTCTCTCTCTCTCTCTCTCTCTCTCTCTCTCTCTCTCTCTCTCTCTCTCTCTCTCTCTCTCTCAACATCCACTTACCAGTTTTGGCTATATTTGTATATGTAGTAGCTAGTACTAAAAAAATTAAACTGTGTAATTAATTAATTAACAATATATTGGATATATTTATATATTGAAGGTGATTGAGGACTTGAGCTATGTTGTGTTACTGAGAAAGAAGTTAAGCTATATAGAGAGCATTCCTGGAGTGCTATTGCCACACCCTTCTTCATCTTCTTATCCCTTCAAGATCATTAATGATCATACTTCCTACAATAGTACCGCACCAGATCATCAAGCATGGCAATTCATCCAAGCCAATAACAACAACAATGCTAATATAGCATTAGCAGCACCACCCCCACCTGATCACTTCTATCACCATTTTATTAGTCATCCTCCCGTGAACATAACTCCCTCAATGAGCAGCCTTGAAGCGCTCCTATCAAAGCTCCCATCCGTCGTGCCAGCTGTTTCATCCCCACAAATCTATTGTGAGGCTCAGCCGCAATATATATCATCCAGTAATAGACCGGCTATGGAGTTCATGGGTAATGAGAAAGTGGCCAAGGAGGAGAATAATGATGAAGAAAATGAGGATAATATTGTGGGGGAGAGTAGTAGTTCCATGGCAGCATCTTATAATCGACGACACCGTGAGCATTTTAGTTATCATCATCATCAGGATTTAAATATTGTAACAACGAGCAGTTTGCCTAACAATGGATACTAACTGGGGAACTATTAATTGTTAATGTTTGTATTATTGTACTACATTTTAGTTTTAGTGTTAATGCTGAGTGTTTCTCCTTTGATCTCTCCCTTTGCAGTGAAAACTTAACTGTTTAACATATGTACAAATGATCAGATGCATGGGTACTTGATATATATATATATATATATAGGAGCCATGAACGCCATTAAGTTTATTTATAAAGACATTGGGGCCGGCCGGGAGAGAGGAAGAGAGGAGAGACTGCCAGTGATAAAAGTCAAGAGCTCGAAAAGAGAAGATGAATTCAGTCTAATGGTTGATACATTCAGATTGGGAACATGAAGGCCCCTCTTTACTGCAAAAACACCTCGGAACATTTGTAACCCTAGAGTTGGCCTGTTTCAAAGCCTACCAGAAACAAAACAATTGGAGCATACAAACAGCATACGTTATTTAAAGAAAAATATTAATAGCATAGTGGAGTTCTAAAAGATCATGAACCGAATGTGTTGAGTTTGGATATTTAAATAGACAGCAGATTCACAGTGATTTAAAGAAAAATATCCCGGTGGAGTCCTGAAAGATGAGATATGCAGCCGTAGCTGAAACAAAGGTCGATATATTTTGGTAGGTACTCTTTAATTAACAAACAAACAAACGAGAAAAGAGAAGAAAAAAAACACTACATATTTCATAGATTTGCAAATGTATATATATATGATGCATGTTGCTTTCTGATTTCACTACTGGGAGGAGTTCCAACCTTAACACTGAACTCAAATCAGTTAAATAAACATATGAAGAATATTGAAACTCCTTAAACAGATGATCCAAATGAGAACGCACATTTATTGTGAGTAGTTGAAGCACCATAAAGAGAGTAGGGATATATAATTTGTCTCAAGCTTTGCAAAAAATCAAATCATCAGTAAGAAACAATTGGTACTAGAACAACAATCTAACAACAAAATACATTCATGTATTGACACTAAATGTTGTAAAATAAATGGATACAAGTGGCAATTCTCTAGTAGACATCATCATTTTCTTCCGCATTGGGTTCAACTTTCTAGTAATTTTGCAAAAGAACTCTCTCATTTGTATTTTCTGTTTCCCTACTCAAACACATCACTAATGAAATGCAGCAACCTCTTCCTTAAAATGTGCAAGCACTTCTTCTATGGTCTTGACCGAGTGGTCAGCCTTATCTCTCACTCGTACACTTACCTGGAAAAATTAAAGACAATTTGCAGCAAGGAATTAGATTCGCTAAACAATCAGAGAGGTAAGTTCAGATATGTCGATTGAACCAGGGCGTTATTAAAATATCAATAACAAAATAAACAGGAGAACTGAAACAACGTGAACTCATGGAATGGTAAATAATAAGAAGTCAATTTGTCTCCCAACACCATAAGAAAAGTAGATGTACGTAGACAAAGTATAGTAGCTGCACCAATAACAACGTAAATTACATGCATCATATATTTCTACATGAACACCTATCAGAACACAACAATTTAGGGTCTCCTTCAAATTCAGAGCTCAACAATCAAACATAGACATCAAGGTATGGCAGCCCCACCTAAGCATGTCACCTAAGCAATTGTTCAGTGCACTAATAGTTGGCTGACATTTCACTCATCAGCGTAATTACAAATTTTTCTTTACACACCTTTTCCAGGGGTGCACTGTATTCAAAAAATATTAAAAACCACGGGCAACAAATCTATTCAGGAAACTATGGGCCAAGAAACAATCCAAGACAACTCAAAATTTTGCAAAGACGGATCAACTGACTTGCAGATCTAATCCAGGACATCAACTTAGAGGGGCACTTCTATTGACTTACAGAACTAAAATGTATATAGCCATGCATATACATGCGCCAAGAAGGCCCAAAAACATTCCAAGTTCAAATTACAACAAATATATAAGCACAGTAATATGTTACAATCTATCAACAATAGACAACTATCAGGGCAAATGAATAACCTTTCCTGTGTTGGCCTCCTCCTCGCCAACAACCAATATATAGTTATACTGTGCTACCTGAGCTTCTCGCACCTGCAGGGAGCCACAAATATCAGCAAATAGTTGGACAAGCTAACCAAAGGAAAAAGAGAATTCTGGAAAACGAAACTTAATAGATGCTGTGCGATAGCAATTTTCTTTTGCTTTTGTAATTCAAAATTCCAAAGAAAGCAGACCAAATGCACGAAGAGTATAACACAACTGGACAGCTGAACAAGTAATTAACAAGGAAATGCAATAGGCTATTAGGGTTTTGAGAATAGGGAATTGGGGATTGAAAATTGGGTACAAATATCAACAATTAATTAGTTGATTTATCTGCTACAGATAAACAAGGTACTGGCCTTTGGACCAGATTGCAATTGGTCATGATTTTAGCTTTTCATTAAAAATGGCCTTAAATCATACTCGGACATGAAAGGTTACAGATGTCAAAATAAAGGTGCTGTAGGCTTGTTTCAAACACATGACTTGCTAAATTGAAAGCTGTAATCATGAGCAAACGTGATCATCTCAATAAAGCAAAGCAACTTTTTGATTTGCATGACAAACCAATGAAAGTCCACTACGATAATAATTTACAACAATCCTGCTTCCAATGCACCCATGTGACATACTAATTTATTTATTTATTAATGCCTTAATCCTACTCTCCTCAGGTTTTTGTTCATGAAATGCCAAATGAATTTCTCTTTTAACTGGAACTCCAGTACACCTGATGAATCTGATTGAGGGAGTGGGAGAAAAATTATGATGATTTACATACGGACCCATGGAAAAAAGGTATAAGTGATGTGCCTTCAAACAAATGTTCGTAAACATGGTTCTTGCAAGCAACAGTATATTGACTAGTGTAAGTGAATTGCCCATTTATTGTTGTGATCCTCCTGGCCTACTTTGTAAAGTATCACATACAGGAAACTTAGGATAGTTTTAAAAAAATTCAATAAAACTTAAGCCAAGGTCAGAAATTAAGAAAGAATGCATCTAAAATCCGAATCATAGATTTTTAAGACACCAAGGGAGCTGTATAAGAAGAAAATTATGGAACAAGTAACTGCAACTTCTTAGAACACAAGATAGAGAACGAATGAGATTTGCAAAATGGTAAGCAACAAAGGGAAGTCAGAACGCACCTTTTTCTGGATTGTTCTATCACTTGTATCAACATCAACATAATAACCAGCTTCATGGATCTGCTCCCGTACCTATGAAAAGTAACAGGAGAAAACAATGAGATTCTAACCTGTTGGAGCGAAATAGACAAATATCATCCTTGCTATGGCCAAAAAAAGAAGTTTTAAATTTTTTAGTTTCCTATCACAAACCCTGCAGTAAGAATTTAGAAAGAGAAGGAAAGGAAATTTCTCTCTTGCACTGATTGGGGGTTTGGTTTTTTGTGGTGGTTATTTTTTTTATTATTTATATTATTTTGGAGGGCCGGGGCCGGGGCCGGGGAGAGATTAAGTAACAGACAGGTTTGTCCTGTCCATCAGCTTTAGGAGTGATGGAGCATGCAACAAAAGAAAAGTTCTGGTGCTTAAAGGGTTTTGAAACATCAAAGCTATATCATGAACCATTGCACGAAATAATCTTATTGAAGACAACAGTTGAAGTACACAGGAAATCAACATTAACTCAAATAAACAAACAAGAAAAGGAGCACATCAAGTACCCATGTGATAGGGATCGATCTGTGAGACGTCGTTGTGGATGATTCGCTATTTAGTTATTTATTTATCAGTTGTCTATCTCTTTAGTTGGTTGGACTTTTTATTTATTGGTTTATTTCAGTATAAGGTTATTTGTTTAGAGACCCAATTGTTATTGGACTTAGGGTTATTAGAGGTTATTTTCTTATAAACATGCTTGTAAGTCGTGTCAGACTCTTTACACTTTGATATTAAAATTATTGTGATGATTGGTTGCGATCAATACCTTTTGCTCCCTCCTGCAGTTGAGAAACCCTAGGGGTAGTGGTTCTCCTAGGTTGGATTACCCTAGTTCTTTTAATTTTTTTTATTAATTTATCACTTTCAATTAATATTTGTTCATCAATTTCCGTCCTACAACATATTGGCACCAGATCTGGAGGATTCTCTATCAATTTTCTAATTTTTGGGAGATCTTGGGGTTTCAAAAAAAAAAATTAAAATTACTGTTCATTGGAGTCATTATTCATCGGCTCATCGCCGAAGTTGTTGTACATTGTCGGAATTAAGGTTCATTGCGGTTCACTATTCAAAAAAAAACTATTGTTGCGTTGTTTTAGAGATGGGGAGATAACTCAACTTCTAATTTAAATTAAAAAGCCTTGCAAATTACCTTTTAGTACCCCAAACTTCCACTCTATTTAAATATTGCCCCGCAGTTTATTAGTTAACATTTTTCACCCATGTTTCTTGCATAAAGAGCCCTAAACTTTTAACCTTAGCACTTTTGACCCCAGTCTCATACTTTCTGATCAGTTAGGTCCATTAAAAAAAGGTAAAAGTAAATATTTCATTTTGAATATTCGGATTTTCAATATTTAATCACTTAAATTCCCTTCATTCATTAGTTCAAAAAATTTTGAAAGCTTGTTTTTGATTTGTTCTTTTAAAATTGCATATTATTCCATCTAGTTACATATTATTTGATTATTATTATTATTAGCATTTGGGATTGCATAGGCTTAGACTAGTAATTTTAATTTGTTTGAATTAAATTTTTGTATTGTCTCAGCTTTGCACTTACATTTGCATCATGACTACACGCACTCAAGCTGCTTTAGAAGAAATTCAGGACCAATTAGTGGTCATAATTGCACAACTGTGTCAAATGAATGATAAGATCACACACATTGAACAAAGACAACTTGTAGTGGAACCTCAAGGGAATAATGGAATGGTTATGTTATCCACATGTTAGACACCATGAACATCCTAAGCATGATCCTTATGATGATGACTATAAAAAAATCAAAATAGATACACCAGAGTTTGACAATAGATTTGATCCAAATGTATTCCTTAATTGGTTGTCTAGTATGGAGAAGTATTTTGACTGGTATGAGATGTCTGGGGATAAGAAGGTCCGATTCACCAAAATGAAATTGGTGAAATTGATGACCAGTTTATTCTAGTTAGGGGTTGAGAGAGACTTAGAGCGCTTAGGTGAGCTACCCATCAGATGTTGGGGGGAGATGAAAACTAGCTTAAAGCAATATTATTTATCCGTAGGACATACTGATAAGTTAATGGAGCAGTATGACAACTTTCGTCAAGATAATAATATGTATGTTGCCGATTACATCTGCAGATTTATGGAGTTGACTCAAAGATGTAGGATCAATGAGAGTGATAGATTGACCATTATGAAGTTCTAAGAATGGGTTACGACCTGAACTTCAATCACACATCCTGACCAATGGTATCACTATCCTAGATGACCTTTTCTAGTCAACTCTAGATAATAAGTATAAGTTACAGGGTTTCGCTAGGAGAGTCCCTTCTTACTCAGGTCAACCCAGTGGCCAAAATTTCCCCACTTCTCAGGCATCATCTAGGGCTAGTAGCACCATAGCTGGGCCATTTCGTGACAAATGGAAAGGTGTAACTGCACCCAACTCTCAATTTACTACCCAGGAGAGGTGTTTTACGTGCCAGGGGTTAGGGCACAAGTCTTTTGAGTGCCCCAATCGCAATCGTTAGCGGGTAACAATAGTAGAGGGAACTTCAGAAGAGGAGGGGGATATTGTCAAGGATGAAGTCGAGAGTCAGTATGACTCGCAGGATGAGGAGGTTGATGAGCACTTTAAGGAGATAGGTAATCAGGTAGATGTCATGATGTACCTTATCATGAGTCATAGGAGAGAGGATGATTGGAGGAGAACCACCATATTTCAGACCTACAACAAAGTAAGTGGTGTCGCTTCTAAGTTAATTATCGATGGGGACAGTTGCTTAAATGTGGTTGTTGAGTCCGCATTACCACGGATAAAGCATAAGGCAAAACCACATCTTCAGCCTTTTAGCGTCGCCTAGGTCAACAAGACACTCATTCATGTGACAAAAAGATGTCTAGTGTCGATTCACCTTCAGGGATATGAGGAGAGTATTTGGTGCGATATCCTTCCTATGGATGTTGCACATATTCTACAAGAGTGGCCTCGGCTATATGACCATGATGTAACTCATTATGGGAAGACGAACACATGTGTTTATGGGCAAAAAATATCATTAGCACTTGTGAAACCTCGTGTGTCGTCCAAGAGTAAATGAGACTAACTTACCTATCCAACAAACCAAATCACTTCATATTCTTAATAGAAAGAAGTTTGATCGGAGTGTGTTGGAAGAAAAAGTTGTGTATGCGGTAGTAGCTAGAGAGGTGAGAAATGTTCCTGAGAAGAGTACTAGAGAGATTCCTAGTGATAGTAGGTATTTTACATGAGTTCGCCAATGTTATGTCTAGTGAGTTACCAGATGATTAACACCTCTTACGGACATCCAACATGTCATTGACCTTTTTCCGGGGTCTTCTTTACCCAACCTGCCACATTATAGGATGCATCCTACAGAGTAGGAGACAAGACGACAGGCAGGGTGGTTACCGTCAGTTTTTGGTAAAGTGGCGCAACAGACCTCCAAATGATTGTACATGAATTAATGCTGAGGAGTTTTGTCGACTTGATCCATACATTTTGGAGATATATGAGGCTTTTACTTCATCAGAGGCTTCGTTTTCGCAGCCAAAGAGAGTTGATAAGGATCAATTTGTAAGACATCGTCGTCGCGGATGATTCGTTATTTCGTTATTTAATTATCAGTTCTCTATTTATTTAGTTTATTGGACTTCTTATTTATTGGTTTATTTCAGTATTGGGTTATTTATTTAGAGGTTGTTACTAGGCTTAGGGTTATTAGAGTTTATTTTCTTATAAATATGTTTGTTAGTCATGTCAGACTCTTTACACTTTGATATTGAAATTATTCTAATTATTGGTTGCGATCAATACCTTTTGCTCCCACCTGTGGTTGGGAAATCCTAGGAGTAGTGGTTCTCCTGCGATTGGATCACCCTAGTTATTTTAATTTTGCTTATTGATTAACCACTTTCAATTAATTATTTGTTCATCAATTTTCGTCCTACATCACCATGTCACTAATACCATGTATCTAATTACAAGTTTAAGTAACATTATAAAGGTCAATCAATTCAATTCAAAAGCACACTAAGGTGACCAACCTGTAGAGCATACGATTGTGATTTGTCAGACACTGGGCAAACAATTGCTTGACGTGGACTAAGCCAGAAAGGCCATTTCCCCTTATAGTGCTCCAGAAGTATAGCAAACATACGTTCAACAGACCCGAGAATGGCCCTGTGTATCATAACAGGTCTCTCCCTCTTACTTTCATCTTCCGCCGAGTAAGATAAGTTGAAACGAGAAGGAAGTTGGAAGTCAAGCTGTAATAAGAAGTATACATCAATTGAATGATGATTCAACTACAAGAAGAGTATCGCGTAGTAAATGTAAGGAAAGGAATGAATTAGAAAATGAAAGATGAAGAAAGTTAGACCCAGAAAGAGAAGGAGAAGGAGAGGGGGAGGGGGAGGAGGACCTGTAATGTGGCACACTGGAACTTTCTTCTCATAGCATCAGAAACACTAATATCAATCTTTGGCCCATAAAATGCCCCATCACCTTCATTGATCTGATAAAATGTTGTTGAAAGTGAGTTCAAGTATGAAAACAACAAAAGAAAGAAATAGACAGAACACTATTGAACAAAAAATTTAGTCTAGAATTATTCTTCAAGATTACATGCAAAGTATCATTATAATTGACCCAGACAATCATTGAACATGCACTTAATGCACTCCAGTATAAAACGCCTACGAGGTGCTAAGTAATAGAGACCATACAGAGTCTAGGACCACCTAAAGTCATCGTAATCATTTTCAAGGAAAAAAAAATTCTTTTCTAAAAATTGTCTATATTTTAATTATAAACCATGAATATATAAACAAAAGAAGAAACAAGTCCATCGCTAGAATCTGAAAAATAATAATAATAATAATAATGATAATAATAAAAATAAAAATAATAAAAAGGAAAAAGATAAGAGAGCGAAATTTGAATTATATCAGGACAAACAGGACAAAATTTAGGCACTTCCAATGATAGCTTTCAGCAAGGAGAATCACCCTGATAAATGTATATCGAGGGTATTTGAAATATGCACCCACGCTTAAACAGAAAAAGTGCAGATGTCAATATTTCAACGTTAAATGACAATTTCACCAAAATCAAGAGTCGTAACAGACATTTAAAGGGGCAACGGATTAGAGCTATCTATGTCCAACATCCATATATAATTAAACTTATATCATGACGTTAAACTAAGAAATAAATGAAATTACAATGTAGTGGTAGTGGAAAATATTGCTACAAGAAATAAGGGCTTCACCTGCCAATCTTTCCCAAACTCATTCAGTGCTTCAGTAAGAGCAACTTCTGCTTTTTCCCATGTTTCTAGGTCTCCAAGATACTTTTCTGGCCTCTGTAATACAAGAATGTCAGAGAAATCATAAATCATCCTGAAGACCTTAACCTTAAACTTGTCAAAAATAAAATGAAAATAAATAGGAATTAAAAAAGATATGTTGCTTTTCACCAAAACAAACTGGGCATGCCTAAGATGGACAAAAGTTTTAACACTGACACAGACCACTGCATGTACTTAAATTTGGAAGTCAACAACGTTAGTACAAACAGCTTCATACAAATTGGATTAAAGAACCTTAACACTGCATGACATACAGTTTATGTATAAATTAAAGTCAGCAGTTTAATCCCGTTCTAGCGTTTATATTAAAGTTTATTCTAAAGTTAGCATTTTATGTATATATTAAAGTTTACCCTTGCTAATTGTAATTACACAATAAGGACAAGAAAAACTCCAGATATGATAGTTGCTTGGCAACAGAGATAAATTTCAACAGATGGTTAAACATATTAAGAAGGGAAGTTCACTAACAATGCATGAGATATAATATCAAGCATTTCTTGCTAATAAGACGTGAAAAGGGCTAGCTTAAGGGGAAGTTTACATAAATAAACCAAGCAACCCCGCTTTAGGATTCTTGAACAAAAAAGGAAAGGCAACAAAAATGATGCTACATTTTAATAGATAAGATTACAGAAACAAAGCAGAACACGTGAAATCTTTTCACTTTTTTCTCTCTGGGAAATATGCCTCCAAAATGAGTGGAAACTGAAAATTAACATATTAATTAGACGGGGAAATTAGATTCATAGCTTCAAAACACAAACAAGGACCAGTTCCATACCGTTGATAGCTTCAGTTCAAAAGTGAAGCCAAATACATCATAGGTGTAGTTAATGAATTCTAATACACTCTTGACTTCATCTTTAATCTGGAAAAAAATTGAGTTTAATTCTCAAACCAGGATCACAAGAAAAGCTAAATAAGAATTAGGCTATTAGCTACAGATCAATATATTTTGACCACCTGGGACTCCCTGCAGAATATATGAGCATCGTCCTGTAAAAATTAAAACAGAAGTGTCAGAAGGAAAGTATGGGTATATAATACTATACAGGTCCCAAACAAAGTGTCATGTTCAACAAGGCATGCAGCTTGAAAAATCGATATTTGAGTCATTTGACCAACTCGATCATTTTATACCTCTCCTACAATAAATTTTTGATTGATTTTGTAATTTAATTGTGGGGGTCCACATTTTCATCTCAAAAGACAAATATGATCCTATCACCTATGTTTTTAAGTTTCATTGGTTTATAAAATGGCAACCTTAGGACAAGCCAAAAGGAAGCATGACAATCAATTTGGGACGCTATAAATGAAGTTGAAGGGTTTCACTAGGATAGATTAACTAGATACTATTTTATAATTGCCAAACTTTACTTTAGGCCCTGGAGTATCAAAAAACAACCAGATTGATACAGCATACTAGCACAAATGCACAATGGCTGATGATAGCACCCAAATAACTATGCTACTTTTTCAGTAGAATAAAAATTAGGAAAGGACCACAAAGTTCCAATATAACAATAAGGATCAGATAAACATGATAGATACCCATATAACCGTCCTGGCTTGAAGAATACCTGTTGAAATCTCCTCACACGAGTCAATCCAGTGAGTGCACCACTGGCCTCATTTCGATGTAGAACTCCAAAATCGGCCAAACGAAGTGGAAGTTCTACAGTGCAGTACAAAACAGTAAAACTATTTAATTATTAATATATAAATCTACATGTTATCTTGTGGAAACTGGAAAGAAAATTTTAAATTGGGAAACATTAAGAAAAAATCTAGAAGAGATCATTGGAATGTAGTGCATTTTGTAGAATGATATAGACAAACCCATTCTTATGCATACATCGTAAATTCTATTTCTATTCTTAACATTCCTATATATGATTATGAGATATGATCTACAAAAAAAATTGCTAACATGTATTCCAAAAGAATCTAAGTCAACTGTTTACAAGAATAAAAAACGAGATTCAGGCAAAGACCAGACAGACTATGGATGCCGACGCCACCACTACTAGATGAAAAATTATAAATAAATAAATTATTTATAAGAAAAAAAAGCATTCATCATTTCTGATGGAGTTTATAAAAACTTCACACAGTTTACAGTTACCAAATCATATTTACCATACATTCTAATAGCATCAATGCGGTACAAAAATCTTCATGAATGAGTCCAAGTATATATCAATAATATATGTTGAAGACAACTTCCCTAAGTTCAAGAAGAACCCATTCACAGGACTCAAAATCTCCAACACATTGCTTTAAGTAGACTTTCAACTACTTATTACATGATAATGTTAACATTTGTGGCCTGTATGCATAACCAATTTGTTTTGCCTACGAATATCCTTGGAGAAAATAACAAAAGTCTAAAGGATCAAGATGTGATGCTAAATAGAGAAATTTTCTTTAAAAAAGATGCAAAATAGAAGTATTTTAAGCCATTTTCATTATGTAATGCAACTTATTAGTGTAGAGTTTTAACATGAAAAGAATAATAAGGAAAAATATAAGGATAATCAATAGGTAAGCATATGAAAACGAACAGAAGCATACACAGAGACAGAAAAAGTATCCTATGGCTATAACTAAAGTTTATGCGACATCAACACCAAGGGTTCCAATAAGAAGAATGGATAGTGGGACAGTTCATGTCGTTCAACAAATTGAATGACTTAGATAAAGATCCAATTACAACGTAAACCACTACTCAAAAGATAAAATAAAACAGTTGCATTCAAAGACCAAATCTTTCCCTTACTGAAGGTATGAGATATTATTATTCGAGTTCAGGCAAAACCTTGGAAATGTGGAACAAGATCAAATTATTCTGAGCATAAATATATAAACCCCCAAAAGTTAACCATTTGCTTTTGCTTGTTGCAAATCAGTTTGTTCAGTGTAGAAAAGTTCATATTAAAAAAATTCCAATAATTCTTAACATCAGATCATTTTAAAAATTCTTTAAGATGTCCAATTAAAACTTCAATAGGTATTAACTCAGCACATAAATTTTTTAAAAGAAATACAAATAGTATATATGTGTGCTACAATAGAAGAACCAAAACTAACTCACCCCTATATGAACGAACTCTGTGATCGAAAATCAAACAGTGTCCTGGGCAATTCATTGGTTTAAGCCCAAATTCTTGTTTCTCAATCTGCACCAAAAGCCAGCATACCAAGCCATGATTGCATGAGTCAGAAACATGGTTTAACTATATGCATGTCAACCAAAAGCATAAAATAATGTGTTCTTATGGGAACTTGTTAAAGTGCCTTTAATGTATATATATATCTTAAAACTACTGTTGTTATGAGCTTCAGTTAAAGTTCATCTAATGTAGTTCACTGAACCCTTTTACTGAGAGTCCTCATGACTATATATTCTACAAGGGAATTCTTAACTGCCCTTAAGGCCCACAGCAGGACCCTATCATACAAACATCTACCCTCCATGCGACAAGGAAACATCCAGGATCTGCTAGTAGCAATGATCTCCGGTAATATTAGATGCGCACATCTTAAAAGCACGACAAATGAACAAATATACAGAAAGAAAACTGTTGTAGAAGTACACAAAGCAAAGAATCACTAGAGGGAGAAATTGTGATAATGTATATAATTAGTGTGATTCACAATTTTCAGATTTTAGTTGTTAGGATGATTTAATATGCATGATACTAGTAATTCGTATATCAATTAAGATGATTTGGGCTTGATTTTATGCTCTAATTAAATAATGTTGGAAGAAATTGTGATAATTTGTATTTAATTTGGTGTGATTTATAATTTTCAGATTTTAGTTGTTAAGATGATTTAATATACATAATACTAGTACTTGGTATATCAATTAAGATGATTTGGGCTTGATTTTAGGCTCTAACTAGAGATTTTAAATAAGTATCAATTAGGAATGCTCTAGGAGTAGTAAATTTTAGGGATTTCAATTATGCATTTAATTTTTAGTTTTAACTTTCTTTTTCAATTGTAGTCCACCCTTATTATAAAATGGCAACCAATATGTAATGGAAGTTAACTTTTGGATTATTAAATTTTATTGAGATTTTCGAGGTTTATCAATTCGTCAACCCAGAACGATATCTAGGCCTACCACGGGTATTTCGTCCAGCGTCCAAAGACTAAGCTATAATTTACAGAACCCATCAAACATATGGGTCCACAACGTTTCACATCTGAATTTCTGCCATGTTTAAACATCCACACAAACTTGACAATATAGGTACAACCATACATGTAAAACAACTCTCTCCCCAACTCTAACCTTACCATGTTACTCAAAAAATCAAACAACCTTTACCAATCCCCTACCTTTGTGTTGGTCCAAACATTCTATAGTCCATGAAAGAAGCACCTGTCCCTCAGGATCCCCCTGCCCCAAAAAAAAACAAAAAAACAAAAAAAAACAAAGGGTGCCTTCCAACTCTTCAAAATGTCCACCATTTTCAACATAAAACATTATCTCCATCATCTTGCCTACATTACCACTCCCTAAGAGTGGCCCCCGGAACAACTCCATTCTTTGCACCCCATAACCTCAAGGCAGATCTCAACACTTTGCCAAACCCTAAAATGAAAAAAATTAATTTCTGATCCGTCATGTACATGTCATCTCTAAGAACTGCTTCGGAGTTCTAACTATTGTCGGCACAAAGAACCAAATTCAGTTGTAAGAAATCCTGAATCGTTTACAATTTACATTCAAAGTCCCCCCCCCCCCCCCCGTTCAAACCAAAGTACATATGTAAATAGGAAACTTGGAATCCGTAGATTCCATTTATAAATGCTGATATCTTATCCATCTAGCTTCTTCTACTTTGTCTTTTTTCACGCAATATTAAATTCTCCAAGAGGGGGATAAATGACAGCCATCAACAGTCACTCCAAATGCATGGTTTGACAAACAATCAAATCATGTCAAACCAAAAATCTCACCTCAAATACAAACATGTTCTCCTTGTAATTTGCAGCATGACCGGAGGTTTCCCATAGTTGCATATTGTACATATTAGGAGTCCAAACCTGCAAAGAACCAGTTAGCATTGGCATTAACTTTGCAAATCCAAAAGCAATAACACTTCAGCAAAACAACTTGGATATGAACTACTAACTTCTTCATATCCTCTTTTCCAATACTGAGATCGAATGAACTCTAGCAACTTGTTGCAAACTCGACTTCCGTGTGGAAGGAAGAAACAACTCCCTGGACTAAAATACATACAAGATACACATGAGCAATTTTGAATATGGAAATAAAATTTTCCAAAAAAAAAATTAAATACATACAAATAAATGTCAAGTAATTAGTGAACCTACCTAAGTGGGTGAAAAAAGAAAAGCTCCTGCTTCTTAGTGAGCTCGCGATGGTCATATTTCTTTGCTTCTTCCAGCATAGCGATGTATTCCTGCAAGAAATATTATCAATAGTTATTGTCAGTAATATATTGAATAGCACAACTAAGTCGAAAATATTTGTCCGTTAAAAATAAATTTCACCAAGAATTTCCCTTTAAAGAAAGCGGGGAAAATTAAAAAAGCAACCTCAAGTAGCTCTCTACGTAGCATAATTTTCTAGTTTCTACTTTACGACCAACTTCTTTATAAGAGTATAAAATAATAAACATACATAATGGTGCAAATCATGTATGAACAGACCTTTGGGGAAAAATTGTTGGTTTTACAATAACAGTTTGAACTGAACTGACACACAACTTACACCACAACCTAAACCCACAATTTCACACCCCAGCCCTATTAAATGCAACTAGAAAGGGAAGTAGAATGTAAAAATGAGAGAAGCCTTAACATATTACTCTTAAATAAGTATATTACAAAATAACACACTTTCACAGCACATAATACAACTGAAATCTCTGTCGTTTAAGCAATTAAATATGAACAAGCTACTATTTTTCTTTGAACAAACTATTAAATATGTATAAACTTTACATTTCATTCATGTATACAAGTATATCTAACCTACAAAATAATATAAGCACCTGAATGGTTACTTTCTCTGTTTTCTTTTTCTGTTCTTAATCTCTATTTCCTGTTTTGATTTCTAAAATCTCTGAAAATGAGCATTTTCTGGTGTTTTCTGAAGTTAGTAGTGAGATACTTCTAACTGAAAACAGAAGTGCCTTCCAGAAAAATTTTAAAGGCTTGTCATAAAACCAAAACGAGTTTGAAAACACCATCCAAAAAAACCAGGAATATATATTGATCAGCTAAACAAGACCAGTGTTCTAAAAATCCCTATTTAGGCCCGCCTAGGCGCTAGGCCCCCCTGGCACCTCGCCTAAGCCCAAGGCAGTAAAAAAATCCCTCCAGAAAATTAGGCGGGGCCTAGCCAGGCTAGGCAGAGAAGTTTTTTTTTATTTTAATAACTACCCAAACCAGATCTTGATATATTTATTTTTCTAATGCTTTAACATATTCATAATGCAGTTTGTAGCATATCAAATCACAACAAGAAATTAACAAAATCAAGTCAAAATGGATAATTTTATTATAGTTGTAATTTTTTGAACTTGTACCAACTTCAAATTATATAAATGATGATACATTTGTAATATTTAGTTTAATACAATATAGTTCTTAAATTTATGTTTAGTTTCTTAAGTTTTAATATTGAATTAAATTCTTGAAATTTTAAATTTTATTATTTAACAGCAATCTTGTTTATAAATAAAACTAATACGTTAAATATATGTTTGAACTTTGAACAATTGCATGTTTGTATTTAAACTTTGACATTGACAATATGGATATGTGTTTGAACTTTAAGTAATGGCCTTTTATTATCTTTATTATAGATTGTTTTGCTTTATATTATTGTTTTGTTTGGATAAATGTAAGATAAAATATTAAAATTAGCTTAAAATAAAAAATCCAGCCTAAGCCCCGGCCCTCTAGGCGCTAGGCCCCCCGGCAGCCCGCCTCCCGCCTTTTAGAACATTAAACAAGACAAAATGGTGTTAAACAAAGATATAATTGTAACAAAAAAAAATCCAGAACAAGATAGCAAAGAATTACCTTCAAGCGTTTTTGATCTGGATAAGATATCCCATAAACTCTTTGTAAACTCTCCCGGTCTTTATTACCTCTCCAGTAGGCTGATGAAGCCTGAACATTAGAAAGCATATGAAACAAACAACAATATCAAGCAGGTAAATTTCCAATTTCACACATGTAAGATCTCACCTTTAAACAAGCAAATGCTTTCACAAAAGATGTATTTGGTATATGTGGTCCACGACATAAATCAACCAAGGGACCACATCTGTATACTGTGATAGTTTTGTCTTCAGGCAGATCATTGATGATTTCAACCTGGTCAAAGAAACAAGAAAATGATCCGTATAATGCCAAAGGAATCAAATGCACGCCGTAGATCAGATGTTTCAGATAATGTCAAACTGACCTTGAATTTATTTTCAGAAAACATATCAAGGGCTTGTTTCCTTGTTACTTCAATTCGCTCAAATGACTGTTTTTCCTGAAATATGGAGGATATCAAGCAAATAAGTAATGCATGATTATGTATGAACATCCTTTCCTTACAGGTAAGGACAGTGATATACAAACAGCTGGTATGGCACAAAGAAAAGGAAAATAGGTCAATATCAACTTCACTTCATAGTTTTACATATTAATCTCCTTACCGTGATTTGAAACAAGAACCACAAGTAACTTATGACATGCAGAATGAGTCAAGCATTAAGCACAATAGAACAGTCTATAGAACATTGTTAATGTGTTTGTCTATTCTGAATGCAAGAGAGTACCTAACCTTTCGAGACGTGCTGAATACAATCAAAAGAAGAGCCACAAGTTGGTTATGATTCTATACTTTCAGAATAAGTCTAGCATTAGATGTGATATAATTAATACTTATAAGAAATTACAGCATCTTTTAATGTGTCTGTTTTCGTTTGTTTCTTAAAGGAAGGCAGAAGCCATAAAAGCCTAAACCACACTATCTGAGAGGGTACCTTACCTTAGAGATGAATCATAAGCCTATAATGCACTTGCACAGTTCAATCCCAACTCACGTGGTAAAAAAATAAAATTAACTGACGTAGTAAAAAGGAAATTTTCTTTCTTATAAAAAGGAAATTTAAAATTTTAACAGGCAGAGGGAATTTAGAAAGGTTTACTACTCTTTCACAAATCTAAACTTACTTAAATCAAACATCCATTCAATGCAGCTGAAAATTTGCTGTTAAGCTGAAACAGTTGACAGATAGTCTTTCAAACAAAATCTAGCCCTTGGTTGGATTTTAAACCATACTTTAGTTTCATCAAATAAAAAAAATCATATGCAGGCGGCATACATCAGAGAAGAACATCCTAAATAATCTAAATCCTGAGCATAAAATTTAGTTTCACTTGCAATCGGACTCACTATACAGCTCCATCATCCATATTCGTCATGTCATTACATTCATTTATAACACATCTATCAGAAACTGGCCCATTATATCCTTATATTATACTGCCGTTCAAAATCATTAAATCAGATATAAAAATGGATGATTAGCTTATCTCTATATCTTTATATTACCTAAAATTCACCAAATTGATATCATAAATCAAGCTAATAATACTTTACTAAATTCAAATGAATAAATACAAATAAGATGGAGCTAAGTAAAAACTAACATAGTAACAGGCAAATTTAAAGAACTAATGACGGGAAAAAAACAACTAAAAGAACTAAATAAAGAATACCGCAACAGCTTTCTTCGCCCCTGCTGCAATCCGCTCAAAGTGATCTTCATTTAAGCTCAGTTCACCATAAAAAGCATCATAATAGAAACCCTACAAAAGCATTTAGCCATTTAATGGGCATATATGTATTTTATAAAATATAGCATATATGGTCCATGTAATACTTGGAAAAGAGAAACATAAAAAAATTGTTGAGATGCCTAAAAATTTTAAAGGCAAGAAAGCCTATAAGTGATATCAAACTTTAAAACTTGATATATGCCAACATCACAGTGCCTAAGTTTCCATAATATTATAATATTAAGAACAAGCAAAGAAAAACATGAAAAAATAATACTATCATCTAATAACTACTATGTTCCTAAGTGCTTTCTCAATGTGGACAATACAACTCTGTCCATTAACCAGTTGTAGATAATTAATACCCCAAAAAAACACTGCAAAATGTAAATTTACAATGAATCCAGAATACAATATTAATAGCTGAAACCTTTGTGTGACATAATATACACCTACCTCTCCTCTTGTAGTACAGGGCCCAATGCACAATTGGCATCCATAAGTCATCTCAACAGACTGCAATAAAATACAAACACTTGAAACTGAGCCGAAATCAAATCTAAACTTATAAGAAATAAGAACAATGAATTGTTTAGTACCTGCCCTAAAATATGAGCACTTGAATGCCAAAAAGTATCCCGACCCTCGTCCGTGTCAAATGTGAATAATTTGAGTTCACAGTCACCTTCAAAAGGCCTAAACATGTCCCAAAGCACTCCATTCACCTGCGAAATCAAGGCATTCGATGCCAAACTCTTAGATATCTCCTTCGCAATGTCAAACGGAGTCGATAGCCATTTCTTCCCTTCCTTCACCGTCCCATCCGGCAAAGTTACCCTAACAAACAAACAGTTAAAATACAGAAAGTGTGTGTATCTTTGTAAATACGTATGTATATGTATGTAATAGTATCTTCATATATAGGATAAAGTTTTACTTGATGGAATCACCGGCGATGGACTGAAGATGGGAAAGTTGTTGGGCCTTGATGGATTCGAAGAGGGCGATTCGTCTGGGGATGACGGATTGGAGATATGCTTCGTCTTTGGAGTAGGAGGGACTGGCCTTGGGCTCGGAATTGGCGGCCTTTCCCATCGCCGGGAGTGGTGAAAACAGGCGAATTTGAGTATTATAAAGGCGGCTGATAACTGAAAGTCGTCGGCAGTAGTAGTAGCAGTAGGCTGAGGAACATAACATTCGTTATTGGTTGAAGTCGAACAAGGCTTTGGGGTTTATTGCCGTATAAGCAAAAATACTGAAAAGTCCCTAAAATATGTTCTTTTTTTGGAAGGGAACTGATATTTTCAAAGTAGACGAGTCTCACTCATGCGACAGATTTTATGAAAATATTAAATTTTATTTGCGAAAATATTAATTTTTTTTAAAAAATTATTTAAACACTTTTATATATTGCGATAAAAATGTAAATTCTTCTTAAAAATAAGCATAACCGTGTATTTTGTAAATTAATATTAATACATAAATAATTAATTGATGTGTCTACTCGTAGCAAAAGTCTATCTTTTTATATAGTAATATAATTTTATCCGTTAATTCAATCGTTTTCAATTTATTTTCTAGTCTCCGCATTAGTCCGCAAAAATAGCCTGCACCCTTAATCGTATTTTAAAGCTTAATTCTTCAATTGATATAAAAATGTTTAGATGCTCCACTTGCTCCAAATACAAATAACAAATGTGCAGTTTTAAATTTAACACAATCTTCTACGGATAAGGAATAAAAGTTCCATATTGAAACTTTAGCAACAGTAACACTATGGTTGATTAACATGCATTCTCTATCTGTGCCTCACGAGGCAAAATTTAATTCACACAATTTCATACATGATACCTCATCATAATGTACAAAACACCTCGGACGGATAGAACAAGGAAAAAAAGGGCGAGGCATCTGATGGATTCCAAAGCTCAACAAACCCAAAAGTCCTATTGCTATATAGATATTGCCCCAAAATAATAAACAGAAAAAGAAACCTCTAAACACTACAAACAAAGAGATGTCGCATCTCCTGTCGATGGGGGAAAAAGAATAATAGCTCATACATCATTATCTTCAAGTGCCCTTAAACTCACAAACCACGAGGGAAGTTGCTTATTTGTCCTTCTTCCAGAACCTCTTTATTATTCAACTTGTAAGCTATTCGAATGCGCATAACGAGGGATTTCTGGAAGAAAAAAACAAGTTATTAAGTGTCTCCACACACGCACACTTAAGTTCTGGATAGAAACCAAATTTCCATGCTTCGATTTAGCTCAACACAATTTGTAACCAACAGATCTTAGACACTGAAGATTCCCAAGTTAGTTTTTGAAATCAATTCTTGAAAGTGAGGAGATGCAACTGCATAGACAGACATACCTTGCCATGTTGGCTATTGGTAACTCGCAATTTCTGAGCAATTGACCCATCCCCGCTCACAGGAAGAATATTACTGCTTGCTGGATCTAAGTGCAACTGAAGAAACTGTAGATTGTAAACACTAAATGTCACAACTTGCACATTAAACCTACTTTATGGTAATATTCTTGCCCAAATTAGCAATTATACATATCAAGTTATCACCACCGAGTAAAACCATATATCCTAAACTAGTTAGATTTTTTAACACAAGAAGATTGTATGCTAAAAAAACATGTGTAGCGAACTTTGCAATTGAAACAATTCATGCATAAATTCTAACCACCACAAATATTTCTCCCAGGCTACATGCATGAAAGTTGAAATTACCCTTTCTTTAAGTTGCAGAAGAAATTAAGATTTTCCAGAAGATATTAAATTGGGAATAAATCCAGTCCCTCAACAAGTATACAACTCTATTTGCACCTTTTACACATAACATGGGATGACCCTAATAAAAAAATTAACACAAACTTGTATACTCTAAAGGGCAAGTCCAGTGAAACAATCTTACAAGTAATATATAAAAGTAGAAGATAAGTTAAAGTAGTTGACTGCTTGTCTGGTATTACCTTTGGGACTGCTGCTTGAAAAATAAAATCAGTATAGACATCGGATGACTTGTTTTCAAAATTAGCCTCAATAAGAGTTGCTTGTAGGTTTCCAGGTTGCTTTGAGAAGTTGAATGTTATCCTCAAGGAGCTGCTCTCAAATGCAACTACTGACGGATAAGCAGGGCCATTGTCCTCTGTTTATTTTCAGGAAAGTTGTCAATATTTGAATGACCAATTATTGAGCACAAAATAATTTAAGCACTAGCGACGATTAGTATACCACGTTTTTGCTCGGAAGGCGCAAATTCATCTAACAAATCCATCATAGGAAAACCTCCAACTGGAGATGAGGCTTGTACTGAATGGGCTGAAGGTGAAGACAATCTCTCTAATGCACTTATTGAAGTATTGTTCTCTTTACTGGATGATAAACCATCTAGTGTAGATAAGCTACTCTGAGCCGGAGGCATTCCAATTGACAAAAGATCCAGTAGGACATCAGTGCCAGTTTTCTGAGCTTGATTTGGACCTAAGATTTAGACATAGGTACATGGTTCAAAAATCAAGATCGAGCAAATGAATAAAAAAACTGATAGATTCAACTGAACAAAAATCACATGTAGCTACCAAAAAAAATTCCCCTAGTACCACACCACACAAACCCATGCATCCCAACATGCAGGCATAAGAATTGTGCACTTTAACAGCTAGTCAGAGTGCATTCAAGGATGTATTTGCAAGACTATTAACATCTGCGCAGGCTAGTCCAGCTCATGCTTGAGAATTTGGTGAGAGTGGACTTTTTTTAAGGAGAGACAGCGGTGGCTTATGACTCAGAAAGGTTAATTTCATCTTATTTAATAATCATTGCATGCAAAGACAGAATGCTTAGTCAATTTTGGTTTGTTTAGTTGGGCTCTCAGGTGATAGACGGAATCTGGCATTTTACATGGAGTTCTGCCAACATTGTGACAAATTTGTGTCAAATTACAATTGTGAAACATATCAAGACGTGAGATTGGATAGAATTATAAGAGGGTCCCACTTATTACACATATCTCCCAAAGGATTTCCACTAATACTTTTCCATGTAACTGGCAAAAGAGAGTCGACGTAAACATTCGCAATATATATCATTTTCCTTTGCAATATATATCATTTTCCTTTTACATATTCTAGATAGAATATTAGTTCTGCGAAACTGATACATTAAAGTTAACATTCTTGGTCACCAAGTTATAATATTCCCCTATTGACTTTAAATGACCAAATTAACAAAATAATCATTTTGATTAAAAATTCTCCACTCATATTTTTCAATGTACATGTTCAAGAAAGCTTACTTGCTGCACTGCTGCAAAAAGAGAAGTCTTAAAGTAATGGAACGTTACCACAGTAAGTAAATGAGTAAAGAAATGAATAAAAAAAATTGAAAAACATTACTAACGAAAATAGAGTTGTGCAGGTAATCTAATTATACCATACTGAATCTGTAGCTAACCTGGTTGTGATGAACCAGACGACAAATCAACTCCAAGAAGATCATGAAGAAAATCGCCACCAGAAGAACTTGGTGCTGGAGCATCATCCGAACTTAAATCTAGTAAATCAACAAGCGGAGCAGCAGTGTATTTGGCTACTCCGTTTGAAAGATTAAGTGTGGTCCCCTGTGAAGTTGAAACGGCTGATGGTAAAAAACCAGCCCTCCTTCCACTGTAAGTTGCTTCATCAAGTACTGGCATCCTTTCACACAAAGCAGACCTGAACATTTAGCAGCAACATAAGATTTTACATATATATTTATGTACACATACATATGTAGGAAACCAGCAGCTCCGTAAAAAACTAGATATTGATTATCTAAAGGCATAATTACTAAATAAAGATTTAAAATATTAAATATATAATAAAAGATGACAACAAAGCCCTTTATTATTCAATATATACTCAGACCTAATATTCTGATGCTTCTGAATGATAGAATTGAACTCGATGGATCGCTGCTGCAGTTCAAGAACAAGGCTTCCTTTGTTTTGAACAATAATATCCTGTATCCTCCTACAAGTAACAATTAATGTTATATTACTTATTGATTTGTATAAGAACTGAAAAGAAAATTACAACCCAATGACCTTATTATATAATTATATACTGGATTAACTGGTGCTCAGGAAGTAAAGAAGGCCATAAATTTAGGACATTGATCATAAGTTGGACCGAGAGAAGGAAAATATAGACGTATTGAAAATAAACCACTCATCAAACTAATAAGGGAAACAGGAAACTGAGAAATAAAAGGGAAAGCAAAAATTATTACAAGCAGTACATAAATCTAACATAAAAATAGCTAAAATAACAAATATTACAAACAAAATTTTGTTAACATTTGTTGACTTTGCATGAAAACAAAAATAAGGGAAATAACATAATCAAAAGAAAAGATGGCATGTCAAAAAAGAAAGGAAGAACACACAAGATTTGGAGGAGGATACAAAATGGAATTCTCTATATTATATGTATAGATCCCTTGAGCCAGCATTGAGAAAATAAGGGTCCGTTTGGTATCTGATTTTGCTTCCAAATTTTTGTTTCTACTTCTGTTTTTTCAAAATCAGAAGCAGAAAATGTTATTTGGCAATTGATTCTACTTTGAAAAAAGTGGAAGCAAAACCCACTTTGGTAGCCAAAAAGTTGCTTCTTCAATTTTGGCAACACAAGGAGCCATTCCACTCTAATGAAGTTCAGGCATCGAATCATAACAAAATTTCAAAAATTACTTCTTATGAAACAAAACTAACATTTAAACATAGTTATCAAACAAGTAAAAGTAAAAACATTTGATGATGAAAGGGGAACAAAAGGGCATTTAAAGGGTCAACGGGAAGGGACCTAGTTTGTATTATGATGAATGAAACCAAAAAAGATGACACTTTCCAGAAAAGGAGTAAAAGGCAAATAATGTTAACTCAATAGTAAGAAAAGCTCGACTATATTAAAAAAACTCAAAGTAGTAGACGAAAAAATATAATAGAGGAATTGTTGAATCAATATATTCTAAAACATTGAGCTATAACTAGCAGTTTCAGCATAATATAATAGAAATTGGAAGATGTGTAAGAAGATGTAAAACAGAAATAGGTCATGATAATTAAAGGCTGAGTGAATTAATTATAAAGTTTAACTCATAAATTTTAGGAGCCAGCATCCAGGCATATTGGAAGTCTAGGAAAGAGGGGATAAGAAACACAATAAAGAATGCTAAAAGTAATATTTTTTGAAGGAGGAAAAGAGGAGATGATGGCATGGAATGACTAGGTTACAAGACCCAAAGTACACAACTATCGACTGAGTAGAGTGAGCAATATGAAAAGATGTAAATCAAGGGACATTCAAATATATATAATGATAACCCCCCACATCTAGGCCGTTACTTCAGCTTTTCATAAGCTAAGTTTACACTGCCACTGATAATATGTATAGCTGGAAATTCATGTCAAAAATAGAGGTGCTCAAAAACTTTAATACAACAATAAAATGACAAACATACTGTGAGCAAGATGGGAAACGACAAGATAGCTTCAACAAAGCAATCAAACACATTGCCCGAGTAGTTAAATCTGAGGTATGTCGCTTAATTGCTGTCTCTATGATACCTATGGCATCAGATTCTGTTACCTGTTCAGAACAACACAAGTTTTGTTAAGAAATATTACAATATACCTGAAATTATAAAACCAACAAAATCAAGAAGAAAATAGCAGAGACAGCAAAGGGGAACAAACTCATGGGTTTAAGAATTCAGCCTTTTTTATAAAAATATAATACCAGTCTGCAACAAATTGGATTAACTTGAATTTTCAGACAAGCTTGTCAACCATCAGAAAATTACCAACTCAGCCCCATAAGGAATCTATATATGATATACATTTTCTTGTTATTATTTCTTCATTTTTTTGCCTATTTATAAATAACATCCTAGGGTTATTTAATAAAAACATTGTAGGCTTTAAAATGGGAGACTTTGAACCTAAATTAAATTTCCAAGGGCATGCAAAAAAGAAAAATAGATCTTGACGTCAAGAAAAGAAACTAAGAAAGGTTAGGGAAAATAATACAAAGATACTTTATCATTCATCCACACAAGACAAACGCTCTGTGGAAGGAGCAAAACAGAAAAAAAAAAAAAATCACCAAATTTTGTTATTCTTCTGCGAGTCAGGTGAAAAGACTAGCAGCATTTCTCGTAAAGTGCATAAACTAGATGTTAAGAGTAGTAATAATGAAAAGGAGAAGCAAGATAAAATCAAAACTAACAAAACATGTGACTGCATAGAAGAGCTTGAAATTTGAACAGACTACTATACCAAATAGATTATTACCTGCTTTTTAAAACAGGGAAAGATGGTAATTTTTCTGAAATCCATCTATCGGAAATTTGTAGCTAGTAAAAGGAATTTAGTAACATGTGACACTCCCTCCCCATCCATAAATGGATTTTTGTTTTTTTACTTTGTTCAGTAAAGATTTTAAGGCTGCTAAAAAGATATTTATAAAATTATATTTTTTTTCAATTATCTTTAACATAATAGAAAAATACAATATATAATTACATAAATATATTGAAAATATTTAAATATAGTAAGATATTATGCATAAATATGTTTTTGACTTATCTAAATTGCCTTGCGGAACTCACCTAAAGAAGGAAGACATTCATTTGGGATTGGAGGTAGTAATGCCCTTGTAGTCATCTAAAGTTTATCTACTTTAGTTCCTTTTAAGTAATGATAATTACATTAGTTTATGGAGTCCCTAGCTTCCAATATTACAGCTGCATATAAAGCATATCAAACTTAGACGATTATAGAAAATGATGAACTCACAGTTATCGGTTCCTCTATGTTGAGCATTCCAATATTGTTCACTAACATTTCGCCATATTCTCCAATGCACCACACAGCCACTCGAACAAGAACTTCCTAATTGCGTAAACAAATAAAAGCACCTTTAGTTATCTAAACATAGAAATTTTTAGCTTTACTGATTCTAATGGTTAACTTTTTATGAACCTGTTCACCGGACAGTTGAACTGCTCTGTACAGCAACCTTACTGTATATCCGTGGAGATTAGAAGAATTGCTAATTACAACAATAAGGGCATGCCACACTTCATCTTTCACATAATTTCCAGCCTATTAAGCAAATCATAAAAATCAGCACTTTCATGATATAATGAAGGAATAGAAAATGTCAGGTACAGCAATTACCAAACCACATTTGAATCAAAATGATAGCATCATACAATTTTATTAAACGGGAGACAACTTTGAGGTACAGTAGTGCATCTACTTAATCATAGCATAAAGGTGTGAGCAATATAGATACCTAACCCTCTATATAAATTTAAGATCTGCTTGTACACGGTTAAAGAACATAGAGGACAAATTGACAAACAATTATTAAAGGAAAAATGTGACAGACAATTGTCTGTTCTTTCATATATAACACAAGTTTAATCAGTTTCAACACCTTTTGTACATGAATTTGAAGAAAATAAAAATCAAATGACCAACTCACCAACATAATACTGTAAAGATCATATCTAGAAAGCATCTAGGATATGAAACTGTTCCGTCATTGATTTATGAACACTGTTGATGAAAATTATTTATAATTTGACATGTATTTGTATTCCTCAACAACATATTAAATGGGAGAAACAAACGGTAGTCCAGGTGTTCAGCAGAATAATAAAGGCTCTTGCTTCGTCGAACAACAAAGTGCTCAGGTGGTATGTGCTTTAGAATATGGTGTATTTTAAATCATATGAATGCAGTTTGAGGCGGATGAAGAACAAATGAAGGAAATCACTGCCAACTATGCGCTTTTGTGATGAGCGGACATAAAAGATGACAGATAAGGGTACGAAAAGAAAGTCACAAATGAATGTTTCGTAAGAAAGAACAAGGAAAACTTAGAGATGATTCATCACAGCCTCACAGGTATTGAGACAGTGTCTACCTTTTCTGAAAAGGTAAAAGATATATTTGTACAGTGTTACATTTCAAGAAAGCATACAGCGTAGAAATCAGAAATTGGGCAACCTTCAATTTCGATGCATACCTCGGAAAGAACCTTGAGCATCTGATCGATGTACCATATTTTCTCTGGGGAAAACCTAACAACCAAGACAGCAATGATTAATAGACTAAATGTCAAAATAGACGCTGGAAACTATAATAATCTCAACATATTTTTTTAATATGGTCTGTAATTCCAACTTGTAAAACTGCAGCGGTATAGACTGCATTTGCCAATGCTTCGGCAACAGAAGACATGAAAGATGGAAAACTAGAAAGTAACAAGATATTGAAAATGGTAAATCTAAACTTAAAACCACAGTAAAAAACCTAATTTTTTGTAGCTGTTAATTGCATGGCTTATTCAGTAGTAAAACACACCCTAGACCCTTCAAGCACTTGACCAGACTACCTGGTAATAAAAATGGAGCCATGTTTAAGCATAGGCGGATAGGTCACGTCCCAAAAAGGGGAAGGTAACCATATTTACACTTTCAAATATCACTTAAATGCATTTCTTAATCAAAAGCCGTAAATATATTTATAGGGAGTTGATATTTCCACAAGGAAATTTGATAGTTTCACAAGGTTGCTCTCACATGAATAGTGGATGGGACCCACATCTATGTGAGTAACTCTTTGTGGAAATATCAAATTTCCCTAGTGGAAATAACAATTCCCATATTTATAATCATTTCACAAATTTCAGATTAATGAAGAAGATTCCAGTTCTTCAAATTGATAACCATTTCTAACTTACTTTTCGACAATAGAGCAAATTTTCGCGGTAAGATCTCCTTTGAACTCCTGGTCACTTACTTCCAAATAATCAATAAGCTCCTTCGACAAAGGCTTTACATTGTTGTCATTCACTAGAAGATAGACAATCTCAAGGGCCCTTTTACGAATTGAAGCATCTGAATCCTAGAAAAGGAATAAGCAACATCGTGAGCTTCTCAAGTTGCAAAGAAAATTTAAGGAAGGGGCTGCGCATCAGGTTCCATGAAAAAATTGCATATAGGGAAACAGGTAGAAATTGAGATTCATAAGTACAAGAGCAATTTATTTTTTTCCCACTAAACCAGACCTAAATGGAGAGAAAACATAATAAAGGATACTCTTTGCAAGAATAATTTATAAAAAGTTCGAAGAATAGCAAAAGTCAAAAGGCTGATGTGTGAAGACCCTGTTCAAAAATAGATCTTTTACTTCCAAAAAGTAAGTGCTAAGGTAAATCTTAAATCAGCTATACAATTTGATCATCCAAATTCGAAATTCAGAACATAATTACAAGTGCAAAATAGCTGGGTTATTGACTGCCAAGCATGGTTAGAAATGCCTAAAACAACAAAGATATGGGAAAGACTAGAAAATGCACTTTTTTCATAGTTTATGAAGCAAGAAATTAATTATAAGAAAAAAAAAAGATGGTACCTTCACGCATTCCAGTATGGTTGCTCGATGCCTTTGCACTGCTTGAGAATCAACTGTAATAGCTCTCATCAGCATGTTCAGAGCAACATATCTGGCGAAAAATTGAGGTTCAGCTCTACAAGTCGGAAGAGATGAGCCAGTTGCAAAAATCCATAATGACATATTACGAGTACATTAACTCCATTAAGTATGGGAAATTATGTAATTCGAAGACTCAAATCTATGTGAGGATAAAAGTGTGACACGCTGTGATTACTACGGAGTTCGAGAGAAGACAGGAAAAAAGGATCCAAATGTCAATTGATGCTAATGTTATCACCTCACCAATCATTTATGCTGCTGTTAATAATTTTACACATGCCTTAGGCAGACTAGGACAACGCTGAGCACATAGGCTATCTTGCTAAATAATGTCACAAGGCTCATTTTGATGGGGGGAAAAGTTGAAGCTTCTAACACAAAAACCATTTCCAGTGGGAAATGATGCCACTCGAAATGGGTTTCGGGGACCAATTTATCTGTGTGAGAGTTTGGTGTATGTTCTGGTGAAACAGGATTAAATGAGTTGGAACTTGAACGAGCCAAGCTCAAGTCAAACACAATATAGTTCAAGCTCGGCTTGTCTAATTATGATCCCTTGTTTGGACTCGACACGATAAACGAACTCGAGTTGAGGCGAGCCAAGCTTTGTTAGCAAACAGCTCAACTTGTGGGCGTCCAGTAAGCACTTACATCGGGTAGCCACTTTGAAAATGTGCATGTTGTAACATTAACTAAACCAGATTTAACTATATCTTATAATAAAGTTATCCTATCGTAACAGTTTAGATAAACATATTTTGCCAACTAAGCGACCAGTAGAAAACTACCCTGCCGTACACCAAAACATAAAAAGTGGTGTTTTCCGTTCCTTTTTTCGTTTCTTATCGAATCGCAATCCACATAATATTGCTCTTGACTAGCTCAAAATATTTTAATACAATTAATTTACAGTTCTCGTAAACATGAAAGCAGCATAACAAAAGTAATTAACTAAACAATCAGTAAAATTCTTCTTCTTACAAGAAGACGTTTAATAACAGGAGGATATGGATATAAAACATTCAAACAGATCCTTATGCATTAGAGCATATAATAGCTTTTCAACAAATACAAAGTGTTATTCTAAAAAACCAGCTAAGCTAGGCAAAACAGATCACAACCTGGACAAACAAACAAAAAATAACCTGATATTGTTATCACGGTTTGACAAAAATCTTCCCAAAATGTTGATAGCAAGAACCCGTAAGCCACTATTATCTTCAATGCTCATGATGGTTTCAACACATTCATATAGAATGGCATTTCCTGCATTTTTGTTTGACTCGGTTTTTGTAGCCACCTAGAAGAAGGCGTAGCATGAGAAACAGCGTGCAAAACTGTCATATGTAAACATTATCCTTTTAAAAGTATTGATAATTTAAACTTAAAAGTTCATGAAAACATAATTAATATACTCATCCACCACGACACTGACTGATGGATGGGAAAAGGGTGCTTGCTAAGAGGACTCAATTATTTAGAAATGCATTGTCAGATAAACACAACAGTTTCCATAATGAAACTGAGTGTGGGCAACTTTTGTAAGAAAGGGTACATCTTTAAGATTACAAAGAAATGCCTAGCACTTTATTTGTGAACATCCCCCTCAGACATCCAATTTGAGGATACTGAAAGAGTCCTAAATATTTGTCATACTAACAAAGCAAGAGAAAACATTGAAAAATCCCTTGCCAGAGGACTAAGGGGTGGCAGATATGTAAAGTAAAAGCTGATAGAAAACATAGGAAATAGTAAAAGACAATAAGAGATGATAGGAAACAGAAGCAGACCTGAGCAAGAATGTCATTCATACAGTCACTCGCATCAGCGTCTCCTTGGCCCAAAACACACAAAAGCCTAAGTAATCTTATGTGGAGAAAAGGGTCTGCAATCCCAGAAACATCATACTCAGGTGCATATGCACTGTTCACAACATCCTTCAGAACTTTTACTAAACCCTCTGTGCATTTCTAGAACCACAAGAAAAAAGAAGATGAAATTCACATTTAAAAACACTGTATGCTTCTGTATCAGTAAAGCAATAAAAAAAATGAAAAGTAGGAGTGTATTATAAACTCCAAAGGAAAATGACTGTTTATGGTATTGAATTCCAAGTTTCTCCTTAAAAAGAATCGACAGTAACAATTTTACCAACTAATTACAAGTTACAGAGCTGTAAAGAGCCAAATTGCTTATCTGAGCCAGAGAACCATCTTTACAACCATTAGACGCTTCAGTCACTAAATCCAATCAGGGTTTCTAAGTCAATATACTACTCTGATCTCAGGAAAACATTGAGTTATTAGTCATAAAACAAACACTCTATTATTCTTCAAAAATTTTAAACCTCAGTCTGTGTGTTTGATTTAGGATGAGAAGACTACAGGCTTCTTACATAGCTAAAAAAAATCATAAACCTTGCCTTGCTTTCTGTGCGCAGTGTCTACATAATCGTAATATGCTCGGGAATCCCCTCAGAAATATATATAAATTTATCTTTGACAAATATTCCTTCTGGAACCCAAGGCAACTATTATGTAAGCAGGGTAAGATCCCATTTTTCAACAGTGGAAAAAATGTCTTCTATTTTTTTTGGGTGGGCAAAGAGCATAATTAAACCAGAGCTCTTTACCAAGCTTGATGAGACCCCTGAAGTCCTTGGCACCTAGGGTCTTTTCAAGGTAAGGCAAATACACACCAGTTAACCGAGGTGTCCAAGAGCTTAAATAGCAACTGCAGTTTCTCAATGTTGATTCTTAAATGATTTAAAGTTAAAACATTAGCATGTAACCAAATCGGCTTCATATACAAACATTGAGTAGGCCAGTGTAAACATACCTTCCTGAAATATTCAAGGGCCTCCGTACTAACTTTACATAGATCTGTACAAAGTTGGACTCCGGTTAAGAGAACACCGTGATGCTTTTCTTTAAGTAAGGAAGCAGCAGGGTTTATAAAGTTTTCTGCTAGGTCTGGGACTTTCTTTATAATCCTTATAGAGCACAATGCTGCCTACATTAAACACAAATTCGAGTAAAACAATGCTATAAAAAAAATGGGGATAAGTTACAATCTATAAAAAGATAAAGCAGGCAGGAATTCGAAAACACACATTAAAGTTTCGACGTTGGATAGAACATAGAAAGAGTGTGTGTGTGTGTGTGTATATTTCCCACATACTTTATTTTCTTTCTTCTCTCTTAGTCAATAAATATTCTTCTTTTATCATTAAAAAATATCTCACAAAGACCTATTCTTCTATTCAAATTTCGCAATTGATGGAATTTACACCTCAAATTATAAGTATATAAGAAAACTAGTAAAATAAAAAATAATAATAAATAGCACCATGCATCAAATAGTATGAAGTTGTTCCTAGATATATCTCCAAGCATCATAAAAGGAAAAAGACTCAAGAATCCCCTTCTTCTATAATATAACTTAAGTTATGTCAGAGCGCTCATTCAAGTCAAAGAAGAAGTATAAGCAACCACCATAAAATAAAACTTTTTGTATGGTCTTTTATAGGAATGGAATTCCACACAACGTAATTCAAAACAAAATATGTAACAAACCAAAATAACAGATTCATCTTTTATAATCCTTGGCCAGTGACACTAGTAAGACTATTATGTAAACTTACTTTCTTCCGGATATTAGGATCTCGAAATTGCAGCAATCTTTCAACTTCAGGTGCAAGATCACGAGCCATTTCTGCAGAACAAATGTTCCCTAAAGCACAAAGAGCAAGACCCACAATATACTGGTTTGTGTGATTAAGATCTCTGTATATAAGTCAAGGTCTCTGAATAGTGAATACTTCAGCTTCCATTATTAGCACCGGTAAGAATGAAATAAAACTGAAGATAAGTCCCATCAATTTCAAGAAGTGACATGGTAGCTAAATAAACCAAACATAAAGAGAAATACACTTAGCATGGATACTGCTTTAACGAATTTGTAACCAGCATCAGAACTTCCTGTCTTTCATCAAGCAGCAACATAAGGCCAAGATATCCTATTCTTTTCTCAGGAAATCCAGGAGCTGCAATTAACTTCAGGCATTCCATTTGACCAAAATGCGTGGGGTAACCAAGCATGTGAATGAACATGAGTTTTGCCAGATTACGATGCCTATAATCGTTATCGTTCTCACTAACTGCAGCACGAATAGAAGCGCACTCTTTTCTTACAACAGCACGTTCTTCTGCTGCAGTTTTGCAAGCACGTATAGCCCGAATCATGTCCCTGCATTGCGAGAGTAAGCATATGTCATGTAAGGAGCCAACATCTTCTAGTTATGACAATGATGTAGCTCATTGAAGTCTAAAGAAAAGACAATAGCTAAGTTGAATTTTGAGGATTGGAAACTATGTTCTTTTCCCTTTGCATTTTTTTGGATGTCCTCCTCAAGTAAGTACTTTTTTCTGTTAAACCAGTTAAACTTTGAGCAAATAATAGCTTTGTGGTACGGATTGCATATATTACTTCGTATGACAGGTCTTGAAAGTACCAAACAGGATAACAACATAGGAGAATAATTTCCTAGCACTATTGTTAAATCGGTAACTCCAAATTCATAAATATATCACCTATTTCAAAAAATAAAATAAAACTTGGATCACTAAAATCAACACAATATTCCTCATTACGGTCACCAAAAGTTTAAACAAGCAACCAAATTAATATGATCTAATACTCAGTCTAACTGGACAAAACAGCAGCATTTGAGGAGGGTCACACCTTATGCATCTTACAAGCAGATGATTTGAGCAATGCTCCTACATTTTGCTTGAGGTTGCATTTGGAATCTCAGAGCCAACCAAATAAGCATACAAATAAAAGCATGAGCTTTTTAATTAATAGATAATACTCACACGTCGCAACGCTGCGTTTAGAGAGATTCTCATTGAGATTGAAATACCTCAGGAATATAAAGAGTCATACCGTCCTTACACTCCGGTTACTTTAAATAAGAAAAGAATAATTTCACTTATCCCAAAAATAATATATATAAATAAATAATAGCATCGACAAATTGAAGACGAGACACTCTAAGTTACTACCAACCCACTGCACCAAGCAATCAACAAAATCTTCTCACTCTTATTGAACAACCTACTCAAGCCACCAACCACTAAAGCGGACAAAAAGGGAGACATGAGATAACTCTTTTGCCTCAACCCCCTAAGGGCCTTAACCACGACGTCGGCCCCATAATTTCACCCAAAGCCATGCGAGAAATGGGAACCATATTACACAAGGGACGAGGTTAGAAGGTGTCGAGGAAGATCCAAGGGTTCCTCTATGTCAATTTCCAAAGAATCGCGAAGCAAGCACATCGCCGCAACAGATTCCCCTCATTTTACTTCAAAACTTATCCATGAATTGCTTGCCTAACCTGAGCTTCATCAAACACATGACAAAGGAAGTTACACAAAAAACTTCGTCAAATGGCAATGAAGAAACATGTAACCATGGACTACCACTTAGAAGCTTAATACCTCTAACTCTCTAAGGCAAATCTCCAGTACATAATTTATGCTCATGCAATGGAATACTAAACCAAATAAAAGCCTTGATCTTAAAAGGAACCTTGCCATTGTAGATGCACAAGGATAAAAGAAATATGTTAAGACAGCTATGAGAAATAAGAAAGGAAAAATAAGATTAGAAGAGAAGCAACCAAAATGGCCCAAAAGATCAAAAATTTCCTATTTCGGGAGTATGATAAAGAATTGGAATAAAAGAGCTGGAGGGAGATAAACTGTGAGTCTAGCAATCATTTAAACCATGAAACAATGAAAACTCCATTAAGCATAAAACCTAAGAAGCAAGGATTCGGGTGCGGGGATATGGGTGCGCAATACGGGGATTTATTAAATCTTAAAAAATGGGGATTCAGGTGTGGTGGAGGTACGGTAAATATTTAATTTATATACATATATATATATTTATAAGATAAAAGTATTTCTAATTCTTATAATTAAAAACTAAATTTATTTTATTGTCTGATATTAATTTTACTCATTGATAAAGTCCCAACCGGTCAACTTGTTAACATTACACTTATATTTGTGCAACTCCAATTGACCCGGATAAATTAATACCCAAGCAGACAAGCACTAGTATTTATTTATTATAAATTCCGACCCACTAAGGTTGTGTTTGATTACATCTGAATGCCTCTTAATAGTGTGCCTTTGATTCGGTTAAAGGCTAAACTTGTTTGGTAAAAAAAAATTGCCTCTTAATGCCTCTTAATCGGTAAGAGACAAATATAATTCAAAACCATCTGACCGAGTTTATATTTTTTTTGGATAAAAATAATATCTTCAATATTACAAAATTCCTCTTTTATCCTCAATACAATTTTAACCCTACTGATCTTTCGCGTTTCTTCACTCCGCCGCTCCCTGCCTGCTACTCTTCTCCTTCACTGTATTCACCGGTAAATCATCTCTCCCTTTTTCATCTATTGTTCGTTAACTTGATTTGTTCTTATTAATCTTCTTCATCAATTGTTCATTATCGCTTTGTTGGTATTTCTTTTTCAAACACCTTTTTTGTTTGATTACTGTGAATTTTTGGTTATTTCGAAATATTAAACTCCTTTTGGTGGTTACTGGGAATTTTTGGTGATTTCATCTATTGTTGATTATTGTGAACTTTTGGTGATTTCAAACCCCTTTTATCAAATCTCCTTCACTGCATTTGGTGATTTTTTGTTGACATTCCAAAATCTGTTGTTAACAAGTATGGTATATTTGTCGAGAGATTATATTTTCAGTTTATCTACAACTTTGTGTTGATTAGTATTGAAAACTTGGTTTATTTTATGACCAATAAGTGTTTCTGTTTTGAGTAGGTAAAATAATTGCAAGTATGACAAAAAAAGATGTATTAAGAGGGCATAAATATGGGGCTATAACTTTATTTTAAAGAAAATCACACAAAACAAACTACGCAAAACAAATTACATACATGAAGCGTTGGAAGAGGAAAGACCATAAATCCTATCAAAAGTTGAGTTATTTTAGTGCAGAGTATGAGAGCTTTTTGCAGGACAAATGTGATTTTTTGGTTTAGTTTATGTTGTGAAATAATTTGGAGTTGAAGTATTGTTTTGAGAGGTAATTTTGGAGGTATGTTTGCAGCTCACTGGTTATGCAGTGTATGTGATGCATTCTTTTGTTGTGGTATTTCTTTAAGATGCTCTTTTATGAATGGGTATAGTACAATGGTATGTGCATATGAGCTTGTTTGTTTGGTAGATTTGTGCTCCAAAATTGCTGCAGTCGAGTTATTTTAGTTCAAAGGGAGATTTTTGCAGGACAAATGTGGTCTTTTGGTTTAGTTTATGATGGGAATTAATTTGGAGTTGAAGTAGTATTGTTTGAGAGGTAATTTTGGTGCTATGTTTGCAGCTCACTGATTATGCTGCATTCTAAGTATTGGAGCTTGAATGCTAGTTTTTTAGCATATTGTGTGACTCTTTCCTTGGGTGAATCAACTTGCAATTTCTGGACTTTGTTATTATCACCTAATAACAAATTTTGGGATGCTTTTGTTTGCAATGATTTGGATGTCAACAATAGATTTTGGGATAGCTTAAAAAGGAAATGTTGTGCATAATATTAAAATTATTGTGCATGTGGTATGTAGCATCTACGCACCTGCTATGCGGATATGATTCTTTGGTGATTTGATTCCCTTATTAGCCAGCATCCTCTTCATCATATGACTACCTGGTTGAGTTGAATGTTTGTATTTAGATATTATTACCACTACTCTATTTATTTATTGTATTTTCTTCAAATATTTGTTGTAGTCTATAAAGTCTAATTTGTTTTTTATTGTTCAAACTATTTAAATGTTTGTTATTTATTGTTTACATCTTTTATAATCTATGTACTTTAGGTATGGAACAAGACGGTGAAACTCAAAAACAAAAAAAAAAACTAGAGTGAGTTGGAGGAATGAAACATTAGTGAAAACTTTTTTAGAAGCATGTATTCATGAGGTTGTGGAGAATGGTAGGGAAGGTGCAAGTCTCAAGCCACAATCATAGGATGAATTGTTTGCTCAATATAACCGAGATAACATGTTCGACGATGAAACAGAGCAAAATGAAGGGAATGAAGAGGAGGGACAAGATGAATCGCGATAGGGTGATCAAGGCATAGAATTTATGGTTAATCTATATGAACAAATTGCACTTCAACTCTTAACAATTGTTTGAAGTTAATTTAATTTGTATGGTTGAATTATTATGTTATGTTGATGTTTTCATTGGACATGATACATTTTGTTTCAACATATTGTGGTCAAATATAAATATGTACTTAAAATACTATTCAGACCTTTTTGATTATCCAACAGGTTTTGTTTAAACTGTTCAGAGGCTTAAAATGATAAAATACTATTATTCAGCCATTTTGAAAAAATTAATTATCAAACATCATTTTTTCATTCAGACACAATTCTGGACAGAGACTCTACATTATTCAAATGTCTAAACCATTCAGATCTTAACACTCAGTTTTATCAAACACGTCCCAAGTTGTGGTCCACTTTTTTTTAAACAATTGTACTCTACTTATTTTTAAAGAGTTGTACACCACTTATTTCTTAAAGTTTATCAGTTGCCCTATTTCAAATCTCTTTGTAGAAGTAACAGGTGTCCATTGATCTAGGAGGTTGGATTAGATCGATTGGGTCGCGACAAGGCAGCCGTCGACATGAGTGGTCTCCAACGAGGGTTCTGGCAACCTGTACCACTACTTTCCCTCCTTTTTTTAATTTCTCTATTTCTAGTGCAAATCTGGACAATCGTTCTTTGTTTCGATGATCCTTTTCTTTTTTTCTGGGTTTTAGAGTGGGGATAAGGCAAAGCCGCACCCCGTACATATCATTGCGCACCCCCGACACACCCCGTGCGCAGTGCGGGGCTTTTTTGTCGCACCCCTTCTTAGCATAAAATTAGTTTAAGCTTAACTAATGGATCAATTGAAGTTGGGTTGTTAGAAATTCGTAGCAAGCAATAGAACCAATAATTTAGGAGAGAAATAGAGGTACAAATTGATTGAAAAATTATAAACAAAATTATGGTTTATAAGAGATACTTGGAGAAAAAGATTAATAAATATATAGAGATTTCTAGCCCCTACAGATGAAACACACAATCAGAAATTATAAAGAGAAAATAGATTTATAAAAAGCAATAAGTAAATAAAAATAAGGAATTTCACAAAGAAAACGGAACTTATTACAATGTATGTGAGATTAGAATCCCAGTTGCTATGTTGAAGACCAAATTTTTTTAAAATATTCATTGAAAAAGAGACTGAAGCTCTAAAGGAAAACGTAAAACTAAGTTGTTTGACACAAGATTCTCCAAACCAAACCCAATATTTGCTTGGGATGACCCGCAATTTCCAACAATCGCTCCGTAGAACCTGCCCAAAGAAACTAACTTGATTCTCTAAAGAGATTCAACCACTCCCATTTTAAGGTTAGAAGGAGACGAAAAATGTATTCGACCACCACATCCCATCTCTAAGCAATCTTTTTCCCCACCAAACAGCAAAAATTGCCTTCTGAGGCACCTATAAGTCATGGACAAATCCTCTTGGGATGACCCACAATTTCCAACAATCGCTCCGTACCCACCCAAAGAAACTAACTTGATTCTCTAAAGAGATTCAACCACTCCCATTTTAATGTTAGAGAGAGACGAAAAATGTATTCGACCACCACATTCCATCTCTAAGCAATCTTTTTCCCCACCAAACAGCAAAAATTACCTTCCGAGGCACCCATAAGTCATGGACAAATCCTACATAATGCTAGAAAGGTCAAAATTCATGCTTGTAAGATTGTAGTTAGAAATATAATCCTCAAGGCTAGAAATGCTTTAAGAAAATATTGAATTTAAGATCCTAACCTATTCACTACCACCTATCACCAAATCAGCCTCAAAAGATGGCACTAAGTAACATCTTAGGAGGATATCAACAATCAAAGTGAAAAGGAAAGGATACACAAGGATAGAAAGGACATTGTAAGGCTAAGGGCCATTAGTATATATAAAGTAATTATAGGAACCTAATTATTAGTTAGCAAACTTTTCTAAAAATTTCCAGTACAAGGGTGCAATGGTGGATTTAGCATTTTGGTTTAGGCTAGTAGCTCTATAAATAGAAGGCATGTATGTTGTTTGGAATCAAGATGGATGGTAAGAATTAAAGAATTGGCTTGGCCATTTTCTTATACCCTCTCTATCTTTCTTTCTCTCTGTATAAACATAAATATAAATGCTCCACCCTTTATCTCTCTATATTCTCTTCATCTCTCCCTGTATCTCTTTAAATTTTCTTTCGATATCTATCTTCTTCTAGAAGTTCTTAAATCCCTAACTCTGTTATTGGTTAGTTGAGCTCAAACTAAATTTGAGCTTAACAGAAATCAATAACCAGAATGAAAAGAAAAGGAGATGCAAGTTATCTTGATGCAACCCCCTAGATGCCTTAAATTAGGATTCTGTTTCCCTTGAACAAAAAACTGAAAAACAAAAGTATGAAGACAGTGGCTAGCCCACTTCCTCCACTTAGAATCAAAGCCCTTCTTCCCCATAACCCTGTCGGAAACCTTCTCAAAATCATTCTTCAAAAGCAATGCTTCCTCGTGACGCCTGTTTTAGTGTCATGTATAGTACCCTAGCTTGCTCCCTCTCCCTAAATTGTTGTTATGCAAAAAACTCACAAAAGCATATAGTTTATAACTCAATGTGTGATCTAACCGGCATAAGACTGAGTGCCATTCAGCCTCTATAAATTTGTGCTGATTTTTTAACCTTATTTTACACTGGGAAAACAAAAGACATCGCTACCTTTCGAAAAATAATTCTTTTGTTCAGTATCTAATTATTTGTATGTCAAAATTCCAAGAAATTTTATACTAAAATAAAATTGCATAGTTTGTATTAGAAAATTAAGTGAATGCATATGTGGGCATATAAGCACATTATCAAGAGAAGATAGATGTTGAGTGGATAAACAAATTCTTTAGGACATTGTAATTCTTCAGGTGACTGTCCAATGTAAGAGTTCATATTACAAGTTTTCAAATAGGTAAATGTTTCATCCTACAAAGTCTTTTTGCTTTTCCTGTTCTCGTATTTGGACAACTTTGATATACATTTTCAAAAAATTAAACTAAAACGTTGCCTACTTTGTTAGGAGTGAAGCATGATACAACAAAAATATCATCCTCCAACAAAGTAATCTTAAGCTAAAGTTACTCAATCCAATTCTTATAAATTATATTGAAAGCACAGTAATGCATTCAAAACCAAGTAACTTACTGCAAGTAAACCAGCACGATTTGGACACCATAATCGCTTCAATATACAAATGATCAATACAACTATATATGCAATTACTCCGCGAAAAGGAAAAAAAAATCAAAACATAATAATTTTATGGTTTCCGCACCTTAGACGCGTTCCGGACGAGAAGGGATTCATGATTGGGTCTGTTTTGAAACTCCGGGAGAGCTCGATCAGATCCAGAAGTGCAGTCCAACTATCTAAATCGATCGATTACCAAGCCTACCCAATCACACATATACTTGTGTATATTTAAAGCTGAAAATCGAGATCTGATGAGGTGAATTTAGACTACTATGACGAGATTTGGATCTGAGTAGAGAGAGAAAAAGAGAAATGGGGCAAAAATGAATATATGAAACATTTTGTATGTAACATATGTATGCTTCTATTTCTCCCACTTACGATCAATCGCTGTTTCTGTTTATTGTTTCTTTGTAAATTAATACTGGTAAATAAATAAATAATGAAATATGATAACATATGCACTAGGGCGAATAGTCACCAATAAATGGAGAGGTTTCTTTTTACGGTACTCCTTTTGTTTTATAATTTTATATTAATATTTTTTTAAACTCATGTATTTTTTTTTCTTGACGAGCCAAGATTTCAAACTCCCAATTTCATACATATCATAGATATTATGAATTGAGTCCTTGTACTCGGACAGCCAAATGGGACATTGGAATTGGGCATTGGAATTTATTTGACTGTCCGAGTAAACTTATTGTTATGGATTTGAGTAATACCATTCAGTCAAAAGTGACTTAATTATAACGCTCTTTTTTAAGTAGGTGTACTCTAAATTACCAAATATTATAAATAAAATTTTATGTTAAGATTTAAGAAGTACTTATATAAAATAAAATAACATTTTTGACAGTGTAAACTTCTTTTTCAGAGAATTAAGGTAGAAACTTATAAATTTAATATTCTATTTATATTTAACCTTATAAATTTATTTTAAAAATCATAAAGTGTCATCATTATTTTACCAATTAACAATAAGTTTGGTTAAGATCCGAAGTACTCCAGCTCTTCTGTGGCTTCAGCACTCTATATCCGTCCAATTAGATTGTTAAATGAGAACTGAAATTATTTGTACTTGAGGTGATCCTTCATAGATTATGTTAAGATCAATCTCATATACCTTCTGTTCATCATATAATAGAGTTCTTCTCCGGGGGATCAGGAGTGGCGACCGGTCCAAATATAATTATATTTTTTGTATTGTCTCTCAAAAAATATATGGTATTTATTTCAACTGAAATTTTTATAAAATTCAGTGATTTAGGTGTAATTTGAATACATATACGAAACAGGGTTTTACATTTTTTAGGAGACGATACAAAAAAAAATATTGGACCGGTCACGAGCCCCGGCCAGCCTAGAATTTTTTCATATAATAACACTATATTTATATAAGCATTAGAATTATGGAGCTGAAACGGATGTTTAAAATACTAATTACAATATATAATAACAAGTAACAACCGATGCTTAAACTAACTACAATTATCAGATAATACTAAAATTGAATAAAACGTCGACCCTCCGTCCATATTAAATTAACTACATAGGTTTACAATTTTTCTTTTTTTATGAACATCGTCTATTGACTAGTTTACCCCTTCCTATTTTTTGAATTTTTAGTGTCATCATAAAGTATGCTTCAGGAAAAGCTTACCCATTAAACTATTCCCATTTCACAAAAAAAGAAACCCATTTACAAAATTTACAAACTATAAAGATATATACTCCCTCCGTCCTAAATTAATTGCTCAGTTTTAATTTTTTTTAGTCAAATTAACTATTTTTAAAATTAATAATTAAGCATGTATAAATATATTTTTAACATTATAAAAATTGGTATTAGTAGTAAATTGTATATATATTTTTTTGCTATAACCTCTTCACCTATATTTTGGCAAAAATGATGCACAAAATAATTTTAAAAAATAGTCAATTTGACTAAAAAAAAGTCAAAACTGAGCAATTAATTTGAGACAGAGGGAGTATTTTTGTTGGTACTTATTCCTAATGTAACCGGTGATTAATTTTACAATGATAACATTATAATAAAATTATAATGTTAAACATAAAGACAGTGTGTCATTTTATAATATCATCAACTAAAAAGTTAATTAAAAAACAAAATAAAAAACATTTTTGTGAAACAGTTTTTTTTTCTACAAACAAGTCTCTTTGTGTGAAAAGAAGGGAGTAAAATAAGGCCACCGTGTAGGAAATGTATTTATATATAATTAGCAATTAGCAGAGAGGTTTTGCAACAAACTTAACATTATGTCAGAATAGTGTACCTTTACAATCTAATGGTGCCTTTTAATCAGGTATGGGGAGCCATCTATTCTGAAACAAGTATGTACTCCGGAAACAATTTGGCCGAAAGATGTTTCTACACCAGATTGTACCCTATGACCCCCAACCAAGCATTTGGAGTATAGTTAAAATTTGACGACCAAAAAACTCTTTACCAGAACAATGTACACAAGTAACACAAGACATTGTTACTGTTCATCTCAGAAAACACTGTCAAAAGAAACTTTGAAATGTGCATGTTGCGTTGGCTTTGGACTAGAAGCATTAGCAAGACCTTGGAGCAGCTTCACAACTTCAAAAGTATCATCAAGGTAATACTTGGCTTTGCTTGGCTTTCGCCCAATAGTGCAGGCAAAGACCTCCAGAGCTGCAGGGATGGATGGAGATGAGACTGTTCTTAAGATGCTCTCGAACATATCTTCATCTGATCTGTCATCTCCAATGCACATAACAAAATCTGGCGGCTTCCCACTACCAACCATCGTCGACAGAACTTTCTCAGCAACCAATCCTTTGCTTACACCCTGCATATTGTAGAGCGCTAGTGAAATAAGGTATACCGTGTAGACGCGCACACACACACAGATTTATACCTGTGGCTTAACCTCAACAATATTCTGGCCCCTTTTAACAACTGCAGGTCCGTTTGCAAGGACATTTTCCAAATGATCCAACAATTCCTTTGCTTGGCAGGATCCAAAGTGAGTGTCTGCATCTTGATGGTGCCACACCAAAGCACTCTCTTTAGTTTCTATGTTGGAGCCATCTGTTGCCTCTGTATACAGTTTCATAACAGGTTCCACAATTTCTTTCCACTCGAGATCTATAGCCAAGGGACTGGATTGCCAGTCAGAAGTTTGACTCCACCTGCAAGAAGGAAGAGCAAATCAAAGACCTCAGTTTACGTCAATGTCAAAAGGCAGCGGTAGAAACGTAAAAAGTTCTTTTTCAAAATTACCTTATGAAGTACCCATGTTCAGCAGCTAGTCCTAACCCTTCACAAGGAGCAAGCCACTCACTCAAGTAACTTCTACCTCTTCCACTAACAATAAACACAGTGTTCTTAGGATCTTTGCAGAGGGTATTAAGAGCAGTAATAACTTCAGGGCTGGGATTTTTATTGATAGACGATTGAGGAACAACTGTACCATCATAATCCAGAAATATTGCCCTTCTATTTGTCCTTTTATATACTGGAACAATGTAATCAATAGACAATTTTCTAAAACTTGGAGAAAGAGAGAGAACTTTAAAACCCAGACCAAAGCCAATACCCCAACAGCGTTTACTATAATGATCTTTACAAGCTCTCTCCAAATCCTGCACAAAGCTGCGAGCCCAATAAGCCACATCGTGAGAGCTAACATATCGATAGTGCTTCTCATGCCTCATTTGTCTCTCAGAATCAGGCATGGTGATTGCGGAATTCATGGCCTCTGCCACGGAATCAATATCCCATGGATTAACCCTGATTGCTCCACTAAGAGACGGTGAACAACCTATAAACTCAGACACAACCAGCATGCTTGTACGAGGAGAATCCAATTTTATACCCCTAGCTTCATCCAGATGTGGATAACCATGCCTACAAATAATATACTTGTAAGGCACTAGGTTCATCCCATCCCTCACAGCACTCACTATGCAACATTCTGCCACAGCATAATAGGCACTCTTCTCGTAATGAGCAACATGACGATCAATCAGAATCACTGGTTCATAATCAGGAGAACCATAAACCATGTTTATCCTACTGGCAGTTAAATACGTCTCCCGCTTCACTTCCTGGACATCCTTTCCTGAGCTCCTTGCAGGATTTACAATTTGAACCAAAACTAATTTTCCCTGCAAGTCCTGATGCTGCTCCAACAGTTGTTCAAAGGCTAATAATTTCAGACTGATTCCCTTAAATATGTCCATATCATCAACACCAAGAATAACCTTTTTCCCCTTAAACTGCTCTTGGATCTCTTTGACTTTGACAGATGTAGAGGGAAGATTTAATACAGATTCAAGTCTTCCCATATGGACCCCTACAGGAAGAATTTTGATATACACTGTACGACCAGAGTAATCAAGTCCAATGTGTCCTCGTTTAGATTCATAGTCCAGGCCCAGCATTTTACTACAGCATGACAGGAAGTGACGAGCATAGTCAAAAGTATGAAACCCAATTAGATCACAGTTCAGCAATCCTCTCAAAATTTCATTTCTAACAGGCAGCGTGCGGTATATCTCCGATGAAGGGAATGGGCTGTGGAGAAAGAATCCAAGCTTGACTCTGTTATAGTGCTTCCTCAAAAACGTAGGAAGAACCATGAAGTGGTAATCATGAACCCAAATATAATCGTCCTCAGGATTAACCACTTCCATAACCTTGTCGGCAAATATTTTATTTGCAGAGACATAGGCCTGCCAAAGCACGCGATCAAAGCGGTCACCATGGTCTGGGGACATGGGAAGCATGTAATGGAACAGAGGCCACAATTGCTGTTTACAGAAACCATGATAAAATCTCTTCTGGAGATCACGGTGAAGAAAAGTGGGCACGCAGTTGAAATTGTCCAGCAGTTTTTGAGAAACTTCTTCCTGCTCAGAGGCATCTATCTCAACCTTGAGGGAACCCACATATATAACCTCAGTTTCAGGGGAAAATCCATCCTTTAATTGCAACAGGAGCGAATCCTCATCCAAACTGAAGCACCATCTGTCAGTTTCTGCGTCCTTTTGAGCATGAAGAGGCAACATATTTGCCACAATGATTTTTCGCTCACAACAGGATGAAGTACAACTATCTGTATCTGCATCACTGAATCCACAACCATCAGCATCAGATATAACCCCGGGAGCGGTTATCACCCGTGGAAGAGCTCTAGGGCTTGGAATTTGAGGAATATCCAGCAAGTTCCCAGAAGCCAAATTTGCAAACTTTACACACGATCTTGAATCCATGACTTGTTATAAGGGTTTTGTCTACTTAATCATGCACCAGTGATCACCTAGTACAGGTATGTTTCCTAAGGAAAACTTTGCTCCAACTATCCTGTAAAACAATACACAAGAATCCCGCCAAAAAATTAAAAGACGTTGACCATTGCATATCCTTAGTCCACAGAAAGGTCATCCAAACTAATCATACAAGCTGGCATCAAATAAAACTAAATGAAAATTTAATGTTGAAGGCCTGCAATATACCATGACCACAACTCAGAAGGCACTATTATTGGTGGTAGGAACAAAGCAGTATAAGCAAAAGACGGTTAAGTAAATAGCTCAAGTTAATATGGCACCATTTTTAACAGCAGTTCTGGCTACTGCATTACTGTTATTCTAATGAAAGTGGTCGGGCATAGAAATGATATTCACCCAAGAAATGATGATCTAGTAACTGTTTAAGGGGGGAAAGACATATATCTATTAAAAAAACCATTTTGCTATAATATCACTATGCGCCAGCACCAGTGTATTATTTCACAAGACAGTGTAAATAGACACATGGTTTGATGAGTCCGACTCGCACAATATAATGTAAAAAATTACACTTGACCAGATTAACCATAGGAATGTCATTTGTTTTTCCTAAAAGCACACTCTAAAATTATCAGACTTCTATGATCTTTACAAAGAGTTCAATGGTCTAAACAATCAAAGTTATCAGCACTTTAAAAATAATTTAATGTGCCACATACGACCCTATTGGACGCTTTGGTTCTATACTTCTACTCAATTCATCATTGTGCTCAATAAGTAACAGACTTGAAGAGACCATTGCAAAATTCTTAGTGTTAATAGGAAGTATAGGAAAGTCATAAAAATAGGTTCTAAAGAAGACAGATTTGGCATCAAACAACTTGAGAAATAGGTGCTAAGTTATTTAAAGTTAGCCACATAAGAAAGCTTCATCTCTTGTTCAAATTTGGTTGGATGGTGAACATAGTAACTAATTATACATATTCTAGGGAGAGTCATGAAGGCGTAAGATCCTTGTAGCATTTACAAGAGCCAAGGATGATGCCTGAAATGCTCCTTACAGATTGTAAGAGAGAAGAGGAGGGGGAGATGACAAAAATGCTACCAAATGAGAAAATATGTGAAAATGTATGAACACACAAGCATAATTATGCGTTCAGAACAGCCTAGCTACTTGCTAGGAGTTGTTCTAGATTACAAGTATTGTCACATCCTAAAGCTATCCCAATCAACCTTATGCTAAATTCTACTTCTTGGCAGAATGAGCACACATCACATTATTCAGAGACAGGCAGGAACCTGTGAAAGCTGCTGATTTTCGCAAGAAGTATGGATGAGCTGCAGGAAACCATAATGCAACGGAGAAGTTGCAAAATTCTAAGATAGGGAACACATACATATGGTTATGCTGTTGTTAAGTTCAGGAAATTCTAAAGCTATCTGTCGAAATGCCCATTTGCCGTAGTGAAGCGGTGTGGTTCGGAGAGATAAAGCAATTTAATAATTGAGGTTTTCATAAAAGTGCTTTCACGAGAAAATCAAAGTGTATCAAGTTTTTTTTAAAAAATTAGGGACACACTAAAATACAGGTGTTTGATATGGTCTTTCAGTTTTGTTTTTGTTTTTGTTTTTTTTAAATTAGGGATAGATCACCAAACACCAAAAAAAATTGATTTAAAAGTGCTTCTTCCACCATACCGCTTCGGGCTCAAACCCTTCTTCCATATTTCATTCGTCACATGACAGGTTCTTCCAAGTGCATATTGCTATTACAGGCAGGAAGTGTAGTAGAGTGATCCAATAAATAAATTTAAAAAACAAAGTATGGTAACTCAAGGGAAACACTTCATTAATCATATGCGACGGAAAGGGGAAGAGGCACATGAGAGCACCAAAGACAGAAAAGTAACAAGAATTTAAGATTCGCGACATACATATATGGTTATAATTATGAGTTGGAATAAAACAATCTTGTGGTAGTTGTAAATTCCTAGACACTCCTGTCTTATCCTAAACCTACCTGATGCTTCTCCATATTCCATTGGTCACAGACTACACGCTCCAAGTTCAAAATAAGCGAGACCATGCATGTGAAACACTTCAGTTAATGTATGCAATAGAAAGGCAACATAAGTACCGCCAAAGAGACAGAAAAGAACAAATATCTAAGATATGGAACATATACATATGGTTATAATCGTGAATCCGAATAAAATAAAAATGTTGCAACTTGTGAAGTTTTGGATACATATATTGTATCATAAAGCTATGCTAAGTCAAATAACACACAGATTATTCCAATACGTGGATGATGCTGTGACAGGCGGGACGGTGTGAAACACGTTTAAAAATTGAATGGCCACACACGTGAAACACTTCATCATCGCGGGTGTGGAAGGGAGCCAACACAAAAGAGGAAATTTTGAAAGGAGATATCAGACATGCAAAACCACAATCAAGTTAGGACAAAACTTGTTCCAGATTCCATTTATGTCCGATGAAAAACACCAATAGAACATGTAACTACATTAATTTTGCGGATATCAGGTAAGAACCAATCAACCAAAACTGAACTTTAAGGAAAGCCGTAATAGGAACCTTAAATTGCAAAACATATAATCTGTAGCCAATGATATGATAAATTGTTAGGGAAGGAAGATCTCAAACGGTAACATAAATATTTCACTATGTAACTTGAGCAAATATGGTAACGAACATTCACAGTATACATGCACGATATAATCCAATTATGAGGAAAACACTAGAATAGTTTTATTTAGTAACTACTTAAACATTTAAAAATGATTATTTAAAACTAATAATAAATTTTATCTTTTTCCTCCCTTGAATTTGAATTAGTCTCCAGCAACTAGCTACAGAATTATAATTTATGGATAAAGCAATCAAACCATAAAAAAATAATAAAAATAAAATAAAATAACATTAAAACAAATTAGCAAGGAAGTACTTAAACACGAATCAAGCTTTAACAATATAACCGTGTAAATATCACAAAAAACGCAATTCAAAATTATAACCTGAAAATATAGTGAAACTAAAGCCTCAAGCTTACCTTAAGCTAAGATCAGCAATTTCCTGCCAAAAATATAATATATAAATAAATAAATAAATAAATAGAAAAAACATAAATTTAGTCGAATTACGCTAAGAATGACAAAATAAACAATCAAACCTGCTCTTTAAAATGCTAACCAAACGGAGCATAAGAATTTGCAAAGACTAACTAGAGTAGATGAGATCGGGCACTGATCGTCCGAGCTCACCGAGGAGTGTCGGATAATCCGAAAATGCTGAAGGCCTTTGAGAATTTTCAGAAAGCACCGTGATAGTTTGTTCGGCGCTCAACGGAAGAGAAAGAGAGAGACAGGTCACAGGAGTGGAATGAATGTGGGCAAATTTTAAAAAAAAGGATATTAATAGTTCAAGAGAGAGACAACAGGATAGTCGTTAAGTTAATTACCCTGGTTTCGGATCAGGTTTACAAAGTCGTACCGTTACTTTATTATCCACGTAACATTGTCTCGTGACTCCGGCATTACATCGACTATTTAAATTTTAGATGATTTAAATAATTTATTGAGTGAGCAAAATTATTTATATTTTATTAGATATATTTCTCTTGAACTGTGTGCTCATATATTTTTTACACAAATAAATTGTATTTGTTGGATTAAAATTTAACTTTTAATTTAATTTTTTCCCCAACAAATTATTTATATTATTGTACTTGTTTCACTTTCATGTAGAGTAATAATTTTACTGCGTGAAATAACTTTTTCTGTTTTCTCTCTTATATTTTTAATAGATTTTGCACAAGTAATATTGGTATTTTATATTTATTTTAATTGATTAATAAAATATGACTTGTATCACTTAATCTATGTGCCTAATATTAAAAATCGAATTTATATAATAAGTTCTTTTCATATTTACCTATTAGAAATTTTACACTTGGAAGTTGGAATGATAGAAATAATATGAATTTTTTTTATATAACATTGTTGACCTATAAATGGTAAATGGATGAAAGCCAGTAGTAAATATTTGGTTGGTGAAGGGTAGTTTGCTTCATCTAAACATCCTAATTAATTGTTTAATTAGAGGTTCTCCAAAGGGTACTTTATTAGTCTTAATTAACAATGTTATCCTCTAACAGTGTGTTTTATAGTCTTCATTCATTGAAGATGACCCTCTGTATTGGTGCTATATTTAATCAAGGTTGTAGGTCAATTGCAGATAAGCAAAGACTAGTCTTTCTTTTAAATAAATACTACTATTGTTTATTATTTATTTTAATAGATTCAGACCCAAACCCTATTGGATGACACCTCAAGCTCCATTCTCTTAGTCATCATCTGCGAAATGGCATGGGTTAAAAAAGTTTGGATTGACGGTGTTTTTTAAAAAAACTTTAACAGTAAAATATGGAGTATAAAAGTTTTAGTATTTTGAATGAATCCAACTCTCGACCTCTATATTTATAAAAATGGACCAAATAATCACCAATTATCTGTATTTATATTTAAACTAACATTTAGCATTCTTTAAACTACTTGCAAATACTTTCTAATTTTAGATAAAAACAGTACCTTTAATAATAAAACTATAAATACTAAATCTATGTTTGTTTACAAAAAAAATATGTTTGGGATTAAATTATTTGTCTTGATTTAACATTAATTTCAATTATTTAATCTTTTGACGATGGCCTATTAGTCCCACAAAGTCATTTGATAGCTTAAAACAGGGAGAATATTGTTCTCACATTCATTATGAGATTATATAATCTCTCATAAATAACTTTAGAAATAACAAAAAATAGTTCATATAACTATTAATTCTTATAATGGGATTTAGTGTTAAATTTAGATAAATAATTCAATTTAAAAAATATTTTTTTTGTAAACAATCATAGCCTAAATCCGTAAATGTGACTTCCCTATAATGGAAGAAAACAACAAAAAAAAAAATCGTGCATATATTCATGTTAATTATTTAATACAACACAATAAGACATCATAAGATACGTCACACAAACATTTGTGACTTCGTACCTTTCTTAGATTTTTTTTCTTTAATTTTAAATAAAAAATTCTTTTTTCAAATTAAATTGGACATCATTGCATTTCTCTTTTTTGTTTGAACGCCACATTTTAATTGGATGATATAAGTATAAATAAATAACATAACCTACATTAAGAATCTCTTAATATATTATCAATGAAATTACATAAGCACCATAAAAAAAAAATCAAAATTCTCAATTATAATACCAATCAATGTTACACTTTATATGTTATAATACAAGTCTCGTAATAATAGGAAAAGAAACCCCCACGAGAAAGAAAAATAGAATTACACAATAAGAAAAAAATATGAATTCATGATAAAATTGAACTTGAAATTTTTGTTTAAAATCATTTAAATAATGATGATCGAAATAATATTGTTAGGTAAAAACAAATTTTAGATGAGATATTTAATTTGGTACTCCTTCCATTCTCAAATATAAATTAAATTACTAATTTAAAAGATCGAACTATTTAAAAATAAATGTCTCCACATATGGGGAATAATATTTGTAAGGTACCGAATTAATTTGGACTCGCCTAATATGGCATTCGTTTATGCGTACCTTTTGATATGTGAGTCAACCAGATCAGGTATATTATTCTCGCGGTTTTACTTAATTTCCTTTATCCTTTGAAGTATATTTAAGGCTTATACGTAGTAGAGTATTACAAAGAAGACACGTATGTTTGAATACATACAACTATGAATTCATGCCTTAATATACATACAGTTTATTGACAGAAATTCATACATACATTATCGGAAGGAGAAGGAAAATAAGTACATAAAAAACATGCTAAAAATAAAAAGAGGAGTGTAAGGAATGCAAGAGAGACCAAAGGTGATCATTTAGGTGGTGTTTGATAAAATTAAGTAATTAAGATCTAAATTGTTAGTATATCTGAATTTAAAAAATTATTTGATAACTAAAAAGTATAAAATATCTTAATGATTTTTAAATTTAAAAATATCTCAAATTAATTTTTCAAAAATAAATAATGATCTTAAATTTAAATAGAAGAAGTACAATATTTATAGAGACTTCATAGATTTAAATTTTTTATTAAGAGACTACTTTTAATGATTTAGATTTATATATTCTTCTTACCAATTAAGAGACGATGAGAGGCAAACAAAATTTTATCAAATAACTTTATCATATCACCAAATCATATGTGGAGTTGTTAAAAAATATTAAGAGGTAAACAAATACCACCTTAGTAGTGAAAGTCTCTTCTTTTACTCTACAAATTCACAAATTCTAGTTTACCTCTCAGTAACAATAAGCCAGATTTCAACAAGTGATGCAGAGATTAAAAATATATTTTCCTCGCCTAATCCCCCTCCTGACTTTTGTTTGTACTATATTTTTTTTTACAATTTTAACTTTGATACATTGATTATATATTATTGAAATTATGTCACGTTATAAAGACCAATTTTACTCGGCATACGTCATGCATGTGCAATTTAAAATTTGTAAAGTAATTTTTTTAATATAACATTTTGTGTCAATTAATTGGAGATAATTTTGGGATGAGGTGACTTAAAAATAAAATAGAAATTCCTGCCTTATTCTACCCAAGACAGAAATGTTAAAATTTCTGCTAAACTTAGTAAAAAAAATTAAAATTAAAATTTAAAATAATAAAAAAATAAAATAGAAATTGAACAATGTCTAGAAATATTTCTTTAAATTTCATAAGTTGTTACACAGTTTGGCTTTTATTTTTCTTTCTTTTCTTTAATAATATAGATAAGGGTAATTTTGTTTTATCATTAGTACTTTATTAATAATGTGTCATAAGTTTTATTGTTTTAATACCACTTGTATATATATTAACGGTGTATGAAACTTAAACTTTTGTATTATTTCGTATGTAAATTTTTATTTACGTATCAATTAGTTATTTTATTACAATTTTTTTTTATCATATGATATAACTATCAAACTATAAAAAGCTCGTATATAATCTTTTATTGACTCCGCCCTTTAATAATAATATAGATAACATAAAAAAAATTAAATTTATTATCACAATTTTATCATACTCCTATCGTTTCAAATTATAAAATTACTATTAAATTTTAAAATTTAATTTGAGATAGTTTTAATTTCAAAATTGACATGATTCTCATCAATTTTAGTCAATATAATTATAATTATTATAAATTATCTAAAAAGTATTACTCCTTATAATATTTATAATTATTAATAAATTAATTTAATTTTGAGTTTGATAATATTTAAAATTTAATATTAATTTAATAATTTGAAATGGAAAAAAAAGTATGATATAACAATCAAACTATAAAGTATCGACAAAATTTAGGTAAATATGAATTTAACAAGAGCGATGGAAACAGTAGTTGTTTTACCATTGAGTCAAGTCCCTCTTGGCTCAATGGTAAAATAACTACTCATAAGACTTTGAGGCGAAGAGATCTTGGGATCCATTCAGCATAAACAGTTGTCTATGTTGGAATTTTTTTTTAAAGGTATATGGGTAGGAGTAAATATGTAAGTGAATAAATTTAAGGGGACATATTAATGAAATAGTTAAACTTGGAGGGGACAAAAAAAATAAGTCATATTCTAAATATAAGTACAGACAAACGTAGATTCATTCAGTTTCTGTCTTCTAAATTTTATTTAAATATTTTTTATTTAATTATTTTATTTTAGATTATGAATATTTATTGCAATTTGTAAATATTATTATGATTAGTTAATATTATAATTAATTTAATTTTTTTTTATTTAACTTAAACAAAAAAATTAGTTAAAATCTGTCCCTGCTGAAATTTTTTTTTTGAATCCGCCCCTGATATGATGATGATACACGAGCACGAACAGTTTAAACTTTTAGATATCGAACCAAGCACAATCTTGAATCGAGCCCGAACAGTTTAAACTTTTTAAACGAATATGATCCGAGTATCAATAGAAAATTACAATTTAAAGAGGTTCGAGTAATTTATCGAACTTTAAAACTTTTTTATATTTGAATCATTTATATTTTGAGTCGAGTTCAAATCAAATTTTTAATCGAACGAGTACGAATCAAACCTGAACTGTTTGTTTATTTTACAACCTTAATGGTAAGTACCTGATCTCAGTTATATTCCTACTTGTTGGTATGGTAGGTATCTGATATCAGTTATACTCTTTTGGAAACTAATGAGACAAATTGTAGTTTTAGCTCATAGTCTTGAACATCTATAATTTGTTCAATTTCTTAAAAACAGAGAGAGCTATATTTTGCATATATTATTGACATATCCATATTTCAATGAGATTGTTTAGTAATGAAGCTTGGTATGAATATTGGAAAACTGAAATCTATGAAGCCTTGTATGAATATTAGAAAACTGAAATCTATACTAAAGTCTTTGGCTGAAATGGAGAGAATTTAAAAGTTCATGTCAAGTACTCCTACCTAGTATATGATTCATTTAAGTTTTTTAAAATAACAAATATTATAAATAACATTACTTTTTAGATAATTTATGATATTGATGATTGTATCAACATAAACTAAAAAAATTTATATCAAGTTTAAAATGAACTTTGAAAAAGTCAATATTTATCTTGTAATTTGGAATTGATGGAGTATGAAATTTAAAATTACCTATAATATTACTGACTTAACAATCGTAGAGTAATGACTCTACGATCGTTAAGTCAATAATGTATTGATTATTTAATCCTTGACCAATACTCAATATTTTCTAAAGGTTGTGGAACTATGTGGTCTTTATTAGTTTGTCTTTTTTCTCTCCCTTTCATTCTACACTTGGAGGAAATTAAGAACAATATTTGGCTGGAGGAAGAGTTCATTCTTGTTATTTCTTTTCTCCATTACCTATTTACCTTTTATCTTCGACCAATGGAAGAAAATTTTGTAGATTATTTTTCCTTCTACCTAATGGGGCATAATGTCTATTTTTTTGTTCTTTCCACTTACATAATAATTATGATTCTTGGTACTTTTTTCTGTACGAGTAGACACATTAATAAGTACTTGTCAAGAACAAGAATACAAGATAGTATGAATATCTACACATACTTTGTGAGGTAGTACAGATAATGACTTTCAGTACGTATTATAAGAGAATCAAGCTTCTATAATTGCAAATATTATATTGATGTAATTAACTAACTTATTGCTAACCCTTCTAGCGTCATGATCCAAGTTCAATTTAATCCCAGCTTTTGGATATCATGATGGACGATGTAAGATGTGGTTGATGAAATAATTGTTCGTAACAACCTGTTGTCATAAATGGGGTGTGCAATTATAATAAAGATATAATAATAATAATTTATTTTTATCAAATTTAGAGAATAAATTAAAAAATTAAAAAGACAAAATTGTAAAACAACCGAAATTACGATGTCACACCACTCCCCTCTCTCTTTATAATAAGCCACCGTGACACACGTGTTCGCGTGTGCAATTATGTAAGAATATATATAGTAGTAATTTTATAAATTTAAAGGATAAAATTAAGAAAGTAAAAAAATTTAAAAAGATGAAATTGTAAAACAATCGAACTTGTCGGAGGCAAAAAGGACAGAAAAATTGTGACAAAGCCTCAAGAGATTGAAGTCACACCACACCCCCTCTCCCTTTATAATAGAGATAAGTTTCCTGTAAAAATATCCTGGCCTATGACACGTGCAGAACACGTGAGAGTAATGGATACACCCTGCTGTATCTATCGGTCAGAAAGTAAGAGTAAGAAGAAGTGGGCCCAACTTTATCCAGATGACGCATTTCCCGGCAGCTTCGTAAGGGACGTGTGAAAAGCGGTTTTGGGATTAGGCTTCGTCCCCATCCCAATGCCCATCCCCATCCCCATCCAAACACACAACATCAATGACAGAGCCCACTATCGAGTATTACATTAATACTACATTTTTAGATTGAATTTTCAAAAATTCTACATAGAGATGAAAATTGAATTATTTATTTGTATTTTGACCTCAATAATGGATAAAAATACAAATAAATAAAATTCAAATACACTCGTGTGCAATTTTTATGTCCACCTCTTGAATTTCAGCCGAAATTTGTTGCCTCTGAAACTTCCAATCAATTTTAGTGTGTTCCTCCCTCGTGTTCTTTTCCACAAGTTTCCTTCCGAGCACGAGTTTTAATGTTTATTAAGAAATCGTTCCAGACTCCTGTCTTATAAAACAAACATGCATGTGAGCTATACTTAAAAACCGAAATATCAAAAGAAAAAAAACTAGTGCCGAAAAAAATCGGTACCGGCGGTACCGGTATCAACCGATTCAATAAAAAATCGAAAAAATCAAAATTTTTAAGGCTCCCCTAACTAGTAGTATCTTGTACCCGTCTGATCTATTCAAAAACCTAGGCAGCTTTTGCTTTCAGCTAGTGTAGTGGATATTCCAAAACTTTATTAGGGTCTTAATTAGAATGCATTCATTCATTTGTATGTTGACACCCGGATGGTACCCTACTGTACAACAACGTAATGCATGCCCATCCGGAAATGCACGAGTGCCAATTATTCCTTTAGTTGAAGAAGATTTTGATCGTCTAACAATTAAACTTGCATATGATTCAGGCCACCGGGCAACTAATTCAGCCATTGCATAAATTACAAAAACATTGTATGGTCTCGTATTAATATATGTCAATTTATCTAACAAAATATAAATAATTTTGAATTTTTCGCTCACTCAATAAATTATCTAGGCCGTCCAAAGTTTGGAATAAATCTCACCGTTCATATAGTGTCGTAGGCACGGGACACAACTAGTATCATACATAGTACACCATTCCAACCTCTAACGTAGAAGCTTGTGGTGCACTTAATGCATGTGTAGCTGCTCTAGAGTTCCTTCTCAAGAACTCATAACCGAAGTTTATAACAAGCTTTTTCATTAGGCTAGACCCTTGCTTTGCTTTAACATACGAGTGCCCCAATATGTAAGCCACCCCAGCTTCCCTAGCTTCCATCAGCTCTCGCAGTTCCTCCCGTGCCAAACTCTCAATCTTTGGGCTCTCCGGCACCACAAATCTCACCCTTTTTCGAGCCTTTTTTGCCTTTGGAGACTGTATATCTTTATGCTCCGATGTGCCAACCATCTCGGAATCATTCATGTTCTCCTCGCACATATGTATCCCATCTAAATGGGTTGACGGCGTTCCTACAACTGTCATTTTCTCATCATCGTTTGCAAAGTTTTCATTTACACCCTTGGCCTCTGCTTTTCCTGTCCTTATAAACTCAGCTATACTACACACAAGATCTTTCTCAAATTCCATATCATCCTTGTGAACATCACGATAACCATATCGCACAATGCACCTATAAATCCTATACTCTCTCGGGCCTATATGACCCACTAGAAACCGTTCTTCGTGTTTAACATGTGGAATTGGGACGGATTTTACGCAAAGAAAAACAAGGACCTGATGAAAGGCTGGAAGGTTGGTGACAAAATGGGAGAAGATTGCTGGGATTCCGGACACAAGTTCAGTGTGAATAAGACCAATGCCGCGAACCCGTACAATTCCGAGGCTGGGACCCAAGCTGAGTAGCCAGTCAACAGAGACCTTGTTTTGGAGATCAAACTCGTATTTTTTGAGCGTGCCAAAGTGCCAGACATACATGACCATCATGAAGATAAGTGCAAGGGCAATAGGGACCCAAGCTCCTTCAAGAAATTTGATGAGAGAAGCCGAGAAGTAGAGAGCTTCAATTGTTCCAAAGAAGAATACGAAGCAAACTGCAAGAAAGACGTTCTGGTTCCAGCATAACACAATAACAAGAGACATTAAGCAGGTTGTAACCAGCATGACGGTTATGACAGCCAAACCTGAACCCCAAAAAATGAAGACTAAACTCAGAAATGATAATGAAAACAGAAAACTAATGACTAAGATTCTGACAGATGTATAGTAATTTTTTAGCATATAAAGATGCAGATAGCATTCGACCAGCATTCATTTTAGTAATTTTTGAGCATATATAGATGCTGATAGCATTTAATCAGCATTCATTTTAAGACTGTTGCTTAACCGGAAATGAAAAACAAAGGAAAGATGCAATGGAAATGTGTGCTCAGTTAATATACTCCCTTCTTTCCAAAATTAGATATACATATTGACCTTTTGAAATCAAATTGCAAAATAGTAAAATCTAAAATTGATATGAATTCATTTAAATGTTGAAATCAACAAATATGGGAATACTTTTTAGTTTGTGTACAATAGTTATAATTGTTTTATATTAAAATCAAATAAATTTGTTTGATTTGGAATTTTAGGATTTCACAAATTGACTTTAAAAAGTCAAAATATATCTGTAAAATTGGAACAGATGGAGTACATTGGAAGTAGAAGCGGATAAAGAGAAGGAAAGATTCCACCCTCAGCAGCAGAGGTTGGGGCAGAAAAGAGGCCTTTGCCTGCTGTCAGTATGAGATCAAAGGGTATATTGTTGCAATCTAAATCATATTGCACAATTTGAAATCGGTCTGAAGTCCAGGAAAAAGAGAGAGTACTTTAATCCCGTGTAATATGAGATAGTCAGTTCTCTATAGCCTAAAAAATTGTCTATACGACTTGGTTACTGTACCTGAAGCATTACCCATGCGTTTCGTGTCTCTGAAACCAATTGTAACAGCTAAGCATAGCATCATTAAGATCCAGTTGACCTCTGGTATGTAGACCTGGCCATGTATCTTTGACGATGTGTGGACTATTTTGACTTTAGGGAAGCAGCCAAGTGAAGAGCATTGTTTGATTATCGAAAAAGTTCCAGTAATAATTGCTTGGCTTCCCACTACTGCAGCAAGTATGGCAATCACCAGAACTGGCCATCTTAACTTCTCTGGATATTAAACATGACTCACATGAGATACCTTAAGTTATGAATTAACCTCTGCTCATATGCTTCATTTCAAGGAAACAAGTCAGAAAAAATACCTACCGGGAACAGAAACATAAAATCCTATATGGTAGTCATTTTCCATCACATGATGACGAGATAAATAAGCAGCTTGCCCCATATATGCAAGGATCAAAGATGGATAAACAACAGTTGTGAAAGCAATCTGCAGAACAGGGAATCTATTACAAGACTGCTTTCTCATAACGATAGAACATTAACATGAAAGAATTAAAAAGAAGGTTGCAAAAAGCATTTAGCCCTTGTAATTTCTAGGAATGTCTACCACCACTAAAAGGGGAAATGTAGGACTCAGGTATTGAATAAGGACATGGGTGAACCTATGCTAACTGCTTCTAATTAAAGAAAACTGAAAAATAAAATATTTTAGATCTTCATTATTACACTTTTATCTCAAAGTATCTTTTCCATCCTTATTAAATCTATACTTGTATGCTTTGGGGTTTGTAGATGAGTTATGGAAGTGTGCATAATATACTAAATAGGAAGTATAAGTACTGTTACTAGACCAGTGAAAAAGAAGAGAAAGGAATACGAACTTGTCTGCTAAATAGTTACTCATACAAAACCGAAACACAGAAAGAAGTAAACAAGAGATAATGCAAAATAGATGAAAGATTCTGGTGGGATTTAAGCAAGATGAAAGATTATTGCAATTTTAATTACAGGGGATCATTGTGTGTGTGCAAACTTACATACACATATCCATGTGTGTCGTGTACTACTTTTATGATGTGAATTGGCACATTCATATCATGTGTTTATCTCAATGCAACCAGGAAGCATGTTTGTCAAACTGTCAGCTAGGGAATCTTGTAATCCAGCCTCCCACTTTTTCCCTCATACAAGAAAAAAGAACCACCAAAATACAGCTTCACTGCTAGTAAGTAGACTAAACAAAGTAAAAAATGTAGTAATTAACAATCTAGAATAAATAATACAAAATTCAGATGCATTGATGTCAAAAACTGAAAAAATTATCACTATAATGATTAATGGCAGCAAAATATAATATAAATAAACTTTTATGGCAGAAGGATAATTTCTAAACTTGTGTTGCCACCCAATTTCTCAATCTGGCTAGTTATAATGTTGAAATAACCTGCTCAGCCCAGGCTTCGTTTATAGAACCAAAACATTTATCACATAAAGATAATGTTTGAACTTATATCACATGACAAGTAGTTCCAAACTAGAAAGGGACCAAATGTAGTACCTTTATTGACAATTGTGTAAAGTGTCCCAAATCAGCAAACATAGCTTCTGAACCTGAAAGAAAAATTATGTGTCTCAGGAAATCCGGGGGGGGGGGGGGGGGGGGGGAGAGATGATGGATAAAGTATAGGATTTAGTATCTAAAAGATCACCACCACATATCTATAGTAACTTGCCTGTTATGCAAAGCAAGATTCCACCCAAGGACATCCACCCTCCTCTTTGGGTTTTCTTCAGAAATCGGTACATGTAATATGGAGAGAGTGCTTGGTAAACATGAGGATTCCAGTGGAAGATGTTATATACACCAATAGCACTGATGCACAAAAGCCATGTAATGACAACAGGAGCAAACAAGAATCCAACCCTGTTGGTGCCATAATGTTGAAGGGCAAACAAGCCAATCAGTATGATACATGCAACTGGAACTTCTACATCTGCAAAATTTTTACACTTTTTCAGGAGGCAACACCAAGTATCATCTAATATGTGAAATCAGTAGCAGTACTTCTGTACGTATTAGCTATAATGCAAAAAGTTTGTTTATGCCAAAAGAATTTTGGAATCTTCTGGTTGGAATTTTCATATTTAAAATATTAAAGTGAAAATATACCAGCATAAATTGGAACCTAAAAGACCATCTTCACTTCCCAGCATTTAAAAAATGGATACTAGAATTACTATCGAGACTTGTTGAAGCTCATAAAACAAAGTTCTAGAATTTGGCCTGGTAATATAGGTTGGTGTTCCAACTTGCAATCTAAGATTCAAACTCCTGTACTTCCGAACTAATCTTAGAGTAGCAAGCATCAATTTCAACAAATATAAGGTAGTGATGATGGTTGCCAACAATATATCATGGATAAGTTGATTGAAGTTCTTATATATGGCACCTCTGCAACTTAAACTTCAGCTACTCTTTTTTGTTGAAATGAGGGCTAAAATCCCAAAATACAACAAGGAAGCTACGAGTATTTACCATGAGAGATGCCAGCAAGGACTTGATTCAATACCACTAATTCAAAAGTGGCCACAGTTTTGATCAGGAAGGACGATCGAGAAGCATTGCCTTCCGACGCTTATTCGTATAAATTCTCCACTTACTATGCAGAATCGCATTGTTACAATTGCACTTAGACGGACAATCTTGTTAGTTTGGTGGTGGTTGATTTACGGTGCAATAAGTGCATCACCAATATTTATTGTTCCCAGGTGGCAGCATAACTTCATTACAAAGTTATGTGCGTGTGCTCCCAAACAGACAATTGTGTGACATATTTAAAGGGGTTCATTATTTATGTCATTATGTGCCGGACAATTGTGGGAGATTGTTAGGGGTCTTAACATACAGACTGAAATTAAGTTGTGAAATGAAAATAGCAAATATTTGGTACCCACAAGGATAAATAATATAGACTTTCACAGGAGGAAACACAGAAATAAAGAAAAATGACGACAGTTCAAGCATAGGGGTTTCCATAAAAAAAAATTTATTCCAAAAGCTCAAGAACAATATTACCAAAAGTATTCAAATTTTTTGGCCAAGATCCACCAATATACTTGTATTGAAGGCACAGACATACACAACATGACAAATACTAATATATAACCTAATCGTCAAATGGGAGAAGGTAAAGAATCTTACATTTGTGATGCTCTTTGGACATAGCCAGTTCCACACCAGACACAGCAGAAAACACTACACGATTGGTCACAAAAAATTAACCAGTTCAGTAACTAACAACCCCAAAAGGTCCAAATTTAGGCAATACAAAACCCCCTAAAAAGGAATTTAATGACATACCAGAAATAGCCGGTGTTAGAATACCATCACCAATCACCATACAAGCTCCTATCAGAGCTAATACAAGCAAAAATCTCTGCAACACTCTATGCTTCTCCAAAGTGGATTTCAGCCTCGACCCAAATTTAGTTGGGTGTGGGCCAGTGATTTCCTTTTTGTAGGATGATAATTCTTCATCTGCTAATTGGCAATTAGGCAGTGAGCTCACTCTGGCATGTCTGCAGAGTAGCGAATACAGAGCAAATGTGCCTCCTTCCCCATTATCATCAGCTCTGAGCACAATAAACACATATTTGAGAAGAGGAACTAATGTGAGAGTCCAAAAAACAAAAGATAGAACCCCATAGATTTCTTCATTTGTTTCTGAGTGTTCAATGTCTTCGGCAAATGTGCTCTTGTATACATATAAAGGAGATGTGCTCAAATCTCCATAAACAACACCCAAACTCTGATAAGCCAATGTCAAAACTGTTCTCCAAGATTCTTTCTGCAACAAAAAAACAACAACAAATATTCGATCAGTAAAATCAAATGGTTTGTTGAAAACAACTTAAAAACACAAATTAACACATACCCATCTTACCTTAGCAAGATTCTGAAAAGACCCAGTTTCCAGATCCATGATGGTTTGCCTTAAACCCCCAAAGAACCCATTTTTACTATAAATTGAAGAGATTAAACGGTGTCCCTCCTGCGGAAATAAACTAGTGAGCACAAAATTACATACAAGAAACTATATATGGAGGAAATGATTGTTTACTAGAGAGTACTTAAAATAGTAGTTGAACGAACATATAAACAAATAAAAAGAAGCAACAAACGAGTGCGTATGTTAAAGAGTGTTTTCTTGGAGTGATATTGGAACTTGGAAACAGAGCATAGGATTAACCAGAATATTTTGCGTAAATTGTGAGAAAATAACAATATTTTGTAGTGGGTAATGTTTTTACGTTTCTTATTTAAACACTGTTTTTTTAATATTATGGTAGAATTTTGTTCGAGTTACTTTTTAGTTTTGTGGGTGGTTTCATTCACTCACTTTGGGTGTAAGAGGGCGTGAAGTGACAAGTGCCACAAGAAAAAGGAGGAGAAAATCATATTTATCTCAGTTCACTTCCAGTCAGTGACGATGATAAATTAATATGCATACAAAATTTTATAGAGCCCTTCTACGCGGGGACAAAAAAATTAGATCATAATTTCTTTGAATTTTATTTATTTATATTTATATTTTTTATTTTAAATTATAAATATCTGAAATTTAAATACATTTGCGTCTAATTTTTTTGTCTAATTTTTATATCCACATAAAATTTTTAAATTCGATAATAGTAGTGGATTATGTATGACCTTCAAATATTTGATTTGTAGTTGTATCACACTTTAATACTCCATAAGTTGGTACCTATTATGCCACACGTAATTTAATACTCCATAAGTTAATTTATAATTTGATAATTGATTATTTGACATAAAACAAAAAAGAATCACCGACCGTGATTTGTCAATTGTAAGCAGACTTCTCTATTCTTTTCTTTGTATTTGTAGTCAATAGTTGACTTTCACCTCCATCCAATTAATAAAATGGAAAAATAACTTGATAGGAGTACTATTTGACACATTTCCCCTAATTCCTGTAAATAACTAAATACTAAATACAATCAACTTTATTCTTTCTTTGAAATAACTAAAAAGGTCAAATTAACGAAATATATAAAATTAATTCTCCCTTTATTTTACTAAAAAAAGTTTCATTTGCATTTTTTTTGAGAATTAATAATATATTTTTGTTTCATATTTATTTTAAAAATAATACGTTGTTACTTTAATAAGAGTGATGACAATTAAAAAAATATTCTTCTATAATGTAATCAATAAATAAAAATATATATAAACGAGATTTTTTTCCCTGAAAGAGAGGGTATATGATGGTCTTAAACAATTTTATATTCCCTCTGTTCCAAAATAAACGTTCCTAATTAGTTTCGGCACGCTGATTAATAAAATTTTCTTTTAACTAAAGTATCCTTTTTAATTACTTATTAATTGAAGTATTTTTTCACTTTTTTATGACCACAATAATCACTTTTTTACTTTTCTATGACCCTAATAATTGATTTTTCACTTTTCTATGAGCTTAATAATTACTCTTTTCTATGTCATTTAATTCTCTAGATATATTTTTTTATAACTCTCACATACCCAATAAATATATTAAATAGTAAATTATAAAGATATAAGAGAAAGAATAAGATAAATATAATTATTAATATAAAAATAAGACATTTATTTTAGAATATCTAAAAAAAATTAGGACGTTTATTTGTTTATGCGGGTTAGCAAGTGCCAAAATAGAGCAATTGGGTATTTTTTTTTATATATATATATTAGCAATTGGGCATTGAATAAAGGAGTTTAAAAGTCACTTGTCTAAGCTAACCCCCGATCAACCACCCCAACTAATTACATAATGTGCATACACAATTGTACTTGTAATAAACAAATTAATATTGTTATAATAATAGTACCTCATAACAAATATTTGCCCATATGGAATATGGAATAAGTAAATTAAAATTTAATATTAAAAAAACCTATCTTAATATTGTTACTTAGAATAACAAACATTTTCCCATATTAAACGCCAACCACAAAAAATTAATATTAAAAACATAAACAAAGCCTAACATGTTATAATGCACATCTTACTTTTTGTAATAAAAAATATCAGTGTGAGATGTTTGACTGATGTACTAATTGACAAGAAGAAGCTTACCCTATTTTCTTTTGACATGTTATTATTACTAAAGAGTACTCATTTCGTTTTATATTATAAGGTTATTATTTGATTTATTAAAGTCATTTATGATATTTTTAAATTTAAAATTGATATAAATTTTTTTAAAATTTTAATTAATATAATAATAAATATTATAAACTATTTAAAAAATATTACTCATTATAAACTTCATTATTTCATAAAATTTGATGAGTCATCCCAATTTTAAGTCTAAAAATATCACAAATTAACTTTTCTATAGTTTGGAACGTGGAGAGTATTATATTACTGAAACCTCTCAATTTTTTAATTTAATATATATATAAAAATAATTGCCCCAAATGGAATGAGATTTTCGATATATAGCAAAACATGCACCCATACTAATTATATTAAAAAACGCAACCAATACTTTTTAGATATGTGTACATACTCGATATATTTATATAAATCATGTTTTTTTGGTATTAGATATTGCGGGCTCGGTACAAATTAAGATCACCTAGGGTTTGACCATTCCTAGGCGGTCCCATTTTAAGACAAATTTCAACGACGACTTCTCCGATTAAATTTCATTTGAACTAACGAAACGAAATAATGACAAAACAAAGAAAACGAACTCTATAACGCACTCAAATTCAGTCACCTTAGGGTTCAGCCACCCTAGGGGTTGACCTCTTTACACACTCAAATTCAGGCATACACAATTCAATTTGAGTCGTCAAAATACAAACAATATACATAAATTCTCCTATTTATACTTATAACAATGTCGTGTATATATAATACGACAACACACATACTAAGTTATCACTACAACTATTGTCACACTATTTTACAATATTATGGTGAGGACTACGTACTACAGTTACTAACTCGGACCATCATTCAATTCTTAAATTTTTTTTCCGCTAGCCCTAGGTACACACTCATTTCTTAAAAGGATTTATGAAACAAAAGAGTGAACTCAAATAGTCTAGTAAAAAATATCATGACTAGGATATATAACAAAAAATAAGTTATCTGTAGTCTTCAATAGTGATAAATTGAGAGATTCGGAAAATGATAGAAAATATAAGTTTTTAACAAACAACTGCAACAGAATGATCAATCCATTAGAAAAGTCAAATAGATCATAATGTCTACTATCTTCTCCAATTTAAAAATTCACCATCAAGATTTCATAAACTGTAACACAAATGGTTATGATCATGCAAATTAACAGTTTCTCTTTGCAACCAGGCAAAAAAGAATTTTCACGACGTATCATTGCCACACAGGCTAAAGACACTTACTTAACAATCATATTATTTTTACACTCAAGCCAAAGACATTCAACTGTAACACCAATAGTCATTATTATGTCAATTAATAACCAAGGAAAGAAGTGAGGAAACTTGTGAGGGTGAAATGATTTTTCTTGAATCTTTCATTACAATAGAAGCTTTTTACAGAGCCAAAAATCATAAGAAAATGATAAAAATTGAGCAAGAAAAGTTAAGGCGAATAAAGAGTATCGAATGAGGTACAAACTTAGGGTTTGCCCCCCTAAGGCTCGACAATCCTAGGGTTCAGCCTTCCCCTATGGTTCGTCCCCTAGGGCATAGCCTCTCCAAATTCGTGTCAACCTCCTTCGAAGTTTTCAACGATGAGATTGGATGACATGATGTTCAGATAAAGAAAGAAGAACGAAAAAACATGGATTGGATATCAAAGACCTTGAAATACGAGACATGAGAGAAGTCTACAAGATTCTTAAGGCATAATGCTTATAAAGACAACTCGTTTTGGAAAATGGTTGAGAGATAGGATTTGCGGGTCGAAGGACGAGACCATTTGGGCATTACTCGGTAACTAAGGATATTTCTATTTTTTTTAAAAAAAATCACATGTCAAACACATCACTTTTCGAGAAATTTTATAAATACTCTTTCTATTTCAGTTGAAGGTATTTTTTGGATTCTCCCTACACCAAAAAAAAATCTCTCTCCCTAAGAGTTATGCCACGTGTTACTAGAATAATTGTCCACCTATTATTCTCCCCTCTTAAACTCTTCAATCATTTTTCGTACTATTTGTAAATTTCTTTTCTCCTTAGCTCACAAAAAATCCTAATCCGAGTACGTTACGATTTCTTAGCTACAGTTATAAACTATGTTTAACTGATTTTAAAAGTGATTTATTTATCTATAATGAGAAATTTCAAGCCATTACTTAATTATACATTAAGAAGCACTTATAATCTAAGGGAAAGCTCCCATTATTCACAAATTTCTTCCTTATGTTTGTTGCATTTAAAAGGTTGACCGAGTCTTCAAAAGACCGTCGGTTTTGAGTCGATGATATTTATAAGCAACGTTTTGACAACAACTACGTCTACGTGTAGACAGACAGACGCATGCATGGAGGTGAAGGCGCGTGTAGAGACAAATGCTTAAGGCGTAAGATATACTACTACTGGTATTATTAGTCTTAAAAGCCCGACAAAAGATGAAAAGACGGAAGAGGACAGAGATCTGGTCCAAGCAAGAAAAGGCAAGGATACGAAGAGCCGAAGAGATAGATACTTAATAATGCCATTAGGCTTCTTTATACGCGCTCGCACTACTCGCGAGACGCCACACTGCTTTTCACCATTTAATCCTCCCACAAGCTTGTCGATCTTAATTATTAGTGTCAACTTTTACACTTTGTTTATAATAAATAAGAAAACTGATATATTACCAATATTTATGTCCATTGTTTAATTGACAGAATGACAATTATGTAAATAAGTATTAATGATAATTTTTTTAAAATATGTGTAATAAATGAGACCCTTTTATAATTTTTATCAATCTTATGTATTGATAAATTTTATAATTGTAATTCGACGTTAATTTATCACAATACACATCAATACTTTATTAAATACTCCATCCGTTCCAAATTACAATTTGAGACATTTTTACATTCAAAATTGACGTAGATTATTTTAAATTTTAATCAATACAATTATAAATATTGTAAACAATCTAAATTGTATGACTCATTGTAAGTTTTATTATTTCATAATTTTTAATGAGTTATTTTTATTTTGAATTTAAAAATACTTTAAATTGACTTTCAAAAAGTTAATAATGATCAAATAATACGAAACGAAAGGAGTATAATTTATGTAGTAACATTTACGTTTAAATTGTGTGTTCCAAATATTTTTTAAGAATTAATTTAATCATCTTTCGTGGAATGGATTAGAAGAAGTTTTTAATTTTGTGAAGAAAATTGATATTTTCACAAGCGAAATTGTTAGTTTCACAAAATACTTTTTCGCATGAGGATGGACCCCATTTACTATTCATTTGAGGAGAAATTATGGAATTATCAAATTTATTTTTGCACTTTTGAATAGGATAAAGCTATTTTTATAAAAGAAATTTCTATTGGGTTTTGGAAATTAAAGTTTGCGTGTGAGGAATTATGTAAAAGAAAAATGGCATCTTATACCATCCAAAGCAGTACTATATATCTACAATAATATTCTTTCATTCAAACAAATTCTTCTTCTTCTCTCTCTCATTTGTCTTTTGTAAAAGCCATGGAATTAATTTAATTAAATTTAGATTTAATTAGTCAAGCCATTAGCCATACTAGTTTGATTTCCAAGTCAATTAAATTATAAAGTCAAAAGTAAGTTCATGTATTGGTTGATTATGTAATGTGAAACACGCTTAAGAGACGTCTGCATTGCAATAATTATATTATAAATTCAGAACACGCAAGCACGCACGCACGCACGCTTGGGTTGGGTAGCATATATATATATATATATTAGCCGTACTATTCGTGCCTCTGGCATCACGTACGAAAGGGAAGGAGAGGAGAGATTGTCAGCGCTAGAGAATGAAGGAGGTAGAGGGCGAGCTCGGGAGGAGGAAGAACGGAGGAGGATCTGAGAGTGAAAGAGAGAGCAATTTTTTTCCCTTTGAAGTTAAAGATGATATAATGGACGGTGAAAATTATCCCAAATTTTGGACGGTCCTGATCATTTATTAAGATGAGTGAAAAATTCAAAATCAGTTGTGTTTTGTTAATTATATATATATATATATATATATATATATATATAGGGGGGGAGTGAGATGCATGAGAGTGAAATTTGAACCCTATCAAATGATTATATATTTTGCAAATCTTTTGAGTTTCTTATTATTTACATTAATTTCTTAAATAATAAGAAAAGATATTCCAAAATTATCATTTGTAAACTTTAAGATTATTTTATGCTACAATTGAAAAAATAACTATTGGAAAAGAAATAAGGCAATTACAACTCTTATATATTATCAGGCAGGCCGGGGTAGTATATTTATTAAAAATAAAATCATTTCAATTTGATTATAGACGAGAGAGAGAGACAGATAGATGATCAACTTAAATCATTTCAATTTGCTCATTAATTATTGAGTAAGAGTTTTTAAATGATTAGGAATATATATATATATATATATATATATATATATATATATATATTATTTGAAACCAACCAATCAACGGACAATTTTACTCTCCATTAGTAAAGCAGTACTGCATTATGCATGTAGGAATAAGGTTTTTAATATCTAGCATCCGATATGACAAAGACAACAGAAACAACATAATGGAAGAAAGAGAAACTAAATATCCACTTTCTTAATTTCATGTCCATATCAATATCAAAAGACTATTTTATGTGTTAATTATATATATATATATACTGTCCGAATCTTACACTTCATCTTTTATTCAATATACCTTATTCATCCCTGTTTAACGACGGACAGGATGACGATTCGAACTGTCGTTATATATACAATCGTCGTCTTAATTTTTAATAACGGACAACATATAACGACAGTTATAGTACAAATACATCTAATTTATCTTGAGATGCAGTTGGAAATTGCTTTTCAAATCAGAAAAAATTGATATGATAAAATGTTTTTGACTTTCTTACCCTAACACCACCGAAAGTGACATTTTTTGTTTGACAAAAAATAATGTATAATATAATTGTATACAGATTTGCCATGCTGACTAGGTACTTGGTACACAACCTGAAATTGGAATAAATAAATAATTTCCAAGCGAACCAGTAGACTAATAGGTAAAACATCAGACTATATATATATATATATATAGATCCCTTTAGCATCTTAATATATATTAAACAGATTCTCTTTAAGGCACCATTTAGGTGTTTTAAACTCAACCACAATCCCTTAAAACATCTCTCTCTCTCTCTCTCTCTCTCTCTCTCTCTCTCTCTCTATATATATATATATATATATATATAGGGTCCGTCTCTCTAGCGAACCATAGGGAGTGAACTAATGACGAACCGGCTATAGCGACGATTTTTTTTGTCGCTATAACATAAAAAACCGGCTTTCTATTTTATAACGACGAAAAAAACCGTCGCTATATCCAGTTCGTTTTTAGTTCGTTCTTTATGGTTCGCTGGAGAGACTGACCCTATATATATATATATATATATATATATATATATATATATATATATATATAACCGAATATCAGACAGAATCACATAAAAAAATTAGACGAAGAACATGAAAAAAATACGATATCCAGATTCACTAAATTGTGATTAATTTTGTATGTCTGATATATTTAGTTATAACATGAGTTTAAACACACAAGACTCAAAATATTAGATAAACTTAACTAAAAAATCACTAAACTCAATCACAACAAATCCATCCATAACGAACGATGGCTACAGGCTTTAATTGCCCACCAAATTTTGCACCATTACTTGCAAAATTAATGGCCCATTTTTTTTTAAAAACAAATAGAATATGATATAATACTAGATTGCATAAGAACTTAACTACTGCAATACAATGTTGTAAAAGGGAGTTTGAATTATTAAATCTTATAATTATAAGATTTGGTGGCTAGATAAAGTTGTAATTATCTGATAGACTCGTATATATACATATATATATATATGTATGTGTATTGTGAGGGAAATTGGCCCAACTTTAATGTTTACATGGACCACCCAACAATTAAAGATGGATGAGGTATACATTAGTGTGTGTACCTAAATATATGAGTGCTGGGCTCAGGGGCTGGGGGAGGAGGGTTCTCCAATGGAGATGGAGTATATACTTTACCTAATTTTTGAGTAATGACTGCTGAGTTGGCCCTTTATTAAATCACCTTTTGATGATGCTACTGAAATTGACACCACCACCACCACCGTTACCATTATTCACATTTCACACACACATTAACACATACAGCCAGCTGAGTTGATGGATCATCACACGTGCTTCACTCGAGTGGGTCAGACCCACCATTAAACTCACTGTATTGGACCCATTCATTTCTTTTCTAATAGCCCCCCCCCCCCCCCCCCCGCCCACCTCAAATTAAAGAAATTATTTGTCTACAACGATCCATACATTTCCCGGTTGCCTGCAAATTTGAAACCAAACCTACATTGTTGTGGTGGGCTTGTTTGTGGCATTCAAAAGTTTATATGGACTTGCTCGATGTGCATTTGAGATATTTAGTATATTTTTATTCACATTCAACTGCCCCTTATATTAAATATAAATAAAGGAAATATTTAAAGTGTGAAACTCATTTACTATTCATGTGAGACGGATCCTGTGAAATTATTATTTTTACTTGTGAAAATATCAGTTTCTTAAATAAATTAAGTATTAGAGAGGTGATTGCACTATTAGTACTTACTGTCAAAACAAAAACAAACTTTTTATACATAAATATATGACTACAATAGACTATATAGTTTAACTTATATATATATCAAGAATAAATAAAAATAGCATTTTATTTGAGGCTTAATAGTCATATGAGAGTATCATGGACCCGGAAAAATAATTTTTTTTTTTTTTTTTGTTACATTTTGGAATAATAACCAATTTAGAATTTCATGAGGCCTAAACTTGCGTTGAGTCATTTAGGGGATGTCCAGTCGCTCCTCAGTTGCTCTTAATAATAATAAAATATATATATATATATATATATATTATTAAATCTTTTATTTGTTATGTTTTACGTTTTGGCAGTAAACACCGTACAAAAATTATTGGCACAGTATGAATATGATCCACGGCCATGATATATAATTAGGGTCCTTAATAGTACTATACAACAATTAAAAAGTAATTACACAATTAGTAATTTATAAAATAATTACAAAAATAACGCAATAAATTCAAATCATTCAATTTCACATTAATAAAAAAATCTAAAATCAAGGCTGACATAATTAATAATTCAAATTTAAATATTTGGGATCTAACAACAAAAACAAATTCAAAATTCAACATTCAACATTCAAATCAAAAGGATGAAAAATAAAAAATTATTTTCTCGTCATCTTCTTCTTCCACCTTTTCCGGCCAACGGCGCTGCCACTTTTCCTCCGTACTCTCTCTCATCATATTTCTCACCATCAAATTCAACGTTTCAGCCACTTTTCCTCTAGTCTTCAACAAAAACATGTAATATATATCATTGTTAATTTTAAAGAGAGAAAAAAAAAACCAAAAACTAACTTGAATGGTTTTGCAGTAGGTGGGAGAGAATAGAATAAAAAGAATAGAGAAGAAGCCTTCAATGACAATCATATATTCTTTCATTAAATTTTTAGTCCGCTCGCATTGATCAAAACTCATCAACTGCTTCACGGTTAACTAAAATGTAATCTTCTCTATCACTGTTAATGTCAATGAGAAGAAGAAGAAGATTCGTCCTACAAACATAAGTTTGAAAATAAATAGATGTAACTCTTACTGTTCTGAAATTTTTTATGACTATTTGGTTACCCACAAAAATTAAAATAGTTATCTTTGTATGAAGGTTTGGCTACTAACTGCACTATAAAAAAACTGTAGGTGTAGATGTGGATTGGTTACCTTGGTATGAAGGTTTGGTTACCTTGGTACGAAGGTCTGGTTACCTTGATATGAAGGTTTGGTTACCAACTACACTATGAAGGTAACCTAATAAAATTGAATTGGTTACCTTGGTATTAAGGTTTGACTACTAACTGCATGAAAGTTTGGCTACCAACTGCATTACATTCAAAATAAATTAGTAACCTAATAAAACTGAATTGGTTACCTTTGTACAAAGGTTTGGTTACCAACTGCACTATGAAAAAATAGCATGTGTGGAGGTGGATTGGTTATCCTTGGTATGAAAGTTTGGTTACCTTGGTATGAAGGTTTGGTTACCAACTGCATTATAAAAAAACTGCGGGTGTGGAGGTGGTTTGGTTACCTTGGCATGAAGGTTTGGTTACCTTGGTATGACAGTTTGGTTACCAACTGCATTATGAAAAAACTGCAGATATGGTAATGGATTGGTTACCTTGATATGAAGGTTTGGTTACCTTGGTATGAATGTTTGCTTACCTTGGTATGAAAGTTTGGTTACCAACTGGTTACCTTGGTATGAATTGGTTACCTTGGTATGAAAGTTTGGTTACCTTGATATTAAAATTTAGTTAGCAACTGTACTATGAAAAAATCACCAAGCATGATATAGTCTGACTAAGGATATGAAGCACATGCATTTCTCACACCTCTAAATCTCCAATATATATGTTGTGACGCCCCCAGAATAGGTCCAGTCAACCCAACCCATTCTGAGTCGCCAAATACATGGTATAGAATTCAAATACAAACTTTTATATCACACGGTCGTGCAAAATATGACCACACAACTGTGAGTATCAATACAAATCGTATATAATACGAAATATTAACATTCAAATTTATTTCTTATTTATTACAATTATTATCTCACTATTTTACAAAAATAGCGAGGACTACTACTGCTCTAACTCGGACCATCACTCTGTCCCCCGACTAGTTCCCGCAACATTCTCATTTTCTGAAGAGGACAATAGATGAAAAGGGTGAGCTCAACTAGCCCAGTAAAGAATATTATGACTAAGATAATGGAAAATAAATTATAGTTAGTCTTCAACAAATCAGATAAAATATTATTGACAACAAGTTTTAGATCAATATTCGCAGCGGAAATAACCGTTCATCATCAATATTTTATCCCTGTAACATCAATCAATATACATCTCAAATCAAATATTCATCTTTGCACTACAGGCAAATATATTCATTTGTATCATCAGTGGTCATGTTCATCTTAACACCTGTCATCTTTGCACTACGGCCAAAGATATTCATCAGGTAATCATTAATCTTTGCTCTACAGGCGAAATATATTCAGTTATATCACCTTTTAGGACTGAGAATGATGAAAAATAATATAAATAACGAATCCATTGAAATAAAGGATAAGATTAAGGATTCGTATTTTAGTTTATTCAAGTTCAAGAATATTCCATAATAATACTTTGTGGAGCAAAATTCAAGAATGAAGCTCAAAACTTAGATTCAATCAAAGATAGTAACTATAACAGACAATTTGGACAAACAGAAGAAATTTTAATTTTTCCGTGAATAGTGCCGTATACGTGAATAGTAACTCCGACGGAAAAAGTAAGAATTTCATAATAAAATTCATGACAATATTGTAGAATAATGATATTGAAAAGAATAACATCATTTACGAGAAAAAATAACATCCCTTATCTCAAAAGAATAGTACTTCTGACTGGAATATCGGATATAATACCGAAGGAAACTTGCACTGAATAGTAATAATCAAAGTATCTAAATACTCACAAAAATACGCTCGATATTATAGAGAGAGAAAACTTCTGATTCTGGTGTGATTTTCAATTCTAACCTAAGCACCCTATTTATAAGAAAAACTTAGGATGTCAAAGTAGACTTTTGAATAAAATAATTTGTAAAAAAAAATAAATTCAGCCGCCTCGTGGGAAAGAAAATTCAATATTCAACAAAAAGTGGGGCCCACCATTTATTTTAAAAAATATTTATTTTTTAAAACTTCAATAATTCATAATAAATAGCCCTTTTGTCAGAAAAATACAAATTCTATGTCCTTCTATAGGAAATTTAATTCTCTTTAACTTTGTAGAAGGAAGGTTTTCCAAATTTCAAACATAAATTATCCGAAATCTATAAACGGATAATTTTTCACACCAAAATACTGATAAAAACACATCAGCACTAATTCCTTTTTTATATCACAAAATACATATTTTCTTATCATATAAATTAATAATTAATTATTCACAAATAATATTACAGAACTACAATATTGACAACCAGGTCGTTCTCAGGGAAGAGAGGGGCCTTCCGATAAGAATTTATCCTTACTGGCGCGCAATTAAATAACCCCTCCTAGACATAACTTCCTTAGTCATTGTCAATAATGCTATCTAATAATATTATTCAAATAATATGAATTATTGAGTTGATAATGTGAAATACTGTGCAGTGACAATTATTGAATTAATAATACAAAATATCAACTGTAACAATTATTGAATCAATCATATAAAATAGTAACGTAGCAATTATTGAGTCAATAAAATATCAATGTAACAATTATTGAGTCAATAATATAAAATATCAACGTAGTAATTATTAAGTCAATAATATAAAATATTGAACAGTAATTACTGTAACAATAATTGAGTAAGTGCCTTCTCACGTAATAATCAATAATTCAAAATACTGTGCAATACCGTGTGCTACTGTGCAACACCGCGTATTACTGTATTTTAACCACCGGGTATTTCAACAGTACTAACGGTAACAACTACGCCGTTATTTTATAAAAAGGTTATTTCTGTTGCTTTCTATATCCGACAGTTATTTTCGTTGTGGGGCCCACAAATAGCTTGCGCCGTCGTACGAATATTTTCCGACAACAAGAATATTTCAAGACCAAACAAATATTCCCCAACAACAATGAATATTTTATAACCACTTGCTTATTTTAAAATATTTGCACATTTCACCCTATAACTTTTTATATTTATTAAATCAACACCTTACTATTTCGAAATAATATATAAAAAAAAATTAAATTTTTATTCATAAAAATTGGGGTCTTACATATATACACACAGAGTACACTACAAAAAATTACCCAAAATTTTTCGAAAACAAATTTCTCTTCTAAGCACATATGGGCACTAATCTGCACTAATTGGTGGTTATTGTAAGTTAGGACAGATGACTAAAGTCAATAGAGTGTTGCGACAAATGTCTTCGTGTAACATATACCCTAATAAAATTATTTTTACTGTCATGATTGATGGGTATTGCAAATTGGGTGATATGAAAGAAGCTGCGAAGCTTCTTGAAGAGATGGTACAGAAGGGAATAATCCCAGATGTTGTCACTTATAATACGTTGACAAATGGGTTGTGCAAGAACGAAAAGGTTGAAGAAGCTTTCAAAATATGTGAGCACATACCCCAGAAAGGTGTAGCTTTAGATGAAATAACATACACTACTTTAATAAATGGGTGGCAGAGGCCATCAACAAATGCAAATCAAATGCCAAATGAAGCTTTAATCACCAGAAAGGTATTTTTTTTTATTAAAATAGAAGAAATACGGAGGAAGCAAGAAGAAGACCAGTTGCCAACAAGGAGAGCAAATAAATATGGAGAATGGCGAGAGAGATAAATTGAGGATAAGGCCGTTGCGAGAGACGGAGAATGACTATTGACCCGTCTAAATTAAAGGAATTATAATTGTATTAATTTTGTAAATAAATATGAAAAAATATATTACTTTTATAATTATTTTATTTATGTACTGTTGTTGTAATTATTTTTAAAAATGTACTAGTACATATAATTTATCCATATAATATATATATATATATATATATATATATATATATGACAATGGCCCATGGGCATCCTTATCAAGTCGGGTCGGGTCTGCTTTACTTTATTCAATTCTAAACGTTTTGACAGTTGTGCCACACCCACGAGGCCACAAACACAATAAAACACAACTTTTCTCACTCATCGTTAGGGTTTTAGGAATTTCCCCCCTTCGATTTCTACTTGATCACAAATCCTGTTGCTTTAAGGTAAGCTCAAATATTTTAATTCTTAGCAAAATCGATCACCTATAGTCGTCAAAATCCTAGATTTTGTCGATCGTTTGTGATCTAGTTATACTTGGGTTCCTCAACTACAAACTCGTTTCAAGGTAAAATTTCAGGTTCTTTTCTCGTTTTTTGGTGATTAGGTACAGGGACAATGTCTCGAGTGTACGTCGGGAATTTGGATCCGCGAGTTACAGAGAGAGAACTTGAAGATGAATTTCGTGTTTACGGTGTTCTGAGAAGGTATCTATTTTTTCCCTTTCTTGTTTTGTTCGTGAGGCAGGATTATCAGTGTTTGATTTTTGGAAGTTGTGGTTTTTTTCATAAGGATTTGTATTCTTTCTCTGTCTCTTAAATTACATACTCCCTCTGTTCCACAAAAAGAGTACTATTTTTATTGATGATAGTATAAATTGATTTGTTACCCTTAATTTTAACAACAGAATTTCAGTACAAAGCACTAAGCCACTACTACTAAACTAAACTTTCATTATATATACAGATAAAAATGGAAGAAATATATCCTTAAAATTTACAAATTCAGCAAATGGACTCTCTTTGTGGAGGAGGGAGGTATTTTAATATAAGGAATTGCCAGAAGTTCCGTATTTTTTCATACTTTTGGTAGGTGCTCCATTTGGCTAGAAACTTAAAGATGAAAAATTAAACTGCGTTGACAGACCTGATGGCAGTTTAAGTATATCTAAGTGTATGTAATTTGGTGCACCTACAAGTTCACACCTTTTAATGTGGATCGAAGAACAAAGTTTAGGATTTCTTAGCATGGTTTATTATTGTTAATTGAGCATTTGAAGTTTTATTGTTGCCTGGATGTATGTAAACCAACCTTTTGTGTTAAAGAAATAATAAAATTTGTGGTTTTGCCACTTGAACTTTTGTTTATGTTGTTGTGTTCATTCTTTTACGCTTATTTGTTTTTGGTGAATGGTTTGTGTAGCTGAAGTCTGCGTTTCTCAGGACATTTACTTTTTGAATGTTGCTGTTGTTTCTTTTATATTGATGGCTAATTACTGTCTCTTGTTTTCTTTCTTAATAAAATCGATGCAGTGTGTGGGTTGCTCGAAGACCACCAGGTTATGCATTTGTTGAGTTCGATGACAGTAGGGATGCTCTAGATGCAATACGTGCATTGGATGGTAAATATAATGTGTAATTGCAATATATCTATTTGTATCTTTATATATATATATATATATATTTGTTACCTCTTACCAGAACTTCACGGCTTTGTTGCCTTTTCAGCTGAGTATATATCTTGCATAAAGTAACTTCCTGTTTATGTTTTAATAAATGCGTACATGTATATTTTTCTATTTTGATGTGGGATGGTTGAGACAGATAATACTTTCTGTCTATTTTGTGATTCATCTTGGTTTAGCTCATGTATATCGGAATTTACTGGTGCTTTGACTTTTGGATGTTTGACTATTTGATGCGAAGCAAAAAGGATCAGTAGTGATTAATGCTGGTGTGTTGTATCAGTTCTGAGAACTAAGATAGGAGAGTCTATATACTAACTCTGAATATTTTCACGTCATGTTTTATAACGGTGCAAGGGGCATGGTTTTAACTTTTAAGTTTTAAGACACTGACTTCTTGAAATACATGCTGGTACACATTTTTCAAGATGACACTCAAAAGACAGAAAATCATCATGTCTTTACTGCTATGTGGTCTCAGACACTTTGCGGGATTTGAGTAAATTTCTTCGTCACTCTACCAGTGTTGATTTTCTTTCAAAGATTTTGTTCCCAAATCTATTTATATCTTGCATTAGGCTTCACCCTCTTTTATTCTTAATTATATCAGAATAAACTAGAAATTGAGAAAGTTACATTATAAAATTACATAACAGGACTACTTGCCTATTTATATAATATTTATGAAAAGAGATCTATTTTTTACGTACATAAAACTGTTATTGCATAGATGCTCGTCTTTAGTGGATGTTTCTGTGTCCACCGTTAGATTTTTTGTCGGGTGTTAGGTATATGTAAAGTGTATTCTGTTTGTTATGATGTATTTCTCCTATTCTTTTTACACTGCTTTGTAAGCAAATTAGGTGACTGCTTTTGAAATAACAGGTAAGAGTGGCTGGCGAGTGGAGCTCTCGCACTAATTCGAAGGGTGGTGGTGGAGGACGTGGTGGTGGGCGTGGAGGACGTGGTGGTGGTGAGGACTTGAAGTGTTATGAATGCGGTGAACCTGGTCATTTTGCTCGAGAGTGTCGCTTGCGCATTGGTCCACGAGGCTTAGGAAGTGGTCGTCGTCGAAGCCTCAGTCCTCGACGTCGCAGGAGTCCAAGTTATGGGCGCAGGTAGCTGATTTCTTTTACTTTTCTGGTAATCAGCTGCATGATCTGAAGTTAAACGTGTTTTTTGCTTTATATATATGTATATTATTATTATTATTATTATTATTATTTGTGTTTGCAATCTGGATCACAACTATCTGTTTACTGTTGTATGCTTACAAAATAGTAGATGAATTTAGCTATTTTTCATGTGATTGGGATTTAATTTTATTTTGAAGTTGAAATCATATTGGGAGGTGATTTCCAACATCTTGGCTATTACTGAGGGTCATGTTAGCTTCAAGGGTGTGTGAATAACCAGAAGTGCTAATAAAAACATTTATGATAGCTTTTAGGTTTCTTGGGTAGATTTCCTTTTGAAAAAAAAACCTTATGCTTGTTATCTTGCGGAAGGTATATACCTATAAGTAAAAAATTCTTTCCTGAAGACTTTCCATAAAAAAGCTGATTTAGTTTACACCTTAGGAAGTATGGGTCATGCTTGGGAATCATTCAACTCTCTCTCTCTCTCTCTCTCTCCCTCCCTCCCTCCCTCCCTCCCTCCCTCCCTCCCAAAAAAAATCATCCATAAATTATGTATGTGGGTTCTGATATACTCTTTATTATGCCACGTTTACATCTTGAGTTCGCATGCTAAATATTCTTAAGCTGTTACATACAGGAGTTACAGCCCACGCTATAGTCCTCGTGGGAGAAGGTCACCAAGGCGTCGCAGCATCTCACCTCGCCGAGGACGGAGCATTAGCAGGTCGCCACCTCACTATCGCCGTGCTCGTCGTGATTCACCCTATGGTAATGGGTAGGTATCTTTTTATGGAGAAGTTTCTGTTTAAGTCCGTTGCTAATTTGTCCCCTTTAGATCATGCATACTTTAGTTATTGTTATCACTCATGCACCCTTTCACCTCATTATGACTGTAGCTATAGCAGGTCACCAGTATAGGGTGGTCTTTTCATGATTCATTTTATAATAGTGGGTATATATGTGATGGTATCATGAACAAGAATTTTCACTGTTGCATCAGTTAGATTTTGTTGCAAGTGTCTTCTACACAGTCCATGGCCTGCAAAAAAAAATAGAGCTTGGAATATTAATAGCTTTATAACCTCCTTGATTAATACTTCGTCTGATCGTATACGGGCCTAATCTTGAAAGGCCTATATAAATTGAATGGTTCCAGAGGTACTGTATCTGTTGTGCATGATGTGACAGGTGAGCACCTTTCATCTGTGTCTTTCATCTTTTAGTACATCAAACTTATATGAGTGAGTGTTTTTGCAGAGTTTAAGGCTGGAGTGGGAACAGATGCAATATCTTAAACAACTACGTAGTATGAGATTGTTGCAACGTTCTAGTTCTGATAGGTTTAGTAAAAAAAAAAAGTAGTGTCATTTTAGTTCATGTCATGACAATTGGGTGTGTCTTGAACCTGGTTTGGATGGTGCTGCACTATATATAGCCGTCAAAAGGGGGCATTTGGACTCCATTTTTGCGCCGGCTTGCTCTATTCGGCTTAATGAAACTTGGAGGTCTATTTCATACTTATTATTATCCTTATACTATTTTTGTGTGTTTATTTCCCCCCTAACATTACTAGTTGAATTAGACGACTCTGAGAAGTTTTATATTTTTTTGTTTTGAGGTGTTACCATCACCTTAGATGGCCATGTTTCGGCGCTTACTGCGTGTTAGTCCACATGGTATACACAATCTCTGCTCTGCACCATATCAGCTACTGTCTGCGCTTGTGGTTCTTAATGCGTTTGAATGACAATTAAAACTGCAAAAGTTGATAAACCTGGTTTCATAGAGCTAAATGATATGCAACAAAGCTTCTGATGTTGTAGTTTGAAGCTTCACTTTTCTCTGCCTGCTGGTGGAAGAAGATTGGAACTGTTTGTTACTTTGTGTTTTGTTTCAGCAGCAGGGTGGTTAATTGCACCATTGTGACTGTCGATATGATGCGTCTTATGTGAAACAATTAAAAGTGCATCTGCTTTGACTTGTGCAAAGGGTACCTGTCCAACTTCGAAACTAGAGCCTTCAGTTACAATGAGTGATTGAAACCATTGAAAGAGTATATTCTTTGAGAGCACTAGCAGAGAGGTTCTCATTCTTCCAGATTGGAGACTAGAACTACATTGACTGTGATCGAGCTTGATCATCCCCACGATGACTGGACAAAATACTGCCAAACAGAATGTTTAGTTTCTTCATTCGAGTAATACTAATTTTAAAAAGCTAGGCTAATGTAATCAAGGTGACGTCTGAGTTGGGAATGTTAATATGACATCTTATCAAGGTGAGGTGAGGTGCTAATAAATGTGGTCTACTTGCTCTACCTTTGTCCTTTATTTTTGGAGGGCTTTCTGGATTTTGAAAGGTGCCCACAGTAGAGACTCAGATTATGTGTCGGTTTATAAATAAATTTTGCCTAAATTTTAGGCGGTGATGGAGGCTGATGAAGGTAGGATATTTTTTAGTACATTGCAATTTGGACACGGGACCCCCCCTCCATCACAGTTATGCTTCAACTTCACTTGGTATGCATCTAGAGACGCATTATATTTAGTAACAAAATAAAACTTGTTGCAACCAATTAGGGATGTAAGAAATTGCATTGCTAATAAATTGAAGAGACCAAGCCAAATCAAATCAAATCAAGAGTTAATAAATTAGTTTTACCCTCCGGTCAAGAGGCTGAAAATTCATTTTAACGATTTTGATAGGAGAAAGGGAAGGGAAACAGAAATCTCCCAATTTTGGGTTGTGGTTAGAGTTCAAAGTATTCAAATGACAACAGCAAAGCACAAGAACGCCAGAGAAACTCCAGCTAAAAATATAAAATTCATCATAATATTAAAAGCATGCCATTGTGATCGGGTACAAAACTATCTCGAATATCAATCATAAGACAAGACAAAATTTCGTAACTCCCATTAGCCTTGCAATCTCTCTAATTAAGACTCCCCTATTAGAGCATTGACACCTCAACTTATTGTATCATCCATTCTAAAGATGGACACTTGATCAAGGACATGTGTCAACAACAACTGCTTACTCCTGCTGCTACCTAAAATGCTCCAAAAACCGTTGTCATATAGTTTTTGCCTCAATCACCTTCTTAGCGAAAGATGGCAAACAGAAAGCAGCCCCATGAATCTGGTGACAAGCAGATCATGAATGGAAAAACTCGAATAAATAACAGGAAAGCATGACATCTGAAGAGAGAGAGAGAGAGAGAGAGAACATACCTCTGAGTTGTAGAATTTCAGGGGTCGGTTTGACTTGCTATCAGTTTTTTCATATATTGGGTTGACTGGGTGCTTAAAATCAACTGGGGCTCCCTCAGTAGAACACAGCATAAAACCAATAACCCCGCTGCATAACTATCACGAGTGTAACATGTCTAGAAATAAATGCTAGATATTTGGAATACATGTCACAGTGTTACCACCTAATATCAGAAACTGAAGCAGTGTAATCCAACTATCTTTTAAAAAAAATTTAACAATCTTCCTAGTATTGCTCCATGCTATCATGCTCACATAAGCAAATATCAGAGTTTATACTAGATGAGTGCAAACCTTGGGTATGTAGGAACTGTAGTCCATGCATAGTTCACAGAGCCTTTGAATATTTGGCGGCAATTTGCAACAATATCTTCAATGATGTGCATGTGAAGCCATATACTTTCAGCCTGGGTACACATAACCTCTCCAGGATGAAGAGCTTTTGCTACTGACTGGAAAAAGGGTTTTTCAAAAAGCTCTTGTGCTGGACCTGAGTATAAACCACAAGATGAGGATTCATGATACTAATTATTATAGTGGAGATAATCAAAGGAAGAAACTGGTGCCAAACTTGCAAAATGATCTTTATATTTTTAAATTTTAATTTCCTAATTTATTTCTTCTCTTTGGGTTTATATATATATATATATATATATATATATTGGCGTGGCTGTGGGGGGATAGCAATGACCCTTATCATAAAACTACCTATAGGATCAGAAGAGTCCACTATAACTGCATCATAAGTTCCTTCAGGAACAGCCTTCAAAAATGCGACTCCTGCAGGTTTGAAGAAAGACCAAAGAGACATTACTTATAAAGGTACAAAGGATAGGAAATCAAAGCAGAGTATGCTGGATATACCATCACCAATATGGAGCTTTACATGTGGATCGTCGTATCCAACAGCTACTTCAGGAAAAAATTGTTTAGAAACCTGGAAAGGCAGAAATTCAGATATAATATCAAGATTACTTTGAAACTCATTGAGACCATTGGTAAAAAAATCAAATCGCTGTCGAGTCCGCATCAAAGAATATTTTTTGTCAGTAATCCTCCACAATCTGCCCTACAGGAAGCCGCAGCCCTAAATATATTTTAGGAGTAACAGACTACTCCTTTGTAATTTTTTACCCTCTGGTTTTCACAGGAAAAGAATAGCATTTGCCAGAAGCCAAACACAAACGATAGTTCAAGAAGCCTGTTTATGACTCACATCAACTACCATCCTATCGATCTCACATATATCGATCTGCTCAACAGAAGAATGGCGAGAAACCTCACACAAGACACCACCATCTCCTCCTCCAAAAACCAAAACCTGAAGAAAAGAAGATATATGCGTAGTATGCATGAAAATAATATACTTCACAAGAGGAAAAAAATGGTAAGCTGTAATTACAAATAATGTGTACTCTAGTTCTTTGTAATATTTTGACGTAATATGAACAATAGCATATCAGTTCATGTGAGCATCGACACTAGTTTTGAGAGGGAGTTTAGAATGAAGACCTTCTTCGGATTTGGAATTGAACAAAGTGGCAGATGGGTAATCATTTCTTGATATGCACATTCATCTCTCTCCGTAAGTTGAATAACTCCATCTAAAACAAGAACCTTTCCATATGTTGAAGACTGCAGTAGAAAGATTCAACATAAGAATACTCGGCAACACATATATAGTAGCCAAATTGGTGTAGAAGTTATTGGCACTACCTCCAAGTAGACGTGATTTTTCTAGATAATTAGTTCTAATGATAACTTGTAACGGTTGAAAAAATCAATGGAAAAATAATGTCCAAGTGTGTCCTAACTCCTACGTAAAAACAAGAAAGTAGGATTCTTGAGTTTTTTTGGATGGAGGCAGAATTACATTTGTGTGATTCGCAGAGCAATGGATACCTGAAAGACCATAACATTCTGGTAGTCAGACTTCCCCTGAAACAAGATCTTCTCCACCTTCAACGAGTGTGCTTCCCCTGTAAAAAGGTTCATAAGACATCACTAATCAGAATGAAACTTTCATCTATGATGTGTTAAGAACCATGTAATAAAAGTCACTTCAGATATAAAATGAAAAAAAAGAAGCTAAATTATGCTAGACTGGAGAAAAGAGAAAGAAAAGGAAAGTTAATTTGCTAGGTTGGAGTATTCACTATTTCATACTCAACACATGCCTGCTATGTTTAAACAACAGTAGCCCCTCCACTAGTATCCAATTCAAGGACTGTCATGTGATGCAGATGGGGAGAATAAACAACCTATTCACTATACGAAGGAGGATGTGGAAAGGAGGAGGAGGAGGGTTGTTGCACATACTTATTAATCCATTCAAGAACGCATTCATACACACATATTTATATAGAGATACAGATAAAGGCATACCTGTCCACAATTATGTAGCCGAAGAAAAAATGGACTACATACTAGGTCTGTCCATTATTAAGTGACCCTAGCCAACTGGCACATATTTAAGAGAGGGCAAGTCAAGTAAGGCTACAAAATTCTAATCTTTAAGCAGGCTCTAATGGACCAATAAAACCAAACTTAATTGCTGAAACAATAAACAGACCAAAGTTGATTGGTTGTTAAAAGGTTCTAGGACTCAATCCAGAATCAATACTAGTTGAGAAACACAAACTATGCCCTTCTTTTAGCTTTGTATAATCTACAACCAAGAAATAAATATTCTAGGTAATTAAGGAACCAAATTCAGATAGTAAATGTTCTGCTTTGCTCTGTTTCTTGCAAAAAGCATATATGAAAGGAAAAAAAATGACTAAGCCAATTGACTGGCTGATTCATATTTTTGTGAAATCAAAATCCAAGCTTATGACTCCAAAATCTTTCAACAATTTTCCGTGCATAAACAAACAAACAAATTAACAAACATTTTTCTACGAATCTCTTAGCCAAACAGAAAATAAGATACCAGGTAACAAAAATTAGGAGACCCATAATTCAAAGAAGAACAAATAACTATCAGAGACAATCAACCATATCATATAAATATATATACGTATGTGTGTATGTGTGTACACTGCCACCACCTACAATTCTCTCAGAGACAGAAAGGTGAACTACGGAAAAACTCATCCGGGGATACATAAAGATACTGTTTACTTTTCTTCATAAAAACAAAGGAACATCATTTTCAAACAGTAGCCATGATTTCAATGAATGAATACGCAGAAAAAAAAGAAAGAGGAGTTCAATAAGTAGGAGAAACCCACCAGGCCACATTGGGCTAATTTCAGAAAACCACCCAGGTGTAACAGCTGAGATGTTGTTATATCCAGAATCTTTATTGCTATTGGCATCCTCAATTTCAACAGAAACACCACCACCACCGTTATCTTCCCCTCCTCTCGCCCTCTTGACGGGAAAATCAATGGGAACTGAAGAAATACCGTTCTCCTCAACCATTTATAAGAAAATAATATGACCTCTCCCCCTCACTTAAGAAACCTAAAAAAGGACAGAGAGAAGATACTGCTTGTGAGGGCTGCTGAAGAGTGAGAGACCACACAATCTCACTCACTCACTCTCTCTATATATATATATATTTACGAGGCCACCCTAACTATATTAAAGTTCTCCTCTCAGGGGAGAAAGGTAAATGCATTCTTTTTGAATGAATACCCAGTATCAGTAAGAAGGCAAACAAGGCAAAATTCACTAGCCAGCGAACCAGGGGACCCTAGACCACCAGGAAGGGCTATTGCCAGTTCTTCAGTAAGCGGAAGGGGAAAGTAAGAAAAAAAGTTCAGAAAGATTGGTAACTAGAAGATAGAGACAGAGAAGGTTACGAGTGCAATCGCTTATGCGATTGGGGGCAGAGGTCCGGGCAGGGACGGAAAGCCTGGTCCGGTTCCTAAAAAAAGAAAAGAAGTATCAACTCGAGGATCTGCAAGAAAAGACTCAAAGAGATCCAGTTGCTTTATATTCTGATGCCCACCCAGATGATATATATATATATATATATATATATATATATATATATATATTCTAGCCGTATTATCCGTGCCTCCGACACTACGTACGAAAGGGAAGGAGAGCAGAGATTGCCAACCATAGAGAATGGACGAGGTAGAGGACGAACTCGGGAGGAAGAAGAACGGAGGAGAATCTGAGAATGAGAGAGAACAATTTTTTTCTTTAGACAGTCTTGATCGTTTATTAGCGTGACCGAGAAATTTAAAATCAATTATGTTTTGTTAATTATATATATACTAGCTGTACCCGTCCGTGCCTCTGGCACTATTTAGTTTTGGACGGTGAAATTTATCCCAAATTTTAGACGGCCGAGATAATTTTTGAGTTGAGCAAAAAATTCAAATTCAATTGTATTTTATTATATATATATATATATATATATTAAAAAATTAGAGAGAAATATAAAAAAGTAGAGAGAGAAAAATGATGGGTATCCTATTCTATTGACTGACAAAGAGAATTTGGTTTCTTCTTTTGTTTTGTGGTGGAATGAGAAACTTATTGTAAAAGTCTTTTTGGGAGATTTTTTTTTACTGACATTCTAGTGATTCTTTTTTTATTTTTATTTTTTTGGTTTTTATTAGAGTATTTTTCAGAAAAATGTATAGTATTTATTTAATTGAAATTTTTATAGAAAATAATATTTTAGGTATAATTTGGATACATAAAAGAAACATGATCTGTACAGTCTGTAAAATACTGTTTCTTGTATGTATCTAAATTACACCTAAAACACTGTTTTTCTGTAAATATTTCAGTTAGAATAAATACTATATATTTTTTGGGAGGTATTCTAAAAAAAAAACCCGCTAGAATATCACTAAACAAATGTCCCCCTAGACTTATTGTTATTGTAAATGTAACAACAAAGGTATGGAATATATGATTAATTATTTTCTACTTTTCTTAATTTAGTTTTGGACATTTATTTATATACTACTCCATTAAAGAGGTGTTTGATAAAAATTGAATGAATCTGAATGAAAAAGTTGTTTGATAATTGACATGTCTGAATCATTTAAATAACATATTTTTATTATTTTACCTCTCTGAAAAAATTCAAAAAATTGTTATAAATTTATTTAATATTACTTAATATAATAGTTAATATTAAAAAAAAATTCATTCAGCCGCTCATTTAGCCCATTCAACCATAAAAATGGGACTAAATCATCCAGCTCAAATTGTCTGAATAGCTGACCGATTCAGCCATTCAGACAATTTTTTTTCCAAAAGAAACGCACTGAATGGCTAAATCAGTCAATCATTCAGCCATTCAGTGCTAATCAAAGAGCCCTTGTAATAGTATGTAATAGCTGAGGAGTATGGGAAAAAGGTTGTACTACACCTACTACTCAAGTCTATAAAAATGATAAGGCATTCAATTAGGGTTTGCTTGGGTTTCTCACATTATTGTCTGTAAGCACTAATATCTATGCTGGACCCTGGTATTATATTTTGGTAGCCCAGCCCTGTTTACTTTATTTACTCAGCCCATTTTTCAATTTTTTAATGTTTTTCTTTTTGGTGCTACAATTTTATGTTGAATAAATATGTATGTATGTATGTACATACTACATACTCATTTAACAAATATTTTGATCAAGTGGACAATTACTAACCATATGTACCTTGTCTTCCACACATGCTTAGGATTTATTTGCCTTCTTTTGTGGTTTTTGTATTCTGTCCTGGACACTCTTTAAACATTTTGGACTATTGTTCTTGGAGAGATGAATATAATGAAGTCGATAGAGTTAGGTTCATAATTCAGAGATCAGAAAACCCCTCTCGTGGCCCATCATTTAAGGAAACGACGCAAAGCTATTCTTTTGCTTCTAGTATTGTCATCTTCTTTGTGAGGGTGGTAAAACAACATCACTTTTTTATTGGATATTATTATTCTCTCTATGTATATATAAACAAAAGTAACATTGTATGTACGTGATAGTTGACTGTTCTTAGTAGTTAATATTGTTGGGACATGATCTTTATATTGATCGACTGTCAAGACTCACACTCTTTAAAATCTTTGATAATAATCTATTAATCTTGGAGGGAAATTGGTGAGAAATCATATGGGTTACTCTTGTGGTAGAGGTTAAAAGAAGTAGTATCACCTTGCTAATATTTTTCAGGGTAGGTACTAATAGTGATCCATTCTAAATTTACCTATTTTATTACTACATTTTATATCTACGATGCATATGAATATTTGCCATTAATTAATTGATGATCTTGGTATAAACTTCTTTAATTACCAACATACATACATACATACATACATACATACATATGCTTATCTCTATTATAGGATTACAGAAAAATTCATATATATACGTAGTAGATAAATCGGAGGAGGGTGGTTACAGTTAAGCTGAACTGCCGCTAACAATGGCAGCTCAAAGGATCTCATCACTCCTTACGCATCATCACCAATTCACTTCATCATCAATTGATGTGCTTTCTCGAGGTAATTAACAGATAACCCCAATGCAGATGGTTTTTCTTCTCTAATTCGTCACTCGATTTATGCGTTCTTATCATCTGTCTGTTTGTTTTTGTTAATGTCATTTGATTCTTCAGGAATTAATAATATACATATTACATTTACATACATTCATACATATCGTAATGTGAAGAAATACAAATTCCAAATACCGGAAATTGTTTTCTAAGAATAGTGAAAAATAAATTTCCATTAGTCCAAAACTCACAACCAAAGTTGAAGAAGAACGAAAAAATTAGAATATAGCTCCAAGAATGAGAGAAGAAAAGTTTACAATCAAAAGCTTACAAAAAGAAGAGCTTACAAGAGTGGAAGCAAGAATAAGTTTGCCGTGGTAGTTGACTGGTTGTTGATGATTTGTGTTTGTGTTGGCTTGGTGATTGGGGGTGGGGGTGGGGGTGGGGGTGGTGGGGTCTATTTATAGGTAACCAGAGAAGAGTCTTCGAGGAGCTCAAGGTAGTTGGAGGTTTAGAAGGTTCAAGAATTTAACTTACTGGTAAGCATTGGTAGAAAAGTAAAGGTTCTTAGATAATAGTGAAAGGATCAAGAAGGATATTAAGTGCAAACATGATCTCAAATACATTAATCATAGCTACATCCCTCAAAAATAAAAATACTTAAATTAATAAATAATTACCAAAAGTTTACTTAAAGTTTTAACATCTAATTGTTAAATATATTGGTCTATGATTCTATCAACTCAAATAAACTATTTGTTTATATCACTATTTTTTTATTATTATTAAAATGTGTTTAGACCGGTGGTTGTATAACGTAAGAGCAATACTTCAGATTGATTTGGTGGAATTGAAATCTCTTTTCTCCATAGATATTTACTAGGTATTCAAGTTTAAAGCAGTCGGTCTTGTTTCAGCTTTATACATCGTGTCACATGGATAGCTTCTGATTGAGGATTTAATTCCTTACTAGGTATGCCATTATCTCGGCCAGCTTTTGAGTAAGAAACAATTTAGCATTTTCGACCTTGACAAACCAAACAGGCTATTTACCCAATCCACAATATGACTGCATCTCTTATGAGAAGTATAGATCTTGGGGCTTTTGCCATGCATCAGAATGTGCAGCTCATAGCTACTCTACAATATATGTTTTCAAATTGAATTTGTTTTGTATTTTATTCTGTATCGAAGCTCTGGCTATTCTTTAGGATATCTATTTTTCCATGCTTCGATATTCATGAATTTAATATGACAGTCTTCTATGCTTGATTGCCTAAACTTATATCAATGGCAGTTCTTTTGATTCTTGATATCAACTTCTCCACAATGTTTTATTTCTAAGTTTACTAAGATTCAATTTTATTTTGTCTAGGGAAGAAGTCTCACTTGAGCAGAGGCATTTTCCAGTACAGCACAGCTGCTGCCATCGAGGAGCCGGTCAAGTCACCTGTTGATGTAAATTATTCTCAACTACTTATCAATGGACAATTTGTTGACGCAGTATCAGGTGACCTTTCTGTACAATGTTTATGGAAATAATTATAATAAAAAAAAAGAAGAAAAAAGCTTAAGCAATGACTGTGCTGGCACCATCTGTTTGATGTAGTGGAACTCATGCCTGAAGGTTGATCTGGATACAGGGAAAACTTTTCCAACTTTGGACCCCAGGACAGGGGATGTGATTGCTCAAGTTGCTAAAGGTGACGCACAAGATATCAACCGAGCAGTAGTTGCTGCTCGAAAGGCTTTTGATGAAGGACCAGGCCAAAATTGACTGCTCATGTAATGCTCGCCGGCATTCCTGTTCTATGGACTACCGTCTACATATAGAAACTAATTGGGGTTTCTTTCATTTGAATTTTGATATATGCAGGAAAGGTCAAGAATAATGCTGAGGTTTGCAGATTTGCTGGAAAAGCATAATGATGAGATTGCTGCACTTGAGACATGGGATAATGGCAAGCCATTTGAGCAGTCTAAAACTACTGAAGTACCGATGCTCGCACGTTTATTTCGATATTATGCAGGTAGTCAACTACTCAAGGGTGAAATACAGAATTAAAATAAACGTGAAGATTTTCTAGTATTCAATTATTTTAAAAATATTATTTATTTTATGTAAATTTGATCGATCCTTTTTATATATATGCAGGTTGGGCTGATAAAATCCACGGTCTCACTGTTCCTGCGGATGGGGCATATCATGTGCAAACTCTGCACGAACCAATAGGTGTTGCTGGCCAGATTATTCCATGGAACTTTCCTCTTCTCATGTATGCCTGGAAGGTTGGGCCTGCATTAGCATGTGGTAACACCGTTGTTCTGAAGACGGCAGAGCAGACACCATTGTCTGCTCTTTATGTATCAAAGCTATTCCATGAGGTAGTGTATGATAAATTGTAATAATTATTATTATTATTATTATTGTTATTATGTTTTCTTACTTTGTAATTACCAATTATATTCTTCCTAGTTTCCATTTTTCGTATAGAATGATTTTTATCTTACTATGTTAGAATTGCTGTTGGGATGTCGATTGGTGATTCTGATAAACTAATATTAAGTCTGCTCAAAATTTAAGCTTAGATATATAACTGAATATCTGGAACACAGGGCATAAAGTTTATCTTATGGGGACTATAATAATATGGAGTCTACTCGGCCTCCAGTGTAAGCAGAAACATTTAAAGAACACACACATTAGATTTAATTTCACAATTTTGAATTTACAAGAGTGTAGTTTAGAACATGATCCTAGATTTCTATTGAGGACTACTACGTTGGCTACATCCTCCATAGTCTGCTGAATTCTTTTTCGAATGGATTATCTTTAATCATATTAGTTTTTTTTTTTTGACAGGCTGGGCTTCCTTCAGGAGCTTTGAATGTCGTTTCTGGCTTTGGTCCAACTGCTGGTGCTGCTCTATGCAGCCATATGGATGTGGATAAGGTAACCTGCATCTGTAAATATTATATACTTCAGTCATTAATGTTTTTTTCCTGGTTAAGTACTGTGATGATATTATATATATTTTTCATGCAATGACATCGTTGTGCCATGGCTAATTAAGATATATTCACATTGTTGTTTCTACTAAATAGAAAAGTTATTGCATACCCATAATCAGTGATTGGATATCACAGAAATGCCATTTTAACATCACTGTTGCATATTAAGATCATGGAAGCTGTAACTTGCGTGCTGTTGTGCCTCTATGGCATCTGTGAGAATCTTGGTCGTCACAGCTTGTACAGCTTAGTACACTGGACATGTAATTTTGACAAAAGAACATACTCTAAATGCTTATTGTATTATTTTGCAGCTTGCTTTTACTGGATCCACTGAAACCGGAAAAATGGTACTTGAATTGGCTGCTAAAAGCAATCTTAAGCCAGTGACTTTGGAACTTGGGGGGAAATCACCTTTCATTATATGCGAGGATGCTGATGTTGATGAAGCGGTAGAAGCAGCTCACTTTGCTCTATTCTTTAACCAGGTATGTTCAGTTGATAGTTTCTTCATTGTGGTAGGTCATGGATATGAAGTTCATAGTTTAATATTGCCATACAATTTGCAGGGACAATGCTGCTGTGCCGGCTCTCGTACATTTGTTCACGAGCGTGTATATGATGAATTCGTAGAGAAGTCGAAGGCACGTGCTATGAAACGTGTTGTTGGGGATCCATTCAAGGAGGGAGTTGAACAAGGTCCTCAGGTATATTGGCTCAAAATTATTTTTGTAATATTTGATTTACGTTATGTTTGACAATAACTTTTCCTTGCACCTGCTATTTATTTAGATAGCCAGAACCAGAATCCATTATCTTTCGGTTATCTCTGCACACAAGTATTTTCCATCATATGCACTACAACTAAGCATATGCATATGATAGTGTCAGTTCTTCGGAAAAGCTAAAAAGAAAAGGAAAAATAACTTTTGATTACGTTATACACAAACAGAAATGATATTCTACCACTTTTTGGTAGAAAGATATCATATATATCAGATTGATTGATCTGTTCTTGAGATACTTAACGTAGCTTCTTGGACTATATTAAACCCACTGTTTTCTCTAATGTTAAGGTATTTCTCTTTACAGCTACCAAGTGTGTGGATTACCTTTTTTCTGTGAAATTAAATATTTAACCACATCTTTGTGCAACTTTTATCAGGACAATATGATGATTGCAACTGATGAGATCTTTGGGCCAGTGCAGTCCATATTAAAATTTAAGTGAGAGCTGGAACATGCATTTTGCCATCTATTATAAGAGATTTCTTTTCCTTCATCTGTAACAATTTAGTTTCTGATTTAGGAATCTGGACGAAGTGATACAAAGGGCAAATGCCACTCGCTATGGACTGGCTGCGGGTGTCTATACCAGGAACATTGATACTGCCAACACTTTGATGCGAGCATTGAGAGCTGGGACTGTGTGGATTAATTGCTTTGATACATTTGATGCTGCAATTCCTTTCGGTGGGTACAAAATGAGTGGACAGGGCAGAGAAAAGGGAGAATACAGTCTGAAGAACTACTTGCAAGTGAAGGCTGTCGTTACTCCATTGAAGAATCCCGCATGGCTGTAGATATGCTCTTTAAGTTCATCTCTGTTGAGAAATTCTTTTTGGCTCGATTATGATTGCGTCTATTTTGCCGTTTGATGAATCAAGTTTGTCGTGTTGTTGCGCCAATATAGCAATCGTATGGAAAAGGCTAAATAATGTTGATAATGATGACGAAAGTTTTTTTTTTTTTTTAAGACACTGCAACAAAAAGGATGTAGTATCTTTTATTGGAAACTATTGGTAAATGATGTTGCAATCTGTGTTATATTTTTGAGTGGTAGTCAGAAGTGTTATGGAATTAAATGATGTATGGCTGTTATAAGATGGGCATCTTGATTAATTCAGTATGCAGCTAATTAAATGTATATAGGTGTCTCATAAGATTGTCTTTGCTGATATAATCTTCTTAACAATCATATTGGAACTGTGTCTATGCATCTCTATCTATGGTTTGAGAAACAAAGAATGTAAGCTAATTACTTAGCATTGCACTCTGGTGGTAGGACTTTATATCTTGCTGTATCTTTGCAGTAGGAGTAAAACATGTGCTTCCTTCTTGCCCAATCCAGCGCGGCTATCTGGTTTTTTGATAGCTTGACAAACTCTTGTCCCTCGACAGGGTCCAAGGTTGAAAGGCCACTCCTGGAACATGTAGGATCAGTGGAGTTCTCCATTTTCTGTTTTATGCAGCCTCCCATTTCAAGTTGTCCAAGTGAGGCAACAAACGGCGCGTACTTGTAATTGATCGCGTATTTTCCTCCATGTGTAGCCCACTCTGATCCATCCCATATTGTTGCGTAGACTGACATGGGCTTTGATGGATAAGCAGAAGATATGGCATCATTGTGAACAACCTCTCTTACGGGCACATTATCTACCAAGAACCTGCAACGCAATAATCCATTGGCAACTTGAGAATCATACATACATATATATGGCAATGGCAGAGGCAGAGGCAGAGGCGGGGAGATTAATTAAGTTTTCTTACACCGTGTGATGATTGTTCCAAAGGATGCTGTATTGATGGAACTGTGCTGTTGGATCGAACCAGAGGTAAAATTTCTCTTCTCTTCCTGTTTTGACACTTCCATTTCCATATATATTTGTTTGCAGCACCCAATCTCTTCTTTTCTCATGACCAAGTAATTCGAAGTCAATTTCGTCATGGTTATGAGGAAACATATCTGCATTAGACAACTGAACACGGGAGAAATTAAATCTAAAACCATTAATTCACATCTCTACGTGTTTGTTCAATGTTCAGTCAGTCAAGCACATTATATATATATATATATATATATATATCTATTGCCTAGACAAAGAAAAACTTACATAAAAGGCTACTACAACTCCTGATGTAAAACTGGGAGGCAGCTTTATGGCGGCACTGAAAAAACCATAATAGTATCTGTTCTTCGAGACCAACCCAGATCCTGCATCCGGTGAAACTTTAGTTATAAGATAAAAACATGTTGAAGGGACCAGTCACCAGTGCGTGTGTGTGTGTGTGTGTTGTTTTTTTGAAAGGTACTATTAATTAATTAATTACCTGTGGATTTATCTAAAATGATATACACGTTGGTCCCGTTATTGAGCTGACGGATGTTAGTGCCTCCAAAGAAGTTAGAGAAGGCCTGATCGACGGACAGATGAACAAATCTGTCTGTTAATTGCTCAACACTTGGTGGTTTATAAACTGGACCTCGCGAGGAAACTGCAACTATAATGCTGCTGAAGAAGATTAGGAGACTTGATAACAGTAATTTGTCTTGCAGAAAACCCATACTCGATTAGCTAGCTATAACTACTAGAAAGAGAGTAGTTTGTGTAGGAAAGAAGGTGTAAAATTGGGGTATTTATTTGGGATGGGATGGGATGGGAATTCCATACATCTTTTTGCTTAGTTGTTGCAAGCTGGCTGGCTGGCTGGCTGGCTGCATCTTCAAAGAATCCCAGTAAAATCGTACTGCTGATGGTTATGTCATACATAAAGATTAATGATTTGAATAGGACATGTTTGGAGAAAAAAGCAGTCTTGTCCTGTATATTCAAGCGGAGGTTGATGGAGTAGGTATTATGTGATTTTAAGGTTGATGGGTCCCCGTGCATTATTTTGGTTAGGCCAGCTTAGTCCATACTGGATCTCTGGTGTATTAATCATGTCAAGGATTGATTGGTATAATTATAAATGCAGAATGCAGCATTATTGTACAGTTAGGTGCCACCGCTCTGTTTATTATGCTGTCCCTATTTGAACTGACGGAGGAGGAATTGTCTTGTTCATTTGTTAAGTAACACGGTACGGGTGTGAAACTTTCATTTTATAATTGACTAAAATATAGTAGTTTGTATCTTAAAATTTACATTCAAATATTTAAAAAAGTATTTAGAAACAGCCCTACCTTCTTTCTGCGAATTAAAATGTATCTTCCGATCCTTTTTACCTTTCAAAATGCACCCCACACTTCTTTCCGTTAAACCAAATGTTGCAGTGCAAGTTGTACTTTCTAAGCAAAAAATATTAAAATATTACTTCAAAATATAAATCTCAATAACCCTAAAACTTCCAAACTGTATATTCATAATTTCGATAAGCGCAACTTTCCTTCAATTGGAAGTTGGAACAGCTAAGAATCAAGTATACAACAATCTGAGACTAAAAAATTTAATAATGAGTGATACTTCCAAGAAGTTTTACGACATGATTACTTTAGCGGCCCCAATCTCGCCAAATTCAGGCCTACTACTATATTACTCCTCCAAATCTATCAAAATTGAACTGCTCCTTCTGGGCCTATTTGTGCCTCTACTATGGGCCTCTTCTTTGATTTGGTTGCCTTCTATCCTATCTAGGCCCTTTTATAGGACGGGGATCCAAAGTTAAATAATCAAAAGGTTCTCCATTCCCAACTTATTTGTTTAGCATAAAAGTTAAATAATTATCGTATATAAATTATTTTTTGTTCTTTTTTTAAGTTAAACAAACAATCTACCTGATCTGGACTTAATTCTTTTACTAATATTATAATTACTCAATATCAACTAATCCTATTATGAGCAAATTGTTTATCTATATTATACATCGGACATCACCTGGTGGCATGTCATCACCAATTTTTCTCCCTTTTTTTTCCTTCAAATTTTAGTTTTATTATTATTTTATCTTTTAATATAAATTTTAAATTTAATCCTTTAAAAATTATGAATTTTCTATTTCGTTATTACTAACTACGCAAGCAACTGAATCTCTAAGATGAGTAATACTATGATAACAAAATATAGCAACAACAAAATATTATTGCTTTGAGATTATCTTATCTTAACAAATACTTTGAGGACAAGTGGACAACTAAGAGATAATATTAGCACAAAAGGAAAATTAAGATAATATACAAATTTTATTAAATTAGTGGGTAGAGAATATACAAAAAAAATCATTTACAGTTATTATTCTTTTTACGTAATAAGAAAAATATTGATTGTAATAAGAATAATAGTATTGTGACAAACGATTGGTTACAAAAGATAAATACAAAATGATGTGATTGGTTGTAGTTGATTGTTATTATTTCCATGTATAGTAAATTATCAACTAATTATACTTTGTCGCAATATTTTATATGTTAATTTTTATAAAATAAAATTGTCACCATAGCAATACTTTAATAAATGTCCTCTCTTGATTTTGGAAAGTTTTTGTTAGTATCGAGGTATTTAGGTAAAAATAATGCTACTATCACATAAAGTGAATAACATAAACCTCACATAATGCTGACCTGACCGTATGTGATTTGTTGTTGAGTTAAATAGGTAATGTCAACAACAAATTACATACTGCCACGTCAGCAGTATGTGATATTTATGTAACTATTTTATGTGATAGTAGCATTATTGCTTAGGTAAAGTGCCCTTCTTAAAAAATAGAAAAAAGTGTTAGTGACTTTAAAAATTGATTTTATAATGATTTTTTAAGTCAGTTTTATTTTAAAATATAAGATCATTATTGAGTTTTTAAATTTAATTTGATATTTTCTTCAAATCAAAATGCATAAATTGAACTAATTTTAGTCAATGATAAATATTATAAATTATCTAATAAATATTATTAATTATAAGATTTCTTATGTTATAATTTTCAATGAATCTCGTCAATTTTAATTTTAATAATGTCTAAATTTAACTTTTAAATGTCAAAATTGGTCTTATAAATTAGAAATGAAGTATTTTTAAAAAATATATATACTTGATGAATTTTATTATTCTATATATTTCACAATAAAAAGGTTTCATTTGTGCTTCCAAAAAAATAGATTTTTTTTTTGTTAATAGTATAAAATGACATAATATATTCAAATTTATTATCATAATTTCATTAAAGGTCGCTACGATTAAACTAACAACTCAATAAACTTAATACTCCCTCCATTCCTATATAATCGTTTAAGGCTAAGATTTTTGCACTTGGATTAAGAAAGCTATTAATATGAGTAAAAAATTATTGTACAAAACTAAAATATACTTATTTAATAAATATTCTCTCTCTCCCCTCTCACACTCTTCTAATCTTCCTCATCTTCCACTGTTATGAATATGTATTGAGAAGGAAAAGAATATAAAAAGCAGGTATCCTACACCTAATCTAATGCAGTGAAAAGTTAAAAAACTAATTATTATGTGCATTAACTAAACACTTATTGGAAAACAAGGATAAGTGTAAATTTGAAAAAAAAATTATTAATTATGGTTTGGTTTCATTATTCGTCAAATATTTTAGAATAAATTAAATTGTGTAAAACGTCATTTATATTAAAATGGAGAGAATATTATATATGAAATAAAAACACAATCATTAATATTTTGAATATAATGAGACTCCTTTTATATAATACTCCATCCGTCTAATAATATATGACGTTTTAGGTGATTTTATTTGTCCCAAATTATTTGACGTTTTAGAAAATATAGGAGAATTAATTACAATCTTTTCAAAATTATCTCTCATAGAAAAATGTTACATATGAGAGAGAGTATGAGATAAGTATGGTAATAAATGAGAATTTAGGGGTATTATAGACAATTGATACTATATTTAATATTTTTCAATCATTTTCTTAATGGTTGTACCCAACTTTAAAACGTCATATATTATGGGACGGAGAGAGTACTAAAGAGTAATTTTATCATTTATTATTATTATAAATGTGTCCCCTCTAGATAAAATTTATGTGTCAGACTATCTTCACCAATACCGGCCGTTTAAAAAAATTCTAAAAAATATGCTACCTCCGTCCCATAATAAGTATTTTTTTAGCTTAAATCACACATACCAATACACAAGCTAAAATGACAAAAATACCCTTAATATACTTTCTTTGTTTTGTTTGAGACTTTTTTTATTGTCTTTTGGTCTCTATTTCTCTTTCTTCAACCTTTTAATTTTTCAATAAATACGCAATAAATACCATTGGTTCCATAAGGGCACATATAAAAAAATATTGTAAAAATTATATTGAAATTCTAACACATTACTTTTTTTGAGAAAAAATATTAAGCCTAAAAAAGTACTTATTGTAGAACAAAAGTAGTATATCTAGTAAAAAAAATAAAATGCTCAGGACTATAGTTCTAAAAGCCTACTCATGGCTCCGTCCCTGAATAACATACAAGACCCATAAATATTTATGAATGTGTATATGAATTTTATGTGATTCAAATTATGTGATAGTAATATTGCTAATGTTTGCATGCCGGCTACGTCCATTCACGTACCCATCCCAAACCACGAGGCACGAGCTGTTCTTATAGTTATCGCTGAACGTGTCGTCCTCCCATTCGCTCTCGTAACTTCCTATGAAGCCGCCATTATCAAATCCCATATCTCCACACGGCTTCCTTCCACGTGGTTCACTGCTCAACCGTGGGATCTAACTCTCACTAATCATCGTATCATATTCTGACACGCGTCCTTATCAACAACCGGTATATAAATATCTAACTACCATATCTAAGACTCAAAACAATTGTCTGACTTTCTTATCTTTTTGTTTCTTTTTAAATTATACTACTCTATTCTTTCTTTCTTCTTCTTCTTCAAAATCAATGATAAACAACTCCGATGATTTTAGTCGCCGGATTTTGAAATATCCGGCCATTCGTTCTTGCGAGTCGGTTGATCCGGCTACCCTTCTCTTTTCTTTGATCAATCATACACATACAATATGTAATTTACAAGTCTTTTTTCTTTTCTAGTAACAAGAGAAACTCGAAAGAATCGATTCGTCTAATCGGAAATCTTCTACTTTTTCTTGAAGAAATCCGAAATCGACAATCAAAACTTTCGGGTTCGGTTGTTGTGAGCTTATCGGAGCTCCATTTCATCTTTCAAAAAGTTGAGTTCCTGTTGGAGGACTGTGCACGTGATGATGCTCAGCTTTGGATGTTAATGAAATCCGAGCAAGTCTCAAATCAGCTACGCATGCTGATAAGAGCAATTGGTGTGGGTTTAGATGTCCTACAATTGGATTCAATTGATGTCTCGATTGAAGTGAAAGAATTGGTTGAATTGGTTAAGGGGCAAGCATTGAGAGCAAAGATTGAGCTTGAAAAAGATGATAAAAGAGCTTCCTATAAAGTTCGTTCAATTGTGAGTTGTTTTGAAGATGGAATTGTTCCAGATTCAAGTGATCTCAAATGGGTTCTTGGGTATTTGGGGATTCAGAGCTGGAGCCAATGTAATCAAGAAATCAAGTTCTTGGATGCTGAAATTGGGTTGGAGAGTTTGGCTAATGAGAAGAAAGATTTGGGACTTCTCAGTAGTCTAATGGGGCTCATGACTTATTTTCGTTGTGTTCATTTCAATTTTGTAGACACCTGCATAGCCACTAGACAATCTGATACTTATGGCGGCAGTGAGGTGATTAGCTGCCTAAATTCGGATGATTTTCGGTGTCCCATTTCTCTAGAGGTTATGCTTGATCCGGTGACTATAGCCACAGGGCATACTTATGATCGATCATCGATTCAAAAATGGTTCAAGGCTGGAAATGCCACCTGTCCCAAGACGGGTGAGAAGCTAACTTGCACGAATTTAGTTACCAATTTGGCTATGAAGCAACTTATTAAGCAATATTGTTTGGAAACTGGCATCCCATTTGCTGAAACGGGTATGAAAATTCGGGACAGAAAAACAAAGCCAGTTGTTGCAGGTAGTGTAGCAGCTGAGGGGGGAATGAAAATGCTTGCCAATTTTCTCGTTGGATGGCTTGTAAGTGGCACTGGTGAAGAGCAGAACAAAGCTGCTTATGAGATCCGCTTGCTCACTAAAACAAGCATTTTTAATAGGTCATGTTTGGTTGAAGCTGGTGCGATCCCAAATTTATTGAATCTTCTTTGCTCAAAAGATTCAGCAAGGCAAGATAATGCGATGGCAGCCATATTGAATCTCTCAAAGAATTCTAAAAGTAAGAGAATACTTGTAGAGAATGGGTGCTTGGAATTAGTTCTTGATGTTTTACAGAAGGGCATAAAAATGGAAGCCCGACAGCACGCAGCTGGTACGCTGTTTTACCTTGCTGCTGTGGAGGAATACCGCATAATGATTGGTGAAATTCCTTGGGCAATATCAGCTCTAATGGAGCTAATCGTGGAGGGGACGGATCGTGCCAAGAAGAATGCATTGGTCACGATTTGTGGGCTGCTTATGTACCCTGACAACCATTGGAGGGTACTTTCAGCTGGAGTAGTCCCTTTATTGGTTAATCTTTTGGGATCTCTCCGAAGGGAAGAACTCATAACAGATTGTCTCGCGGTTTTAGCAACCCTAGCAGAGAAGCTTGATGGAGCAATGGCGATTCTACGTTCCAAGGCGTTACATATAATTGTGGAAGTTTTTGGTTATTCCACTACAAGGCCAGTAAAAGAATACTGTGTTTCTTTGTTGCTGGCTTTGTGCACCAATGGTGGGGCAGATGTGGTTTTCGTTTTAGTAAAGAACCCATCTCTCATGGGACCATTGTATTCTCTACTAGCTGATGGATCCTGTCGAGCAAGTAGAAAGGCCAGTTCACTCATTAGAATCCTACACGAGTTTAATGAGAAGAGCTCTTCTGGCTTGATGACTCCGGCTCTTCCACGTGAACGTTTCGTCCATGTTCGGTAAAACCTAAGGTGTTTGTTTTTTTTAATCTTCCCAAGCATCTGTTATGTACATACACTTTCCTGTGTAGAGATGCTTGGCCTGCCTTACTTTCAGTTTTTGATTTGGTACTGATATTAGCTCGGTTTTTTAAAGAGCTAATCACATTAACAGCTTCTGTTTTTTGAAAGAAGCTTCTTACACATGTATCATATGTATGATTATATATCTTTTCTCAAGCTAATGAAAATACCTAATTGTAATCCGATATATATATATTCTTGATATTAATGACATTAAACATACTTGCTTTAACAAAAATGAATTTACATGGGATTTGGTTGGATAGTCCTTTACATCAGTTGACACTATTCTTGTGTAGGGAATATGGCTTCTCTGCACCTCACTAGGTTAGCAAGGCCTAAATTTCAATTAAGCTTTTTTTGTCGTCGCTTATCCTCCAATACTAGATACACTGGCATCACAATAGATTTCTGTCATGGTGCTGCAAACACCATTAGTATATAGTTTTAAACCCAAAATCAGAAAGAAAGGAAAAAACAATATTTATTCCACATCGAGAGTGAACCGAGGCACAACGGACTCGTCTCTTGTAGAAATGTCTAGGACTTTTTCTAATTTTCCAACCACTTGTTCCATAGAAGGCCGTTGCTTCTTAATCCCGGTGCACGTCAGAGCTAGCTTGAGTATGAGTTCAAAGGCTTCCTCCGGGAATTTCCCACCGAGTTTTGGATCTGCAAACTCTATAATATTTCCACCCCTGGTAAGCATTTTGGCCTAAAAGCGAAGAGATGCATATGCAGAAATTAGCGATGAACTGCAGCACATTGGACATTATTATCCTGTCAAATTTATAGAAACTTAAATCTGATATAGACTTGTACTCACCATTTTATCAAGTGGCATTGGTTTATTTGCATCCAGATTAATAACCCTTTGCCCTGAGATAAGTTGTAGAATTACTATTCCAAAACTGTAAACGTCACCTGAAGAATTAACACGGTGGTTCTTCCTGTACTCAGGATCCACATAACCAAATGTTCCTCTAACTTCTGAACTCACATAGGACTGACCCATAGCAATAACTTTGGATAATCCAAAATCAGAAAGTTTTCCTTGGAAATTAGCACAGAGAAGAATATTTGTTGGCTGCCAATGATAAAGGGAAAATAAGAAGATCAAACAATCGAGTTGAATAGAATTTGAAAATAGTAAGGAAATGTAGACTTAGTGGTGATATATATATATATATATCTACCTTGATATCACGGTGAACAATGCAGCCTTGAGGATATGTATGGAGAAACCGTAGACCCCTAGCACAATCGATGACAATCTCAAGTCTTTGAGTCCAAGATAAGGTCTTATCTTTACCTATTTTCCATCAAATGTAGCATTAAAATTCCCATGAAAAGAAAATAAGAAATTAAAGCTGAAGTTTGTAAAAGGAGATGGCAATGTACCAAATAGCCACTCTGAGAGGTTGCCTTTGTGGCAAAGCTCGTAAACAAGAAAGCATTCTTCTTTTCCCTCGCAATGGCCTAGCAATGCTACGAGGTTTGGATGCCTAACATGTGATAAGCTTGTAACTTCCCGGACAAATGTTTCCATTTGTCCATCGTTGATTATGTGTTTAACTGCAACATGCTGACCGTTGGACAGTATGCCCTGATAAACCTTTCCTGGTAAAAGTAACAGCTTTACATTAAAATCCAACTACAAAGGAAAAAGGGTTGCTTCAACTTCCATGTTTCCTTTTGCATAATTTGTATTGTGTTAGAACACTTGTATTTATCAGTAATTTCATAAATTGTGTGAGCACATTGATTTATGCCATTCAATTTATTTGTTTCTCTTTATGTTTGAACATGAAATCCTAACCTTGTACTCATTCCTAAAACTTTTAAACTTCTCAGTAGACTCTCGTTTAGTCCATTTTTGTGTTCTTCCACTGTATATTGAGAAAGTTTCAAGCATCTTCTGATTAACACTATCTTTTCAGAAAATCAACATCATGTTGTGAATATTGATTAAGAAAGAATTATAAGCAAGCTCCAAGTGGTATAGTTCTCACCGGCTATCCCTTGACCAATGAAGTTTGATTCGTTGAGATTGTTTGTTGCAGAATAAACTTCCTTGACAGATATTTTATGACAGATGGAGTATTCAGATGCTGAACTATTTGATGCTGCATGTCGAGTAAAACAAGGAAGACTACTGTAAAATCTATTAATGTAGATGTTACTAAAGATTGTCACTAATTAAATTGGCATACCAGCTTTTCCTTTTGAAACTTCTGCTTTATTTGATTTTCTAGACAAAATCCAAGATGTAACAACTATTATTATTGTAATCCCCACTAAACCTCCAATTAGAATCCACAGACCTGCGATCATCGAGAAAAAATGAAATATTAAAGACCAATTAAATATGCAATGGAGCTCTTCCAAACTAGAAGCTAGAATAGGAAGGCATGTACTATATGATTGATCTAGATCAGGTTCACCTGGGCTAAATTTTTTTGGCTTTCCAGCCGCGCTTCCTTTATCAGCTGCTCAATATATATATATATATATATATATAAATGTTTAAAACCAATGCAAAATGATATACAGTAGTGTTTGAACATGAAAAACGAAAACTCTAGGCAGAGGTGTATAATTGTGATCCAACCTAAAACTTTTTACCTAAAGAAAGGCTTCTGTCTCCAAGACACTTGTAAACTGCTTGGATCCATTTCTCATCATCTATCCTTTGACTTGTTAATGAAACCAACACTGCAAACCTACACACATCAGTTTCAACCTTGATAACATTGTTTGCCATCATTTCCCACCTCCTAAAACAGGCAATGCAACCAATATTTGATTCGCCCAAAACCTCGCAATTTTCACCGAGCTTCCTCAAATCATTTCCTAGATTATTCGCAACATCTGAGACAGAATAGTCAGAGCAGCCACCTTCTCCGCCGTTTAGCTTCTCAATGCCACAGCTCAAAACATTTCCATCCATTCCCTTGATAGAATTTAAGCATTCTTTTTGGTCGGTTGAATTCAAGAATATTTTTCCAGTTTGGTTGGCGCGCTGCCCCAATGCATGTAAATATCCATCAAAACTTGATTCACAACAGTTGTTATTAATAAATCCATCCCAGTTTCCTCCTGTACATGTTGAGTTATTCCCGGATGAAGATGATTGAATATCAAGCACACAATTATTGACTGAAGTCTGAGAAAAGGCTAATCTAATGGCTGTGAAGAAAGAAAAAACAAGTATATATAACGACTCTCGGTCACTAATATATTTCATCTATGTTAAGTTGAGATGAAGAAAAAAAAGAAGAGGCTATAATTGATTTAGAATGGCATTCAGAAACATAAATTGCAAGAGAGCAATTAAGAAGAGAGAAATACTATATTAATAAAGCAAGGAATTAAAGCTCAACACACAGAATTAAGGCAGATGGCTCTATTGAGTGCGAGTTTCTTGCAAGTGGAAAAGAAAAGTTGATGTGGTAAACGACAACTGCCGGAGATGGCAAAGTCAGAGGAATGAGAATTGGTTGGGTTTTTTTCCTGGTTATTTCTATGCTCTTTTGGACAAATTACAAGCAGATATTAATTTGTATACCTATATTTAATTTATTTGGTCTGTGTGTATATGGTCTTAATTAGCAAGAAAATCAATTTATTAATATCTATATTTAATGCATCAAACCTGCATTGTCCTACTGATTGGATTCATTTAGGCAGCTCTTTTGCTTAGAATGGATTGTGTAATTGTGCATCTTATTTTAACCCTTCAAATAACGACGACCGTGGTTTAGGTTTTTTTGTTTTACTAGTATGCATGCCCTTGCATTTCCCCCCCTTATTTGATTATTTATTTTAATAAAAAAATATTATATAAAATATATAATTAATTTATAATAACACAATACTACATTATTATGCACTTCAATTTTTTAAGAATTATTATATATACCTTTGTCACAAACCTTCATCAATATCATATACAAATACTCTCATTGTTCTAAATTGGAAATTTATTATTGGCTCTTTTTAAATTAATTTGAGACATTTTAAATTTAAATTTGATATGATATTACAACTATACAGCAATAAACTTTTTATAATTAGTTAAATTTTTTAGATAATTTACATACTAAAATTAAATAAATTTATATCAATTTAGAGTTTGAAAATGTCCAAATAAATTTTAAAAAGTCAATAATAACCTTGTTTTGTCCAAATGTCCAAATAAATGAGTAAATAAAATTAACAAAATCTTATATATTATGCACTTTAAAGATTTAGAGAATCAATATATAAATGTGCTCTTGTCGGAAGAGATAATATAAAATTTTAATATGATAACTATACTTTAATTTTTTTAATTTTTCAAGTCAAATTATTCTGTTTAATTTATATGTCTGCATAGAGTTATTATATAAAAAATTAAGGATCAAAAATTATGTTTATTATATATGTATATAATATAGCTATAGATTAATCCCCAGTTTTCGAATGCGACTAGCGTACAAATCAGTCAACCCGACGACGTCAAAGGCATAAACAACCACAACCAGAGTGAGAGAGGTCAGAGGAGAGAGAAAAAGAATTTCACTCCAATGGGTGTAGTAGTCGCCGCCGCAACCACCGTCGACGGTGATTCAGAATCATCATCTCTCCTAAGCAAAAACACCCATAACAAAATACCCAAAGACTCCTTCCACTTAGCCTACATCATATACTTCACCCTCGGCACAGGTTATCTACTCCCATGGAACGCATTCATCACGGCCGTTGATTACTTCTCTTACCTCTACCCAGAAGCCCCCGTTGATCGAGTATTCGCTGTTGTTTACATGGTAATAGGCCTGATCTGTCTCTTTTTTATAGTTGCTTATGCTCACAAAGCCAACTCTTTTGTGAGAATCAACGTGGGGTTGGTTCTTTTTGTCGTGGCGCTCCTTATAGTGCCTGTAATGGATATAATCTACATTAAGGGACAGATTGGGCTGTATAGTGGGTTCTATGTGGCTGTAGCGGCTGTGGGCCTTTCCAGTGTGGCGGATGCACTGGTGCAAGGTTCCATTATTGGGGCGGCAGGTGAAATGCCTGATAGGTATATGCAGGCTGTTGTTGCCGGCACTGGTTCTTCGGGTATGATTATGTGTGTATATATATATATATATATGCTTGTGTGTGGTATTTGATTGAGTTTTTTTATTTTTTTTTGGCATTTGGTATATCTTGATTTTGTTGATTATTGATTAGTGTGAGTTGGGATTTTTAGTTTGCCATTTGGGTAATGTATTGATTTTGTGAATTACTGATTATCGTGTTCTCTTCAGGTAATGTCCTCTTCATTTACAAATTTTGAGATGATTTTTTATCCAAATTTTTTTCATGCTTTTGGAGTATATGTTGATGAGACAAAAGGCCTGATGTAGTAGTACGTATACGCTTTCCACTTTTTGTATGTGCACTAAGATCTATGTATTAGAGTCCATCGATGTTAGTGAGGTCAGGATGAAAAGAGCATTGAATTATTACATGCGCTTGCGGCAGTAGGTTGTAGAGATCTAACATATAAGGACGATGTAAATTTGGATGGTGGATACCATGGTATTATTGAAATAAGTGAAAGTAGCACCTTGCTACCACCCCGTAGTACTTCTGAAATTGGTTCTTAATCTGGTTAGATTACTTGGATGTAGTGGATCAGTAGTCAGTTGATTTAGAGTTGTGCTTTTAGTATTAAAGTAAATATCGATTGCTCTTTTAGCAAAATGAATTAGATTTAGTTTGTTTTTACCCTTTTTTGGTTATCTGTGTTGCCATTTTAGCAAAATGAGTAGTGGCATCTTTAACACTTAAGTATTGAGAGTATCCTGTTTTGTTTAGTTCTCTATTTCTTAATAGAATTCTTTTGGGCATTTCCTTAAGAAAACAACTATTTTTTATCATCCCTAATTACTCTTGGCCTGAATTTCTGCTGTTAAATGGTTGTGTTCGTCAACATTTGGGCTGAATTCCTATTTATATGTATGATGGACATGGAAGACGTCTTTAGATGTGCCTTCTGGTCTTTCTGGGATTGCTCTCTTAAATGTGTATTTGCCTCTTCTTTTCATTTTTGTATCATTAATGCCATATGACCTTGTAGATTAAAATACGGGACTAAACTTGTTATAGAAGGTGCATGAGGAAGAGTTAATTTATATGTGTTTTGATGCATTTTTTGGGGGATTAAATTTAATGTATTTATACTATTAGTGTTCAAACCGTTGTTGGATGAAGTAATCTCATTGTAGTAGGTTCACAGTTTGATTGCAAGACAGGTTTTTCTAAGCATGCAACTAAATGAAACTGAATTTGTTTTTACCTATTCATATTTGAGCTGGTTACGTTGTTTCTGTGAAGGGCTAAATATATTTATATGGACTGAGAAATTTTCTGCATGTATTATTTCGCAGCCCTTGTTTACTATGTTATTCTCGGAATGCAGGAGTCCTTGTTTCATTCTTAGAATCTTAACCAAAGCTATCTATCCTCAAGATGCCCATGGGCTGAGGAAAAGTGCCAACCTTTATTTCTTGGTCAGCATTGTTGTGATGATTATATGCCTTGTTTTGTACAATGTTTCGCACAGACTTCCAGTTATCAAATACTACAAGGATCTTAAGACGCAAGCTGTAGATGAGGAGAAAGAAGAGAAAGGTGCTCTGGTTGGCGCATTGTGGAGCTCAACTTTGTGGGACATTGTTGGAACAGTAAAATGGTATGGATATGGGGTCCTCATCATTTATGTCATGACTCTGTGTATATTTCCGGGATACATTACTGAGGACGTGCATTCCCAGATTCTCAAAGACTGGTACCCAATCCTCCTCATTACAGGTTATAATGTGTTTGATTTGGTTGGCAAGTCTCTGACTGCACTTTATCTTCTGGAGGATGCAAAGGTTGCAATTAGTGCCTCCTTCGCGAGGTTGTTGTTTTTACCTCTCTTTTACGGTTGTTTGCACGGTCCTAAATTCTTTCGAACAGAGATTCCAGTAACAATGCTGACTTGTCTTTTGGGCCTTACAAATGGGTACTTGACTAGTGTATTAATGATCTTAGGTCCTAAGACTGTCCAGTTACAACATGCAGAGACTGCTGGGATTGTGCTCGTGTTGTTCTTGATATCCGGCTTGGCAATTGGTTCAGTTGTATCTTGGTTTTGGGTCATATGATCAATCGCAATTTGTATGACCTTCTTCCTCTCAGGCGGCCCTTGGGTAACTAGTGTCATTTCAAGTGTTAAAGCTTTTCTGACCAGAAAAGAAGTGTAGAACTTTTCTTATCAGAAAAAGAAGTGTAAGTAAAGACTTGTAAAATCTCTTTGTTGATGATGATGTTTTTTTTTCAGTTTCTTGCATACTGAACCACGGGGTCTTTTAGGGTCATTCTATGTTATGAACGTATAAAACAACAGTTGTAGTGCAAAAGAAGGTGTACATTTTTACTACTGTTTTTGCTGCTGCTGCAGGCAGCATTTATTTTTAATTGTTCCTTATTCTATTAATACCTAATTAAACTACTCCTTTTTGTTATTTCCTAGAGAGACTAATTGCTATGCGTGCAAGTATGAATTAGGTATTACAAACACCAACCTCGGCTACTTTTAATTATGCGTGGAGTGTTGACAATGAGTGCATTAACAACTCCAGGCACATGCCGTGTATTTGAGGACGAGTCATGTTACGTTAGGTATTGTACTGTGAAAGTAATAATTTTATATCGAATTATAACTATGAAATATATAAAATTATATCAACAATTATACTATATCGTAATTGAAAATAATATCTATACATAAATTGACAATATATATGCTATGCTTGACAGTTTAGGTATAATGAACCGAACTGTTCGCGAGTTTGATATCTTGCTGAGTCAATTCGTACAGGTTTAACATCGCGAACCATGTGGTTTGGTTCATCTATATTCGCGAATAGTTCAGATTTGATTCAGTTTGAGAAGTTCGAGATCGGTTCGAGTAATTCGATTTTCTAACATAGTTTGAGTGATTTGAATTCTTATATGTGAAATTTATTAACCAACTTAAAAGTTGAAAATATAATCCGTCGACATGATTCTTCAAATATTCTCAAACTTGATCTCGTTCACGAACGAACATATATTCGTGAACGTTCGCGAACTATTTGTACTCGCGAAACTCGATATGTTTGACTATGTTCGCGAACTCGATCATGTTCGTGAACAACTAACGATTGAACTCGTACGTAAATGCTGATTTGATCATATTACTCGAACATATTCATATGTTAAAGTTTGACAATTCGTTTACATGTCTACTTCAGACTTCCTTTCAGTCACTCTACCTCTCTCTTTCTCTCACTCTCCACAGGTACCCTCTCCAAGGTTTCCAATTATAAAAAATGATGCTGCCACGGTTGCAAACTGCGGACGGGCGTGACACATACATATATAAGCTAATCCGACCTTGTCTCTCCGACGAACTCATATACGTATTGCTTAATTGACGTTTTTGACCCTCTATTCTCAATTACACTATCCCTTAACTTTGACCTCTTTTTTTTTTTACTTTTCAATCTTCATGCTCACGCTTTCAATTAAAGCCAAGGATATCAATATCATTCATTCCCCCTTTTCAGCTTTAGGAGTAATCTATGCTCATTATGTTACCTGAAAACATAAATGACCAGTTGAGAAATATATATTCTATAGAAAATATTACTTTGTGCTGTACTATACTAACTAAATTGGATGCTTAGAAATCACTCTCTCCCTATATAAGTTTCATTTTTCTTTTCAAACATGTAAATATTTTCTTTTATGATAGTAGTAAAAATGAAACTATGTTTTTAAGTTTACCTTATAATTTTATTAACATATCATTATCACAAAAATACTCAATAAATATTAAGCAAAACCATATTCTTAAAATTCAAAAAATTTATAAATAAAACCTTTTTTTGTGGGACCCACGTACACAAATATTCAAAAATCGTTTGTTATCAAAATTTAAGGATACACATGCAACAAAAACGTAATATTATTTTTTTAAAAAAAAGTTGTTAAATTAGTCTGTTTTTAAGATGAAAGGAAGTATTAATAGTGAATAATTTTTTTCCCACCGGATAATAAAACAAAGTTAGAAATAATGTAGTTGAGTGAGGGCAAAGAATCCAAAATTAAAGGGGTTTTTGATAAAAATTAAATGAATCTGAATGAAAAAAAAGTTGTTTGATAATTAACATATCTGAAACATTTGAATGACATAATTTTATTATTTTACCCCTCCCAAAAAATTTAAAATTGTTGTAAATTTATTTAATATTACTTAATACAATAGTTAATATATATTTTTTACTTTATTCAGCTGCTGATTCAGTCATTCAGCTAAAAAAATTTGATTTAGCCATTCAGCTCAATCATCTGACCGATTTAGCCATTTAGGCGATTTTCCCCCAAAACAAACGCACTTAATGACTGACCAATTCAGCCATTCAGATATATTCAGTCATAAACAAACAGCTCCTTAGCCATTCAGCTCAATCATCTGACCGATTCAGCCATTCAGAGGATTTTTTTTCAAAATAAACGTACTTAATAATTGATCGATTCAATTATTTAAATATATTCAGTCCTAAACAAACAACCCTAAGTATGTAGGACATGAATTGTTTTTTTTTTTTTTAGCATAATTTAGGATCAGTTTCAACCCATTTCTAAACTATTGTAACCAGTTGTCAACCGAAGCGGGGCATTCTCGTCATTTGAACTCCGACGACGGAAACGAAACCCCTTTCACAACTCTCGAGACGTTAGAACCCAAACAAACCCAGGTGTCCTTCTCCTCCAAAACTAAAACTAGTTTGCTTCATTTCAACTCTCAAAATTGGTCCTATCTCTATCTATCTGTCTGTTCCAGTTCTTCTCTCTCTTAGATATACGTTACGTTTTTTCTCTCTCTCATCGCACACAGTCACAAAATCAAACCAGTCGGTGATACCAAACCATATGCCGATAAAGACCGGAGCTCAATTTCAGCCTTCCCATTACCTCTTTCTCTCTCTTCTCTTACCTTAAAGATCCAACCTTTTTCTCTCCCATCCCCTCGTAAACATTTCTGTTACTCCATTCAACTATATAGACATATATATATAATGCTTGTTGTTGTTGAGTTGAATTTGAGTAGGAAATAGATGGTTTAAATTATGGAGTCTGGAAAATCACTACTTGAAATCGATCTCAACGAAGCCCCTCCTCTATCTTCTCCTCGAGAAACCCTTGGTTTAGAGAAAAATGGGGGTTCGATTCTGTGCCGTTCGTGCGGGAAAGGCGCGGCTGACGTGGAAGGAGAAATGCTGGTGTGTGTTAAGTGTGGGAGAGGGTTTCACATGAAGTGCATGGGGACAAAGAAAAATCAAGGAGACTGGAAATGCTTTAGCTGTTTGTTCACCGGCAACGATGGCCCCACTACCACAGCTTGCACCGAGAGGCTTCTGGACATGAATGCGCCTCCTCCTGAGGAGGAAGAGGACGTCCGTGGTGTGGAGTGCTGGGGAGGTGGTGATTTGGGGCAAAATCAAGGGAGAGAGCAAAATGGTGGAGGGTATGGATATTACTTTTTTCTTTATCCTTTTTAGCAATTAAGTTTCAAATTGGGCAATGCCTGCGATGAATGGAGCTAAATTATTACAAGTACACTTGTTTAAGTTGAGAGTGGCGAGTGTTTTCAAAATTTTGATCTTAGATTTCTTGCTTTGCTTGTAGTTATTGCTATAGCCGTTTTATTTTGCTTTAACATTTCAATTACTGATTAGATACTCTTGGCTATAGTATTATGTTTGTATTATGAACCCTATAGAATTAGCTGTTATTTGTCAAAGTCACAACCGCATGCATGCTTTCAGGTGGCTATTTGCTGTGTGACTAGTGTGATGACCCTAATTGGTATAATTCATTGCCCTAGTGTGTTGATTGCACTATGAGGGCACGGATTACCAGGTCTGGAGTACCCTGAAATTCAAAATTGTTACCTTATATAATCCAAGCCGCATATTATTGAAATTTTGCAAATCCATTAACTACTTATCAAAAAATTCTCCCGTAAAAAACAAAAAGAGAGAATAATAATATGATTTATGAACAGGGGTTGCCCACTTTGGTTGGTTGCGTCAGTTTGCCGCTCAATTGAAAACTGGACACTTTCGTACTTATAAACAAACGCTCTCTTCTCCTGGATTTAAAGATCTAGAAACATACAGCACCAAGAACAGGAAATCAAAGTGCAAAAGGGAGAATATAAAACATTGTACAAAAATGTAGAGAACAACACCTGGTTGGAAGGAATTCAAGTGCATAAAGAGAAGATTGCACTATTGGAGCTAGTCAATTAGCTCATGGTGCAACTAATAGTAGTTTCAAAGATCCATGATATTTATCTTTAATAAACCTAAGAATATTTCCTGCCTTAGTTATTCCTTGGTCCTCACTGCAGCTTATCTAGGATCCATCCTTTATTTCTGCATTCTTACCCTCGCTGACATACATGAGGTACAGGAGTACCAAAGTATTTAAGGCCACCTTCATCCTTAGAGAGGCCTCCTACTCCCAAATTGAAAGTATTGACCAGAAAGCATTTGTGACAGTTGAAATTGCTTGAAGGATGAGGTTTAGTATTTCATAGACTAAAGTACAGTGAAAAACTGGGCAGAAGAAATGTTAGGTTGTCTTTGGAAACCCTTAGAACCATTCTCCCAATGAAGAAATGTAAAGAGTTTTATTGATTTAAGTGGGATGGTTTGCCATATTGAACCGACTGTTGAATTGTAGGTATGGAGTATGGACAATCATCTGGGGTTCATGTAAACTATGTACATGCTGATTCTTTGTAATTAAATAATGTGATGACGATAGTTATTATTTTTCTGGACGTCTCTTCACCACTTAGTGATACACTTTTTCATTTGAGGAATGTCTAGAATACATGGCACCCTTAAGTATAGAGTTCCAATCTTTCTGTTTTTTTTATAAAAAAACCTAGAGAACAATGGACATACACTTGATCAGGCAGAGTGGTGTTTAGGTTATATTATCAAAATGGACTGGAAGCATAGTGTAATCATGGTATCCCCTTTTTGGCTTTTATGATTGATTGATATACCACACTCCTATACATAGATGGAGGATTTTTATGGCTTAATGGTGGCGTGGTTTGCTCTTTATCAGTTAGAAGACACCTCGTAATCAAATCTTGACTTCTAGAAGCGTGTATCCATCATAACATGTTGTCAAGTATGTATGTGGTTGTAGCCCTTTACTTACTGGTAAAGCCTTCAAGCAATTGAATACTTTACAGTTTAGTTGGTTGTATGTTGAATGTCATTTTTCCTGAAGAGAATTCCCTCTTGTTAGTTGTTACTAATCTTGCCATTTTTCCTAAGGGGAATTTTCTTCTTAACTTTTGTAATTTACTTTTAATTTTTAAATAAATAAAGCAAGTTAGCATTTTAGAAAGATTGTTTGTTAGTGGGATGATCTCACCAAGGCTTGTCCTAGGTGCTCATTGTAACTTGCTAGCTTCTTCTTGAGCCATATCATAACTCATGGTAATGGAGTTTAAATGTTGCTTGGTTTAGGTGCAAGTGATAATCATTTCAGGTAACATTAGCTACATAACCAGAAACAGAGGATTATAGCTCAGATGAGGTTTCAATTAATTGCAAACCTAATCAAAGAAGGAAATGAAATCTTCTAAACTTATTGAAAAAACCATATAAACTTTGCCTAATTGTTTAAATCTTAATATGTATGATCTAGGTCTACCCTGTAATCATTTGTGTACGAGATTAGGAGTAGTATAATTCAATCTTATAGAACCATCTAGAAGCAATCTCTTGCAGCAACAAGGTCAAAAAATATTCTTTTCTGAGAAGTAAAATTGATAAGAAAAGGGGCACAAGTGGGTGCTCCCAGGCATATGCACGGTATACAATGCGAATCACCTGGCAAGGTATACACAGCTTAACAACAACAATGTCAAAAACATGGACAATTTCTCGTAGAATAAGAAATAATATAATCAATGACAAAAAAAAAAGTTTTGAGCCTTCCTTTTCTAATCCTCCCCTTAAGTGTAACACAGTGATCACTTCATTTCCTCTTTTTATAGTATAAAGAAAAAACTTATGTTAATATCCCTTGTCTGAAGATGTCAAATAATGTAGTCATGTCCCTGCATTGCATAACAGTTCACTTGTCGTCAAACTTCAAGCCATTTCTTATCAGGGTTGTCGTGCGCAAATGAATTTATCCTTTTAAGTGCCACATGCCCAGTTAGGGACCTATTGTATGTTTGTACCCAACATACATGCACGAGCCACTTATGGTTAGATATATCCTAGTTTCCCCTAACATTCTTTTCAACTTCCATCTCCCCCCAACCTTGTTCACACTAAACAAAGAGTAAGACCAGAGAACAACACGAGATTCTTTCGGTCCTCTTACTTTGAGCATTTTGCTGTGATCTGCCTAACTAAAAGCTACCACAATCATCTTCTTTCCCAACACAAGAATACAAGATAAGTTAGCCCATGTTATCTAATTCTATCTATGAGGTATAAGACCTAAAGGAAAGTTTTGGAGTGGAATCAAGAACAAAATTACGTAATCCAAAATATAACGAGGTTTTACCAAGCTCCAGAGTCCATACACATAAATATTGCTTTAGTGGATTTCATTTTGCTTTTCCTTGCATATCCTCTTTCTTTTTGACAATGTGAAATGCTAATATAAGAATAAAAACAATCACAGGAATTGAATGTGTAACTTTGCAACAACACGAATTCACAAATTAGGAAAAAATTAACTAAGTAGCCATAATGTATTGATAAAATTTGAATAATAAGAGTTAACTCTAAAACACCCGAAATCATCCTTTAAATACTAAACAATAAGCTGGAAACCTTAATTGCGAAAGGAATACAAAATTACACAAAAAACAAATGAGCCTAAAAACTAGAAAAAATTTCGGAGGGCCTAAACTCATCTTTCTCAGCCTCTTTTGGGCTTAAAACCATGTCTGTTATGGGTGTAGGCGATGAGTCTTGTAGCACTAGCTTTGATTTGATATATTATGGATCCCGTAACTCCTTAACGGATCAAAAGTTATGTTCAAAACAAGATCAGTCCCCCTTAGGTCTGGGTTTTCTTCATTTCCTTCCTTTGTTCTCTGTGTCACTTTCTCTCTAATAAAATATTCTTTTACCAACATATGTATACATATATGATATGCATTCAGATGACGTGCATCTATTAATTCCTTTAAAGTAATCCATAACTTGTATATATGTTTACTTATAAAAAAAATCCTTGTATATGTGTTTCCAAAAAATAAGAGATTTTTATAGTGTGGCCACTATATACGTACGAAGTATACTTAAAATATTAATGATGATACATGTATGTGTTACATAATCTATTCAAAAGGCCATACTTCAATCTTGATATGTATACAGAACATAAATAAGGTTTGATTCTATTCATGGTGATTTTGTAAATATTCCATTCCAAAAATGGAAAGTTCGAAACAATTGGGATTTTTTGTATGATTTTTCTTCTGAAAGGAAATTAGAGTAACAGGGAATATGGAAACAGAATATAACATAAATAAGGTGTGATCCTATTCATGGAGATTCCGTAAATATTCTATTCCAAAAATGGAAAGTTCGAAACAATTGGGATTTTTTCAGAAATGGGTTGCAGTTACTAATTCATAATTTAGCATGTAAAAAATGAAAACTTCATTCTCGATTCTATGAGAATTTTATGAAAGCCTTCCATTTTTAGGGCCAAAAGCATAAATGGAAGGTTATAAGGCCACAATTATTCTTGTCATTCCATTTGGTTCTCAGTTCGCATGCAATACTGCCATCTTGGACGATATAATATATATAATCTTTAAACGATACCACATAGGTGTCAATGTTATGATTTTTAAATTTAGGGTGGTTATTTTAAAAATTTGTCAAATCAATGGGTAGCATGCCCTTGTTCAAGTTGCTTTAAGGAAGATTTCTAGTGTTTTTCGTGTCATCAGTATGCTACATGTGGTGTTAGTAGATTCATCAAGATGTCAGTACATATACATGATATGTCCCAATTTAGCTCTCAAACTACAACTTCAAGATTTGAGAGTGCGACCACCACCTGGCTGGCTTGTTAGGGTACTCAGAGCGTGGCAAGATAACATCAAATTGATTAGCTTGCATATATTGTAAGACTAGCTTAGAACTTAGTCTTGGATGTTTTCACCATATGATTGCAAAATTGTTAGCTATGGTACAAGGTATTGGGGATTGAATTTGGACTGATGTGATTGATTTTCATATCGGGTAAAGAAAGATGAAGCAATGATAAACGTTCATTTAAGACGATGACACAATATGTTACCATGTTGGTTGATCTTTGGGATAGAGGTTGGAATTGACCTTGGATAAGCTCTAAGGTAAACAACATATTACACCAAACAAATAGAAATAGTTAGCTTTATTAAATTCGGTCCCCAGATCTCTAAAAGCACAACTTATCTTAAAAAAATCTGAAAAATGGCAGAATGAAACAAAGAAAATACATAACAATAAACCAATTGAAGCCGCTCGAAGTTTAGGTTCCTACTTCGACTACTCAAAGATAGGCCTTTTGTTCAAAGATCTTCATCCAAATCTTATCGATTTCAATCCAAACAAAGATGAAAGCTACTCTCTAAACCTACATAACCTTATCATATATAATAATATCTTAGGTATATGAAGCAGCGTTTTAAGTGCTGAGCTTTATAAGGACATCAAATGGATAACTTAATTTCAATATATGGAGTTCTAATAGCTTAATAGATTTACCTTTTCTTTCTTGCTATTAATAATTTTTCTTGCTAGCTACTAAACATGCTTCTTGATATGGTATATAAAGAAACATCATAATCTTTTGCCTTGTGTATAAATTTTCATTCGAAGATCTTTTGCATCATTACAGAGAACATTCACGATACTTTCTAAAAAGTGGTCTCTTGAATACTTCTCGAATTCGAAGATGTTTTACATCAGGACAAAGAACATCCATTATCCTTATTTTGGGTTCTATATGGAAGATCGGACAAACCCTTCCCAAGGAGAGGTGTATTTTGAGTGTAGGAGCGCCACAAAAGGTTGCATTCTTTTCGTTGACGACGGCGGCTACGAGGGGCCATTTTGACTTAAAACAATTTGCAAAAGTGAAGGGTGTTGCTCTCGCAACAGTTGCGTGATGTGCTGGAGGGAATAATAAGCAATTGATATCTTCTCTTCATTGTGAGGCAACTCAGAATTTGTGGAGTGCGTTTTTTACTTTATGTGGGATTTGTTGGGTGATGCTTGGATATGTTAACGCTACTACAGGCTTGGAGCAAGGTGAAGGTGAGTAAGGATTGGAGAAAAAGGTGAGAGTTAATGCCTCATAGCATTTGGTGGACTATTTGGAAGAAAAGGAATAAGCGGTATTTTGAAGGTATGAGATGTTCTCTATCGCATCTCGCTCGTGAGCGGCCTTTTCCTAAACGATCTTTTCTTTGGGTACAAGTGGTGTTTCTAATCTCGATTGTGAGTTTTGTGGCTTTTTGGGGGAGAATTTTCTTTAGGAGCCTAATGTAGGTAGTTTTTAGAGGCTCTTCTTGTATAGGGAGAGACTTTCTTATTTTGAGACACAGGTGTGCCTTTTATTCCCCTATGCTTTATATACTATATAGCATATACACGTTTGCTCCCTTTTTGGTGCTTTTTGTTATATATTACTTATATATCACAAAAGGAAGAAAAACACATCCACAATACTAACACATCTCGACACAATGCCAATATATTTGAAAAGATAGCGAGTTATGGGCCCTTTAAAGTTTTGAGTTTTTCTTTTTGTACTCTAGTGTGGTTAGTCATAGTGGTAAATGACAAATTTCAATTTGGATTTAGCAATCCACAAGTAGGGTTATGGAATTTAGCAAAGATGAAACAAAGGAAACGAGATGAAAATGAAGAAGGAAAAATTGGATGGAAGGGTAACTCAGAGGAAGTGTTAAGAACTGATGTGTCTTGTAGACTCAGTTGAGGGGATTTTGTTGGCGATGGTTATTCAATAGCTTTAACTGATATTTGTGTTTCTTATGAAGAGCATAGTTAGGCGATGCCTTGATGTCCAGGCTCTTGGGAGAAGACGAGGCGAGCGACGCCTTGAGACAAAGCTGCTAAGGCGAGAATCGACCCATGACCTATGAACAGATGACCCATCGAAAACAAGACGAGAAAAGGAGAAAGAAACCCTTACGTAACTCAGTCGACTCGATATCTACTGACAGAACCAAGAGAGAGAAGACGAAGTTGACGACGAGAAGGAGGGACGAAGACGAAGTCAACGGCGACGTCGGTGAGATCGGCAGGTAGAATCAAGAGGGAGAGAGAAGACGAAGTCGGTGTGGTTTCTTGCTTTCGTATGTTGGTCGGCTCGGCTGTATGACGTGTTGGCTTCTTTTCTTTTCTTTTCTACTTTAGCCTTAGTGCCTTGTTTCTTTCTGCTGGGTTTGTATATATAAATATATATATATATATAAATAAATTTATATATATATATATATAAATTTATATACTAATACATGCTTATACATACACAAGGCCATTTAATCATGCTTATATATACATATATATATATAAATATATATACTACTGCTTGGATGATGGATCATGCCTGCTGATGAGTGGTGTGGTTAGAAAATTTATATATATTTACATAATTATGCCTTTAATGTTATTCCATAGTGTTATGTTTTGAGTTTTAATGTATATGAAATTTTATTGCCAATATACTTGTTGAGTAAAATAAATAATATATAAATTGCACATTGTAAACGACTTGTCGCCTTACGGACGCCTAGGCGGTCGCCTAGGCGTCCAGGCAGTCGATTACCGCCATGACTCGCCGTGGCATCGTGACAACTATGATGAAGAGTCTACACGGTTCACCTTTAATTTACTCGGGATGGAATCTTCCTTTCTTCAGGTGAGCACAAGTAAAAATTCTTAATCTTATCTGAGTTGTTGGTTTCTTTGACTGCATTTTAGGGCTTAAGAATATCTTCTGTAGGAGTTCTATAGCTGGTGTCAAATGTAGGGAGGGCTGCATGGGCCTTGAAGAAGTTTTTATGCTTAAAATGTCCAAAAAAAGTATTAGATCTGAATTTGTATGAGAGGTTTCATATAGAAAGCTTTCCAACATTCTAATGACTAGAAAAACAATTTTTTTCATTTGGTTACAAAAGATTTCTGAGGGAGCCAAGTTTTCTTTTATCATTCGTGATCAATTAATTACAATATGTAAGATGTTTGTACGTTAATTTGGCATATGTGCATTATGACATCGATAAAACTGATTATTTGGTTAAACAGGTATCCATTTTTTTATATTTCTTGGAAATTATTTATTCATCAGAAAGGGTTAGAAAATGGATGTGCGACATTAGTGTTTATTATGCCTAGATTGGATGTCTTACTATTATTAATGGTTGCATGTCTTGTTGTGGTTTGTAGAATGCAGGCTGTGTGTGATACTTCGTTTCTTGGCCAATCAGTTAGTACCCCATTGACGTATTCAAATTTGTCATGCGAAGAAAATGGAAATATTTTTCATAAGGCTTTTCGCAGTGTAACACATGATTTTGAAGTTCCACTGCATCACAGAATGAACCATGATAGAATGTCTGAGGAAACAGATACGTGGTCCAATCCTGAAGTGAAGCTGATTAGATCTAGTCATTGTACACGGCTGAAATTTCTTCCTCCTTATGCAAGTGAGTTGTATTTACAAGCTCTAAGAGAATATATTTTTGAAAGGAAAGGTTTACTGGGAGATGGTTGGCACGTGGAATTTGACTATTGCCCAAGCAGATGCAAAACCTTTGCAGTATACTGTGCCCCAGATGGGAGTAGGTTTGAATCAATGTCTGGTGTTGCTCGTCGTCTTGGGCTGGTATCTAATGACCATTCAGTGGAAACTGAAACCAGAGGCAATAGGTTTACTTTATTACAGAAAGGACCGCTTCTTAACATCAAAAGAAAGGAAGCCACAAGGTATTTGGGTGCCAATAATAATAGAGAAACTAAGAGTATTCGAAAGAGCAATTTAGGTGTGAGGTTCGTACCAGAGGCTGAGATCATGCGTACTGATGCCAGAAGATTAAATAAAAGCATAAGTCCACTGGAACTCAACTCCATTGAAATTGATGAATGTGGATCTCAACATTTTCATGTAAGTTATGCTTATTCTTGTATTGATTTGGGTTTTGTGCTCACTTCTCCCACCCTTTTGCCCCGACCCACACACATAAAAGAAAAGAACATGAATTCATTCAGCTTGCTCTTTTTTTTTCTTTTTTTTCCTGACATTTTTATTTCACTGTCATTGCAGAATGGTTTCCCAGTTCAGTTTGAAGACTTGTTTATTATTTATCCGGGCAAGGTTGATCGACGGCCTTCATACCATGACACTTGCCATATCTGGCCTGTAGGTTACAAATCTTGCTGGCATGATCGGATTAGTGGGTCTCTTTTTGTATGTGATGTTTTAGATGGTGGTGATGCTGGCCCAATTTTCAAGGTCCGAAGATCCCCATGCACCATGCAGTGCATCCCTAGTAGCTCAACAGTTCTCTCTAGGCCAGAAATTGGTTTGCTTGATGTGAAAGACAGGGTGAATAAAGATGATTTGGCTATCTCTGGAATTGACGATGATGAAAATACAAGTATACAGATGATGTTAACAGAATGTAGCCCACCAAATCTGGATAATGATATCTTATCATGTCCTAGACAGAGAGTGGTTGAGGACTCTGATTTTCAAAATTGTACAACAAGAGCCTCTGGCTGGCATCCCCGAAGTTCTGGAAACATGATATGTAATAACATCGAGCAAGAGGATAGTATTGGAGAATTTTCTGTGGAAGGGAGATCATCATCATCTGTATGGGAAATGGTCTCCCAAACTCTTCTGCATGCTTTCCACAAGGCTTATAAGCAAGCAGGTGTTCTTCAGTTCTGCTGTGAGCATGATGTGTATGGAAGAAATGTTAAAGCAACAGGCAGTTTTGATTCCTTATCCAAATTTTCTTATTCTGCTGGCCCTATTAACATCCCACACATAATTCAGAGCATTAAAGAGTTTGACGCTTCTTGCGAAATGCTGGTAAAGTGGGTACAACAGGACAGATTTGGACTAGATTTGGAATTTGTTCAAGAAATATTAGAACAGCTACCTGAGGTAAATACGTGTTCAGAGTATATATTTCTGAATAAAAGAACTCAAAACTCAATTTTGCAAACAGTTGGAAGTGGATTTCTTCTTGCTAAAAGGAAAGGTGATGTACGAGTTGAGAACAACTGGAATGGTTTCATCAGAAGTTATAAAGGACCCAGAAAGCAGTTTATTGAAGACTCTGAAAGAAAAGGCCACCGTCCTATGGGCAAGCCATTTAGATCAAAGCTTCCTGCCTATCTGATTGGTGATGTTCTCCAGGTAGGATGAATATTTTTTTTTGTTTTACTTGTGAATTAAAGCTAATCTACAGGTTCGACGCACTCATCATTGTTTTTCATTATCTGTTTTAGGTTTGGGAATTCTCACGACGTTTCTCGGAGGTTTTAGGGCTAGAGGAATCATTTTCATTCCAGGAACTTGAGTACGAACTTATAAATCCATGGTTAGATGGCCTAAATTCTCCAGTCGAGAAGCCTGGAATTGGAATTCAAGACATAGGAGACGTCACTTCTGGCAAAAGCTGCAGAATGAAAGATAGTGCCATGTCTATGTGCTGTACCTCTTCTTCAACTGTTCCTAGTGAAAATCATTGTGCATTTGCAGCAATGATGGATGTTACTCCATCCAAACTGATTTCTAATATCCATAGCAAATGTATTGGTGTAATATTGCCCAAGGCTCATATTTCACTGCTGAACATGCTAATAGGTGAGATGCTTTTCAAGGTTGCGGCATATGTAGATCCTAATTTTGATGCTGGAGAAATAAAATCAAAACGAGGTAGGAAGAAAGATGTAGAGAACTCAGTTATTGCAAAGAGAACAAAGCTTGATATGCTCCCAGTTAATGAACTTACTTGGCCAGAATTAGCTAGGAGATACATTCTTGTTGTATTGGCCATGGAAGGTAACCTTGATTCTGCAGAGAGTACTTGCCGCGAAAGTAGGAAGGTGTTTCATTGCTTACAAGGTGATGGTGGGACCCTTTGTGGTTCTCTTACAGGAGTTGCTGCTATGGAGGCAGATGCACTGGTGAGATTGTCTCATTCATTAAGGTTCTTTTGCTTATCTTATTGAGTTTTAGTATGTCATCTAAAATTTTGATAGAGTGAAATTGTGAAAAACATCTCCTTTTGAACAAAGATGCTCTAATTTATGTGATTATCAGCTTCTTGCAGAGGCTTCAAAGCGAATCTTTGGTTCAGTAAAGAGTAAAAATGATGTTTATAGCATAGATCAGAAATATTCTAATGTAGAAAATGCTTCCAAAATGATTATGGAGAACGACGAGGTCCCTGATTGGGCACAAGTGCTGGAACCTGTTAGAAAGCTACCTACAAATGTGGGAGCCAGAATCAGAAAGTGTGTTTATGAAGCCTTGGGGAGAAATCCACCAGAATGGGCAAAGAATATACTGGAACATTCTATCAGCAAGGAAGTTTACAAGGGAAATGCATCAGGTCCTACCAAGGTACTTCTTTTCATCTAACTTCCTGTTGAAATTTCATCTAATACCTAATGGCTAATGATGGACTGCGTTAAGTTCTATTTTTAAGGAAATCATTTATCTTTTTAGCACTTCTTTAAACAGCCAGCTCGAGCCAGCTGATGACAGTACACTCAGCTGGCAGCACAAGCAGGGAACAAATAAAAATTGTTACTCTCGTGCTTCACAAAATTCTCTCTCTCTCTCTCTCTCTCTCTCTCTCTCAGACACACACATACATCAAAGTTTAGTTCTCTTTAGTCTGAATGTCTGATTGATTTTCCCAATATTCTGACACCTGATATGCACACTCATAGTTGTGCATTAACCTCATCGTTTGGATGACATAGATGTTATTCTTTTTTTACATGTAACCAATCAAAATTTCTAAGTTTGCATCTTCTGATTCATTGGTCGCAACTAGTTATGTAGTAACAGATGAATTCTTCAAGTTCAGGGTCTTCTATTAGTCTATATTTCGTTTGTGTGTTTGATTGTAATAGTTGCATAAGTAATTTGTTAATTTCAAGCAATTTTTTTAAACAGAATTATACTCCCCCTCCGTCCCCAAAAGGATGAGCAAAGTACAATTTGCACACATATTAAGAAAAGTAAAAGTAAAGAAAAGAGTAAAAAAGTTCCAAACTTATCCTTAGTGGTCCCACAAGATTATATAATCTGTTGAGTACATTTATTTTTTATACTAATGGACTCCACTAATGGACATATTTACCCTTCGGTTTATGTACTTTATCTCATCAGTTTGGAATAAAAAAAACTGTACCTTTAGTCATCCTTTTGAGGACAGAGGGAGTATTTTAGAGTGGCTGTATGCATATTATATAATGTTAACTGTTGTTTCACATGCTTTAGATAAAATCAATTAGTTTTATCATATTGTCAATTCTTTCCTGGCAACTTTTTTACCTTGTACAAGTTTAACTTTAGTCAGATAAATTTTCTAATTTTCTTTCTTTTTAAATATGACCAAGAGATGTTACTTATAAATTCTATATTAATGTGCTAGTAGCATTATGGAAACTCTCTATTGCATCCTGTTTTTGTTTGATGCTTATCTGGACTTGTAGTCTGGTTTGACTGGATCAGGCATCAGGCATCTGCTTACAGAGTAATTTTGATGATATTGCCACTTTGATGATTCCTTGGGCTCTAGAAATTGAAGTTTTACTGCTCATATAAATTGCATTAGTTCAGTCCTTTTTTCAACATTATAATAAAAAGGAAGGCATCTCTTTCTTTTTTCCGATAATTTTTTTTTAAAACTAAGTGGCTTTTTTATTCCTATACTCTAATCGTCTTAATTTTAATGAAAACCATGGTTCGATTTATTTGGTTTCTTTTTCGCATTTTTAAGCTTGGCTTTCTAACATCGGAAGGGCTGTACTTAATTTCAGTAACCGTCAAACAAAAGAAAAAAAATGTTTTGTTGGACTTGGTGCAAGTGGCAAATACCGTGGATTGACTGGATTGGATTCGCTAGTTTAGATTTCAACTTATTTGAATTTCAGTTAATGCCGAGTTTGAGCATCTGAATTTCCATTTTCGTAATATGGGAATTATAATTCAACTTCATCATAGTTTGATACTAGATGTAAGTTTGGAACCTATGGTTGCATTGAAAATGAAGAAGTTGAAATTTTCAGAGATTGCTTTCTAATTTGATGATGTCCTTGTATTTATCTATTGGCACACTTACATTTGGACACCATCTATTGATTCAGAGAGCTGTCATCTCCGTGCTTGGAGATATGAGGTGTGAAAAGCCGCAGCAGAAACCTGAGAAGAAAGAAAAAGGGAGGGCTAGTTAGTATTACTGTCTCTGATTTGGTGATGAAACAATGTCGTCATGTGTTACGACATGCTGCTGCAGCAGATGAAGAAAGAGTTTTCTGCAATCTGTTGGGAAAATCACTTTTGAATCCTAATGACAATGATGATGAGGGGCTTCTCGGATATCCTGCAATGGTTTCTCGTCCTTTAGATTTCAGGACTATTGATCTGAGATTGGCTGCTGGGGCTTATGGTGGATCACATGAAGCTTTCCTTGAGGATGTTCAGGAGGTATATGTTATTTTATTAACTTTGATGTGTTCCTGTTTGCATTTTTGGAAAAGTAATGTGTCCTGTTTGCTTGAGCTAATCATATTTGCTGAAAGTTGATCATAACTGAGACAATCAAACTCTCTACACCTAGTTTTGGTTTCTTTATGAAGTATAACTAATACTTCTTTCTTTACTTGGAGGTTATTTATCATTGGTTGCTGTACTGTAATGTGATTCAATTGCCTTCCTTTTCATGTAGTATATTATTTCCTCATTTGTAGTTATTTATTTCTTATATTTGAATCCTGTGTCACGCCATGCTGCATGATGTGTTAACTTCTATGTTTGAGCCTTTTGTTTTGTTGCATATTTACTACATGGTTTCTATATTAGGTCAAATGATTACAAATTTGAATCTTTATTACTCATGGATGGAATTTGACTTTCCAATCTGCTTTTGATCTTGTTCTGAATTTTCTATATTTGTATCAAGGGATTGATTGGCGCCAATTAAGTTTGATTTTTTGTTCTTTTTAAATTGTGCCTACATGATATGCATATTATTTTAAATCATAATAACGGATAAATGAGTTTTGCTTTCCGTATGAATTTGATCTGGAAATTTTGGAGAAGAAAAAAATTAATTGTACTTTCAGATCTTTTTTCTTTCAATCCAAAAGAGTGGCATTCCCCTACAGAAACTTAGATTAAAACTAAACATTGCAACAGCCCCTATGGATAAATTGACTGAATATATAGTGAAACTTTAGGTGCTATATCTGTTGATTGCAAGTCTTTGGGTTGTTTTGGTTGACCAACCAATGTAGGCTTTTTATTGATGTCGGGTTGAATGTCTATGACTATTAGGTTGTTTGTTTCTGTGGAATGATTTGTGTCAGGGACTGGGGCGGGAATCCACAATTAATGGAAGGGGATTCGGAGTGGATTCCAGGCCCCTGACAGGTTTGAAATTGGAAATTTGGAATATGGTGGAGGTTTCCAACCAGGGTTATAGTGAAGTGGGGTTGAGGCATACCTAGACTAATTCCCTTTTTTGGTTCTGTGCCACCTTCCAGCTTTCTTATTTACTTAGGCATATCGTTAGAGTCTGCTGTTAGTTCGAGTCTGAAATAGGATCATGATATGGTTCAAAAGTCATGGTATTGCTCTTTGAATCAGTTGGCTTGGCTATGCAATTACCCGGTATCAGTACTGTTTCAACTGATATTCAAGAAAGTTACCAAGAGTACTTAATTTATTTTTTTAATATAAAAAGCAAAACTTTCTAATGGCAACAGGAAGGATCAACTATATAAGCGCATATATGTACTTTTCTAATGCAATATTACATACCAGTTTATAAGATAAATATTCAATACAAAGGAACTCTACATAATATCAAGATAGAAGCTAAAATCCTACTATAACCACAGTGCACACGTGAATGAATACTGTGATGCATTAGTGCTAATATATTTTGGAGGTGTGAACTTTTTTGATTCTTTGGGTATCTAGATAGAGAAGAATGCCCGAATTTCAGAGATCTGTGTTTTCTGTTTCCCATGTTAAGATATAAAATTGTGTTGCTTGTTCTGGAGTTCGGTTATGTTTGCGTTTCCGAGGGTTTTGGTTTGAATAATCATAGAGATTGCTGGTTATACACCTTTGTAGTTGTTTCCCTTTCATTTCCAGTTTTACATAATGGGTAGAACTCTTGTTAATCCATCTTCTATGTCAGTTCTTCTATATCAATGAACTCTTCTACCTTTAAAGAAAGAATTGTTCTGTCACCTTTGGCCATTTGATCCCAGCCCAAGTAAAGTATTTGGGGCAATCACTTAATACATACAGCTATCAAGTGTGCAGCAGATGTTGCTAGAACTATCTTTTCATGTGAGATTTCAATCGAAAGTCTATTTCTAGTCCAATGTTTGTTTCTAGTCATAGTTTGATGCTAGTTCAGAATTAGAATCTCTTACTTATCAACAAAAAGATGTTCAGAATTTCTCTGTTAATAAGGAATTGTCAAACCATAAATAATACTACAGAAGCTATTATATAAGCTAAGATTGTATATGTAGATATATGTATTGCTGTGGATGCAATTCTCTTTTCTCAGACTTATATTATTGCTTGTCAAGTGTTATATTATATGAAGCCATAATTGTAATTTTGTGAATATCGTACCTATTGGTGTCATGATATCTACATCTTACGTTGATTTTGTAGGTATGGCATAATATCCGCAAAGCATATGGTGATAGACCTGATTGGATTGATTTAGCTGAAACATTGTCCCAAAAGTTTGAAGTCCTGTATGAAAAAGAGGTCAGTTCGTTGGTAGATTTCCTTTCCATTTCCTATTTCACAGTCTCCACCACTTCTACCTATCGTGTAAGAAATGATTGATCTATAGTCTATACCCAATCTTGTTTGAGCTGCCAATATGTCTGGATTGCTAATGTTTTTCACATAAAGTGGTAGGTAGGTAGTGTATAAAAATAGGTATTGTTTTGCATTCCACCATTCCTACATGTCATAGTTTTTCGGGGCTCCAAAATTTATACTGAATTATTTCATCAGTTAGTCATAAGATAAGATGTTATAATACTGCCGCTATTATATTGTTTTGTTCATGTTTTCTTTTATATATTGTTCTGGCACAGTTGATCTTTCCACTACAGCTGATATGGTATAAGGTGGTTATCATTTTGAGTTTATTATTATTAGTTGTCACCCCAAAATAGAGTTTCTTTGGATCGGTGCTGACTTGACAATTATGCTTAGTAGTTCTCTGGGCTTGAAATAACAAAATAAGCTTGTTTCAGGGGACTGGACTGATGGCTCATGCATGTCTTAGAAAAATCCATAGCCATCTTTCCTTACTGTAGCGGCCGCTTATAAAATGTTCAATTTGGGAAACAAAAACTATAATGGTTGATTGAAATTATATCTTTCCTTATGTTGTGTATTTCACCATATGCCTCCCTGATGTGTGTATGTTTTCTTGGGTCTGTTTATCTGATCTTCAGTATTCTTATTTCTTTCTATAGGTTCTTACCCTGGTCCAGAAAATAATGGAGCTTGCCAATTCTACTTGTTTAAATGATGAAGCAAAGAAAGAGATAGATGATATGCTTTTGCATGCAAGTGAGAGCTCACTTCCCAAAGCCCCCTGGGAGGAGGGGGTCTGCAAAGTCTGTGGCATGGATAAAGATGATGATAACGTTCTATTGTGTGATAAATGTGATTCTGAGTATCATACGTATTGCTTGAATCCTCCACTCGTGAGAATTCCTGAAGGAAACTGGTATTGCCCTTCTTGTATTACCGGGAAGAAAATATATCACGGAGCATCCTTTGGTAGTCAGGTCATGAGTAATAGCAGGAGAAAGAGACATGAGAGAGACTTCGCTAATAAATATTTGGAGGAACTAACCCAATTAGCAAACACGTTGGAGCTCAAGGAGTATTGGGAGTTCAGTGTGGAGGAGGTTTGTCTGCTGATCGTGTATTTATTATTTCTATTTTTAGTTGTTTGGTTTTGATATTCCTTGTATAGTCGTATTTGTCATGACTCGTTGTTAAGCTTGCACTGAACTGATGGTAACTGTCAGGACACATGACAATGGCAATATTTTGTTGTGGAATGATAAGAGACTTGTGAGAATGCTGTGAATTCAGTTTGTGGTATTGAACAAATACTGTTAGGCACTCTGTTCTTGTGTATGTCTACTCCCTCCATTAAGCTTGCAATTAGCTGTTGTACCATTTACAGAAGATTTCATTGTTGTACCTTTCTGTGTTCTAGGGGATGGAGTAAACACATCTTTTTAATTATGACCATAAATGCTTGTACTTTCCCATAAGGATAACCTCCACTCATTTCCAGAAAAAGTGGCATGCTTCCGAGTAGAGCTTGTGTAAACAATTGTGACTGCTAACCTATATAGTTAAAATTTTTTACAGTTGCAAATGTTTGTAGTACCGTAGTAACTTGTGAAAAAAAATTTGTTTGTACTATCTGTAATTATCACAGAATTCAATTTGCCACACTTGTTCCCTGCTTATGTATGACTAAGGTGCTTCTGTCCTTGATGCAGAGAATTTTCCTTATCAAATTCTTGAGTGATGAGGTATTGAGCTCTGCCATCTTCCGCGACCACCTGGATCGGTGTGCCTCTGTGTCTGCGGATTTGCAGCAGAAACTCCGGTCCCTCACCTCTGAATGGAAAGTCCTGAAATCCAGAGAAGAGATTCTGGCTGCAAATCCGGCGACAGAAAATATAAATGGTCATAATGGAGGTGGGGAATCTGATGCGTCACCTTCTGTGATTTTAAGTGACGGTCAAGTGATTGGGCAGCTTTCTAGTAGAAGCAATTGTATTTCATCCTCTGCTGCTAATTTTGTGCAGCTAGAAGATGGTCAACATTTGAATGGGTCAAACAATTATAATAAACAACAACGCTGGTCCTTTGGAAGTTTGCCAGACAAAGCTTGTCCCAGTAATAGCATTCAAATTATAAAGGCTTCTGATACAATTGGTCAATTATCTTATCAACAGCATGTTAAGGATCATAGTCCAGCCTCTCAGAGTCTTTCTTTCCATACACGTTTAAGTAAGAGAGGAGACAACTGTCAACATGATATCTCTCTGTCTACTCCACAGCAAAATAGCGACATCAATGGAGAAATTTCTTGGAGCACTTTGAATTCACAGGCATCGAATCATGGTAGTTGTAATGGTTCCGTGCTATCTTCTAGTCAAGTCATTCCAGGCCGTAGCTCATCTGACACCATTGGGTATCATGTAGCTGAGAGTGTACCTTCCATGCATGTGAATGTCACACAGGCCCACAATCATGAGACAAGCAGCTTGCTCAAGAATGAGATCTCTTGTTTACAGAACTCAATTGCAACTTTAGAGTCAGAACTGTTCAAGGTTTCTGTTCGGAAAGAGTTTCTGGGAAGGGATTCTGCTGGGCGATTGTATTGGGTTTTTGGCAACCTTGGTACTTCTTCAGGGGGGGTTGTTAATGGGAGTTTGACAGCACAACAGAGTAAAGTCAAAGACCTTGGGGGCTCAACTGAAAACAATTCAAGCGTGAGGAATTCTTATCTGTTTGCTGTAGAGAGTCCTTCAAGTTCAAGAGGATTAAGTTTTTCTAATATGTATGCAGCTGAGAAAAATATGGATATTCCCATTTCTTCTTCATGGTCTTATTATCAAAGTGATGCTGAAATTGAAGAACTCGTTGGATGGCTCACAAATAATGATGCAAGGGAGAGAGAACTGAGAGAATCTATTTTACATTGGCATCAGAATAAACTCACTGACTCTAATGATGCCAAAAATCATTTTCAAAATGAGATACGGCAGAGTCCCTTGAACTCCTCTATTAGCGGAAAATCTTTGGATTCTTATTTTCTGGGTACCAATGCTGTGACTGCATTGGAAAAGAAGTTTGGTTGCTTCCAGGTACTGGCCAATAATATCCCAGGGCAGCAAGGGTACAAAGCTGAAGAAACTTGCCAAAATAGAATGTACAGGTGTGAGTGCTTGGAACCTCTGTGGCCTTCTAAACATCATTGCTTCTCATGCCACAGAACCTTTTTCACCTGTGAGGATCTTGATGAGCACAGCAATGGAACATGCAGCCCAAGCTTGCCTGTCCCTGTGTGTAGCCAGGTTAATGGTGATCCCTCAAAGCACAAAAGAATTTGGACGGAAACCTCATTTGAGAAGAGCTCTGATTTAAGAATTGTTAAGGCATCGAAAAGTGAAAATTATAAAACCAGATCATGTTTTAGTGAGAAAAATGATCCAGAATGTCCGTTCGACTTTGAAGAGATCAGAACAAAGTTTGTCACTCAAAATTTGCTCAAGGATGTGGTAAAGGAGGTAGGACTTATTGGTTCTAATGGGACTCCATCATTTGTGCCGAAAATATCTCCTTATCTAGTTGACCCTGCTTTGTCATTGGTCCCTGCAATGAAAAATGAGGACAGCTCATCTAATGCATCTAAAGACTTGAAAAATCAGCAGGCAAAGAGAAAAGCCAACATTACAGATGCTCTGAACACTGGACATATTGCCAATAGATTATTCAAACGTCCAGAGAATGGCATGGATGAGGAACCATCAAAAGTTGACAGATCAAATTCCAAGTGCATGGGTGGGAAGGATCAATTATCTTCCACTAAGAAAATGCTTCGGGGTGGTAAGTTCGCAATTATTCGTGAATCCTCATTGAGACCATTAGTGGGCAGGGTTTCTGCAATTCTAATGAGGCTCAAGATTAACTTGCTTGATATGGATGCTGCTCTACCTGAAGAAGCGTTGAGACCCTCAAGGGCAAACTCAGAGAAAAGGTGCATCTGGCGTGCTTTTGTAAAATCTGCGGAGTCGATATATGAGGTTAGTCTTATACTTTCTTTCTCATCGGATAATCTTGATTTCGACCTTGTCCCTTAGGCATAAAGCTTGTATTCCTTTCCTTGTTTCCCTTTATGTTATGGTGGATCTCCTTGGGGATTTTATGTTATCAACAATATCAGCTTTGGAGTTGCTATGGTCAAAACTGAAATACTGGACACTTGTTGGAAGTCATTGCATATTATTAGCATGATGTGTATTTCTTGCACAAATTACAACTTAATTGAATGTTTGCAAGTTGATGTGTTCCCTTGATCTTAGTGCGAGATTGTTATTCTCCTTCCATTGTAGGTGCTGTGACTTGTTTAAAGTCTTTTCATGGTGACACTTGTGATGGAAAAATAATTATGCGGACCATAATCCCCTTTTGTGTCTCTTCATATTACGAACTAATATATTCTCAATTATTGCTCTTGATACTTGGTACTGTGTCTTTCTATATAAGATTCTTGGTGGAATGTCTGCGTTGATGAAGAATTGCCTTTATGCTCGAGCTACCATTATTCTAGGACTCTTCACTATTGATTTTAGTCTTGATGGTCCTCAGTTCTGGATTAAGATCATTCTACGGCTATATTCATTAATAATACTGTGCCGTTGAATCTTGATCCTTTTTGCCATTGATCTGCAATTTACTAATAGTAGCTTTCTGTTTTGTTTTGTTTGGCCTTCAATCCATGCAATGTGTGTGAAAAGTTGACATTTCCTTTACTAATCTTTCAGATGAGCCAAGCTACAATTGTACTGGAGGACATGATCAAAACAGCGTACTTGAGAAATGATTGGTGTTATTGGTCATCACCATCAGCAGCAGCTAAAATATCTACGCTCTCCTCCCTTGCTCTTCGCATATGCACATTGGATGATGCAATAATATATGAAAAAACTGTTCCTAGTCAGGATCCATCAGAGATCTGCAAATCAAGCAGAGAATCTCCTTCTAATAACTCGAGTTTGGCAAACCTCAGGCCAAGCAGCGCTCGACTACGCAAGGCCCTTAATTCAGATCCTGCTGACTGTTCAAAACTAAAGAGCAGATCAAGCAAGAGAAGAAAAGACTCTGGGGGTTGAAATTTAGTAGTAGACATGCTTCATTGTGAAAAGTGGAAGTCTGTTGAAATCCTTAATTGCAGCATGTCAAGTAGAATGAGGCTGCTCTATTCTGGTCTGTGGGATTTGACGCGCACAAGACTTTATCTCACACCTAAGTGGAACTGGGCAGAGTGCGGAAGCTAGAGCTGAAGAACGATACGAAGCTACAGCTGGCAAGCTTCGGTAGTTCTCAACTGGAAGGAGAGGGTTTTGCAGTCCATCAACTGCCATGATCCCTTCAGTACAAGTGGAGCAAGCCAAGGCTAATACTAAAAGAGGGCAGAGTGGTAAAACAAGGTCAACTCTTGTCACACAATATTCTGTGAATGAGACCTCTCAGAACCAAAGGATTTGGTCATAAATGCTAAAGGCCTTGGAGCATGAGGATCAGTTTCCATATTCCATATTCCGTGGAGGACGGGCGATGCAGAGCTTGAGAATGAGTCTCATTTTGAAGAACAAACCGTTTGAGAGTTGCCTCTGCTCATGTAATTCAGTGATTCTTGGAATTAGAGAATTGGCCGACAATGTGAAGAAAAAGTAGTTTAACTTTTACCTCTGGCACATACAATTGGTGAATGGCCGGCCGTCTCTAAGATGGAGAATATTCTGAATAACAAGGTGTCTCATAAATGGTCTCTGCTGGCATTTTCACTGGGTGACTGGCCCGAGGATGGAGAATTTACCGTCATATCTGTAGAATAGAGCAGAGAGCTTCATAACTGCATCTGCATTCAAATTACTGGGGAAAGAAGAAGAAGAAAAAATACACATGGTCATACACACAGTCAATCTGATGTACGTTACCGAAAAATATATAGAAAAGTCTTTGACCAGTTTGTTGATTTGAGGTGTTGTAATGTTCCTCTTCTTCCTCGCTGTCATCTCTGCTTACATGTCATGTGGATTCCTAAATAAAATGGTCAAGAAAGAGGAGACTAGAGTTGAATAAATATCTTCAAAAAGTTATTTAATTGTTTGCCAGTGTGAACAAGCGTAAGTAAAGAGATTTGACTAGTTAAGTAATTAATAAGGGTATATTTGTCCCTTTAAAATCTATTTGTTTTGTGCCCAACATTTTTACTCTCAATATTAAGTAAATAGATGAGATGCATGTAGAAGGTCAATTTTCAGTCAATTTATTTATTTCTTTTCATCTATTTTAAAACTCAATAACTCGGTGTAAAAATAATAACTGTTAACTTAATAATAAATTAAGAAAACATAAGTTTTTAGTTATATCTTTTGATTTAAAAAAAATTATAAACACTTCTCATTTAAAAATATATTTTAATTTTAAAATTTTATAAAATAAAACAAGTTACATGAGGTAATTAAAACTTACTATAAATTTGGCAAATTAAATAAAAAAAAGTATAAAATTTTATATATTTAAAATTATAGAGATAAAAGAGAGAGAAAACTGTGACCCCGTGTTTTTTTATAGAAATTTGTTAACATGTGTCCTAAGGGCACATGCTAAGCACACAGTTCAAGAAAATATTCGTTGAATTATGTGCTTATTCCTTTGAATTCGATGCAGATGCAAATGCAAAAATTAAGAGAATATGCACATAATTCAAGAGAATATTCTCTTAAATTGTGTGATTATCATGTGCTCTTAGAGCACATGTTAAGAGGAACCCTTTTTTATATACACAGATTATGCTAAAAGAAAATTGGCAACAAATTTTGAAAGCTGAAGCGACTATTGATAATTTTAATTTGTGGGCATATAAGCCAGGAAACAGGCAGCACCTCCACCACTTACCAGGTGACAGTCTGGGGAAATAGCAAACAGAAATCCTTCCTTCTGCATTTCCCCCAATTCTTCTCCCTCACTCTGTCACTCACGCTACTTACTAGTAACTGCTAGTACTAGAGCCTGCCTATACAACACACAGCAGAGCATTCATTCGAATGTAGATATATACATACATTTGCACATAAATGTACATGGAAGGAGAAAACAAGAAGAGGAAGACAGCTATTGAGCTTGACTGGGAAAAGCTCTTACCTCGCCAAGACGACGAACCTCCGCCGCTACTGGTTGTCACTACCATCGCCTGTGCGGCGGACCAACCACAATCGACCATGTGGAGCGGCGACAGCCTTAACCTTCGCACCATTCCGGACGCAAAACTCGACGAATTCATCGCCAGACAAAGAATGACTTATGAAACCATGGCTTCTCGAACGCCCGACAAAGGCCAAAAGATCCTCGCCAAACTCAGCAGTCTGGAAGAGGAAAAGGAACGCCGCAAAAATCGACTTGGGAAGGTTGCAACATTTTGACCCTTTTATTCCTATGCAAACTACTCTTTGTATATTTATTTATATATTTCAAAGGATTACATTAATTTTCACTCTGGATGTCTTCATTGTCTTGTTTAGGTTTGACCATTTGCTTCAGCTGTATATATATATATATATATATATATATATATATATATATATATATATATATATATATATATATATATATATGTCAGTTTGAGCTTATTTACATTTACTTGTATTTCCAATGTCTTGCGCTAATTTTCCTTATATGGTCCTCTGTACTGTTAAGCTTTAGCATGTACATGTTATACACATGCTAGATTTTTTATTCAGAAAGGAAATCTTATGCAAGAAATTGACCACCATTTATCACGATTTTATTTGGGCAGGATGATGGTGGAGGTGTGAGGCCAAGACAGTCTCACAACCCAAACTTCAATGGTGAGATTTCAATTGGTCATAGCAAGATGAATGCATTCTATTTTGAAGCATTAAATTGTAGCGTGATCCTTTTAACTATTATTACCGAGATACTCAATTTTGTTGTGTCAGTTATAAGATATTTGAATATCAGTGAGGATTAATTTAGTGCCTTCACTCAAGCTATAAGTTCTGGTTATGTAGTTAGAGGTGAACTATTTATTTGTTTGTTTAAAAGTTTTTATAATAAAAATATTTGGAGAAATATACTCTCTTTTTTTGTGGTGCTGTATTTTGTTTCTCATGTTATAATGTCGGACACTCGTGCCAATTCCTTCCCATGTTAGGATTGTTTGAGTAGACATAGTATTGGATGGCATATCTTTCTTCCAAGGTCCAGCAATCACGTGGTTGAGTCCTGTTTCCCGCTCTTGTGTTTTTTCTTTTTTCTTTTTTTTTTTGCTAAATGATCCTGCTCTTGTATTTGAACATTTCTTCTTATTGTGCTACTTTTTAAAAGCTAAATAGAACTCTAAATCCGTTCAATATATGGCTGTGAAACCTAAATCAGATCATGTTGACCTTTTACTTTTTCCTTTAGGCTTTACCCCTTGTTCCACTTCCATGTTCTTTTCCTCGACCAATATTGTTAATGGTAGGATCAAATTGTCCAATATATCACAGGATTTTCTTGAACATTCTGTTGCACTGTTTCTTTTGTTGTACTGTCATGGAGAGATCTGTTATAAAGGAATCAAATTAGTACCTGAATGTGTTCTGTAGGTGCATCACGTGGCTTTAGGCAAGGGGCTCCATCACCTCCGCCCCATTCACGATTTGGACTGAATATTTGTCAAAAGATGGAAGAAAACGTATGGTGGCGTACTGAACTTATAATTCTATTTCTGTTTTCTCTGGTTGTATATGTTGTAACTGAACAATCAAAGTACCATTGTTTCTGATATTTTGATCAAGCAGACAGATTGTGGGACCGTCAATGCCTTTGGAAAAGAATATACTGCTACAGGTCGTTGTGATCGCCGGAGAAGGAGATCAAATGAACAGTTTCCAGCAAGGGGAAAGTACAATACAGGGATAACTTTAAGGCAAACAACTTTTCAATGCGCTAGTTTTTTTTCTGTTGATATTGATAAACGAAATGTCTCGAATGGTGCAATAAAAGGCAGAAACTTTTCTCCTGGGTCTCCCAATGTCGACGAAGATCTGTCTATCACTTTATCAAAGTATGCATTGTTTCCCTCCTTTGCTTTCATTTTTTTGATAAATATTTTATCTTAATGTCATATGCAAAACCTATAAGGACTCATAATTTTCATTGCAATGCTGCCATATTGATTTTCTAGCTAAAAGATTGAAAGTATAAAGAATAAAAAGATGAATAGCATGTATTTTCCCAACACAAGTGGTTTCATTTCGAACTAGTAATCTTTTAATATGTTTTTATTAACATAAAATCTTTTGAAGTCATTGCAGTGTCATAACTTTATGTTCATATTTATATAGTCACTCCGTTCTTTTTTAATTGACGTTTTAGAAGAAAACACAAAGATTATGAAATGTAATTAATGGTTTATCTGATTGATTAAAATGAGTATAAAATATCAAAATTACCTTTCAAAATTCATTGTAAAAGATAAAGATAAATAAATTAATATATAATGTAGGGATAATATGATAAACTTCATCATTACTGATTCCTTGAAATATACAACCAACAAATAAAAAGGAATATATTTCACTCTCCAAAAAGATAAATAAAAAGAAACGAAGGGAGTACTAAATTTGATGATGGTGAACCCCAACCACTACTTTTAGAGTGTGCACTAGAAAAAATGCCGGGAGTTTGAAATACCCCACTGACAACAGATATTGGTAATTCGATAGTAAAGTGTTTGTGGTCCCAAGGATTTCATTGCCTTTGTAGAGTATGGCTTGAAAGGCACTTATCACTAGGTTCACTACCACTCGAGCTAAGCCTTTGGGTTGTTATAGTTTCATACTTAAGAGTTGGAAATGGGCCTTTAAGCATTAGTATTCTTTTTTGGGTTTTGACACGAGTTGGTAGTGTAACGGATGGAATCCATTTATGGGAAATTTTCTTTTATCTGGTTTTATCAAAAAAAAAAAGAAGATTAAATGGACCAATCTTAGAATTTGGAAGGTAATTTATTATGCATATTTGTTCCAAATAGCCTGTGGTAAATTACAAATTACTATGTGAAAGGTAAATTATCCAATCATTGTTTTGAATTAATGTAGTTCTGTATATTGATTGAATTCCTTTTCTTTCCCTAGGAGGGATGCTTCAAAAGTCCACCCTTCAAATAATTTGAGGCCAAGGAATGTAAGTTAATTTCCCCTTCTTTCGTTGTGCCCCTATCATATTTGTAATTACTTTTTGGCTCTTTCATAATATTTTGGTATGATACTTGGTACAAGTGTACTGTTACACCTGTTAGATTTTAAGCGTTTGCTTAATCACTTCTTTACCTTTTCATTCCTATATTTAATTAGATTTTAAGTATTGTAATTATTCATCACTAATATCTTCTTTATTTATACTTGAAAAAATATAAGTGTTAAGAAATCATGTACGTATATCATGCGTTCAATAATTATTAACATTGCCAGTGCATGTGCTCAGTTTTTTTAGAGAAAAAAATGTTGCAGACACATAAACACACCTGTACACACGTGGCCATGTATATACCCAGTAAATTTAACATATGTTGCTTATGAATTTCATTTCTTTTATATTTTTTCTATAATAAAATGAAAAGTTTATATTTTAGGTAGTTCGGGTCCTATGGGATATATGCTACTCAATTTGTTAGATCCAACAAGTGAATCTCAATTTAAATTCTAGATGATTATATAATGATACTCAGGCATTGATTGGATGCTAGATAGCAATTGTATATACTTTTTACTTTGGTGAATTCTACATACTGAGGATCAAATTTAGAAACTTTCTGTAGTCTGCACCATGGTGTTCTTAGAATAGAAAAATGGGCTTCAAGAAAATGTTTGGTGAAATGAAGAAGCTCCAAAGATTGTCTTTCTACTTGTCAATTTTCTAATCCAATTGAAAAGCAAGAAATAGAAAGAAAGGAAAGTGTCAGACCTTCATAGGGATTGGCGGACAACGCTTCACTAGTGCCCAGATGTTTTGTAGTCGTTTTCTTTGCTTTTGTTTGGTTTTCTTTTGGGAGGACTTCTTGTCTTCCACATGAGTTGTAGTTATTAATATGATATAGTCTAATTCGACTCTAAAGACTATAATACCATCAATTTGGGTTACAAGAGGGTCTTGTGGCCTTTTCTGTTCAATTTTAGAGTGTAGACTACACCCACTTCAAATTTCAAAGGTTTTTTTTTCGTAACATGTGGTTATTTAAGGAGATCTTAATAGTACATTGAAACATTATGGGATAAATTTGAAATTTCCTGACGCTTTAGGGGAGGTTTATGTAAGTAAAGAACTTTGGAATTCATGCTTGGAGTAGTTCTGAAAATCACTTTATGGTTGTGCTATTTTTGCGGACATTTGGTTGTCTACGTCTTACTCTCCCCGTCCCAAATTAAATGCCCAGTTTTGACTTTTTAAAGTGAAATTGACTATTTTTAGAATTAAAAATTACGCATATATAAATATATTTTTAAAATTATAAAAATTGGGGTTAGTAGTAAATTGTATATACTTTCTTTTGGTTATAAACTTATAATAATGGTATAAAAATTAGTTTTAAAAATGGTCAATTTGACTTTAAAAAGTCAAAACTGCGGATTTAATTTGGGATGGACGGAGTACTTTATATCGAGATTGAAGGCATCCATGCTGCAGCTTATGCACTTCGGTGTTGTTTGCAAGAAACTAGATGGCTGAAAGCTGTACTTTTTACTCTAAAACTTGAAATTTCCTTGAAATTTGGAAGAGATGAGCTTACGTTGCATTGGCTTTTACAGTTTTACCGCACTTCACAAGAGGAAGTTTGTAATATGACAAATATCTTCTTCATTGATAAATTTTAATGATGGTTCCTCGATAGTTCATATTATCTTACAGCCATAAAATCTGGTTCCTTGTCATTCTTATCGCTTCATAGTATTTTCCCACTATGCTATCACGGTAATTTCAAATTAAATGCTATGTTTGTTTGGACCATCTATTTCATTAAGATAATAATGTGATGCTTCTCTTGCAACTATATATATCAAAGTTGGGTGGTGTTCTACTCTTTTGGACAGTTCTGTTGATTTACTGTTTTAGTTTTTGTTATATGTTTTTCTTTTTCTGTTGCTTTTTGTAATTTATACCAATGTTTATTTGTCCTTGTCAATTGATGTAAATTTGATAGTTTTCTTCATCTTTTGTATTGGTTCTTTTTTTATAATGGTTCCAGTACATGCTAATAGCATTTCATCAGGGGAAGACAGTTGTCCTAGTGGATGAAGAGGAACCTCAATTTGTTCAGACAGTACAGCAGGAAGAAGAAGTGGATGACTGGTAAATAAACTTAGTTATTGCATTATTACTAATTTAATTAACTATTTATTATTTTAGTTATTTTTTTCTTTATATCTGAGCTTTGTTGGTATGTGGTTGGACTCTGCGACTATTATACTAACACGTGTTTTTCAGCATAAAAGAGATTAAAATCTGCTATCCATCAAGGTGTACCATCATGTTTCTCTTGAATTTCTTCTTATTTTTGAAGCACTCATTTTGAAATATAAACGTTGCTTATTTAAGGTCTTTTTGCTACATTCTGAGTGGATACAGGGATGATCCAGAATCAGTTGAGATTTGTTATGCTGACATGGAGTGTCTTGCACCTGAAACCTATCTGTCATCAACCATTATGAATTTTTATATACGGTAAGTTTATTAGGCTGCTTTAAGATAGTTTGGCAGTGTTGAAGTCATCACATGTGCCTTTTAGCTTGTTGACTCTCTTTATCTTTCCATGTTTTCAGAGTTTGTAAACATATTTTAAAATTTCTCCCTCCCCCCCTTCAGTTTTCTTCTTATTGACTGATGCTTTCCCACCTAAATTGCTCATGCTCAAATTCCAACCCAAGAAAAGGGGAAAAGGATAACAAAAATAAATTTATTGGTCCTTGAGGTATTCAAAAATTCCAGGATAGTACCATGGTTATGCTTATTTTGCAAAAGTTAAAGGATATAAGAAAGTTCTTTCTGGCTGCTTTAAAGATGAGGTCTGTGCAGGGAGATTGATTCTTCCTTCTGCCACTATAAGGACCATATATTGTCAGCTATGTTTTTTTTTGCCAGTATATTATTAGCTCATAGATTTTCATTAGCACATATTGTTGGTAGTGAACATCTTAGCTAGTCTATATAGTCTATTGATCTTCACAGGTGCACCCTAATTGATGTTGGACATGTGAGAAGATAAATATATAGTACTTCATTTATTTATTTTCTTTTCTGATAAGAATATGTTCAGTACTTTATGCTATCATTTGTTAAACTAGTATCAATTACATTGCTTTTAATTCTTAGGATTTTCAGTGGGTTTTGTGACACCCCCAAATTCGCGTACCTTTAAACTCTGGATAAGGTGGTACACGGTACTACAACATACAACTATATATCTTATTGACATGAATGTAATTACTATACTATTGTATCATATCCGTTCATTCTCTCAGGTTTCTATAACCATTACATGTTCATATGTCATAATATAGGCTATTACACAAATACTACTATTATTACAACATAGTCTTCTACTTGTCCATCTTCGCATTCCCTTTATCCTTATCGGATCCTTCAACCCTTTCAACCTTAGCTGCAATCATATAATTCAAGCAAGGATGAGCAATTTAATTGCCTAGTAAGTATACCAATTTAATAACAAAAAAATCAAGAATCATATGATCATTATTCAACAACTGTACAAATAATTGTGAATTAAAACGAATAAACAAAACTAATACTTTTTTTTGTTTAAAACATTTTCGAAACCACATATTAACTATTTATACTGAGTTGGTCAAAAGACCAAGAACTTTCATTTTTCTTTCATTAAAAGGGCCTTTTCGGTAATAAAATCGTAAATTCGATATTTCTTACAAGCACATCTAGGTGATCAGCTTATAGTACTCTATGTTGATCAACACTCATCCATTAAACATATTTACGTTTAGTTTTGACACCATACGTGTCGGCCGAAAACTCGACTAAAATATTTGTGTTCATTCTCAGGCTTACCTTTATATCTAGGGGTGGGCAAAAAAATCTGTTTTTTCAATTTTCTGGACCGGTCCAAACCGGTCGATTCAGTACAAAAAAAACCGGTTCGGTACCGGTACAAAAAAACCAATATATACTGGTTTTTCGGTACCGATTTCGGTATCGAGTTTTTATAGTTCGGTGAATCGAACCGGTATATATCGATTTTCTAATTTTTTTTATTAATAAATAATTAATAATAATAATATTAATAAAATAATGTTTATAATAATAATATTAATAAAAATAATAATAATAAATAATAATTATTATTTTAATTTTTGGTTTATTCGATAAAAACCGATTCCGAACCGGTAAATCGGTTCGGTATACCGGTCCAACCGGTATTGGTACCGGAATTTAGCAAATTTCGGTACCGGTTCGGTTCGGACTGATTTTTAACGGTTGCCCACTTCTATTTATATCTATACCAAAACAATTGGTATTGGACAGCTTAACATTTCATTAACAATATTTTGAAAGATTTACTAATAAGTCAATATAACATTTTAGCATTTGTCTAGCTGAACAAATGGCATTGACACTTTCTTAAACAGTTCATGGCATGACAGGTCTTGAATACTTGCACAAATATTAAAAGATTTGCATAGGTATAAAATTCACATAAGCTTTATAAGAATGAAATCAGATGAATTTAGAAAGACTTGGTTTAAGCGTCTTCTAAAAGTTTACGCTAATTCGCCTTTAAACGGCCTACACAAGTAAATTACATCAATGTACCAATTAGCTATACAATCAATGCTAAACATTGATTTACATTAACTATACTTACTATCATATTCGATTCGAATCATTAGACCCAAATCATTCTTTAAATTTACTATCATTCGTTAAGGTTTTCTCATGTCAATACGTCATAACCCAATACCCTTATGCTAACGTCTAAGTTATACATTCGGATATGCTAACACACGTTTAACCTACGCGTATCCCATACATTTACTTCGTTTAAGTAAATTCCATTAGCATTCAACCATTAAATATTGTTTCAATTACTAGTTACAGTGTTACATTAATTGTTCATTCATATTCATAACTATCCTGTGCAACCACCCGAGCTTTGAGTTCAAAATAACTCCTCACGGGGCATGGTCAATGTCTAGCGCTGTGGCGCTAGCTTATAACGTTGCGGCTCTGACTCCCTGTCTAATAACATAGAGTTGCGGCGCTGCTTAATAGCGTTGCGACGCCAACTCCCTGGATGACATAGCGTTACGGCTCTCCATGGTAGCGCTGTGTCGCTGACTCGAAAAACAGCCTAGCGTTGGGCTCTGCAGGGCAGAGCTGTAGTGCATGAGCCTACTGTCCATGAAATTTTCAGTTTCTAACTTGTCATTTTTAACGTTTAATTTTTTATTCTCATAACTTACTCATCCGAAGCCAGAATGAGTTCGTTCTCGAACTTACGACTCTCATTTCTTGTGAATTACTAAACTCCTAGGAAATCATAATTCCCGGGATGAACTAACTTTACATGAATATCATATTAACTTAGGTTTTTCGTCTATTGATGTCTTTTATTGAAATTTTTATCATAATTTTGTTATAACATATTTTTACTCCGTTGAACATTTTCATCATTCATTCACATATAATTCCTTATCTTCAAACATTAAATCTAACTTACCAATGATGGTTTTAACCTTGTCCATCAATAACATACTAATGATGGTTTTCAATTTGTCCATCAATAACAAGTAACTCAATTTTCATACGTTCTTCGTTTAGTTCGTTATTACGATTTCACTTGACATTCATCCTTATTTCTCCGGTATACAAATGATTAAAATGAATCAACTAACCATCAACATGCACTTCCTAGCAAACTACAAAGCAATAATAGAAGTGTAGATGAAGATAGATGAAGGATTCTTTATTCTTACCTCTTGTGTTCTTAGTTTCTTTAATGATCTTGATAAACAACTAGCTTTCCTTCCTTGCCAAATCTGAAATTTCTCTCTTCTGTCTCAAATATATAGAGTTCTTTGCTTGATACTTGTGAATTTTGTGAAGAAAATGAAGGTTATAAGCTTCTATATATAGAAAAGGCAAGAGTTGGGGTAATTTGGTCTTTAGGACAACTTTGCATTAGGTCACAATTTGGTCACTTAGCGTAGGGTCTTGTATGGTCAACACCCTCATCTTTCCCAATCTTACTAACCATCCCCCCATCACCTCCTCTCAATTTAATCATGGTCAAGTTAAAATCATCAACCAGACTTTTGTGCCATTTCCATTTAATGTTGTTTTGCAAGTGAGAGATATTTTGGCCAAGCTTCTCTTAGAAGCTTGGTGTGGCCGGCATTGGGGAGTTGTAGGGGCCCCACATGGGTTGCTCCCACCCAATTTATCCACCCATTTAATTCTTGGTTGACCCAAGGGTTTGGATTTTGGGCTTGGTTTAATATTAGTTTGGGCCATTCTTTGGGCCTTTAATTAATTACACTTGGGCCTCCTAACACTTTCCCTTGGGTTTACCAAATCAAAGCCCAATGATCTAGAAAGTCAATCTTGACTTTTGTTGACCAAGATTTTTGTTGACTTTTTGACTTGACCGATTCTAAATTTTATTAGATATTCCGTCTTTCCTCATAATATTAACATTAGCGCGTTCTTCGAAAAATTGTAAATTCGCAAAAGTATTTTTGGGTGAATAGTGTTTTTACGTAAATTTTCTCAAAATTTTTTTATTTTCTAATTCGATAATTTTTACACGTAACCTGAATCCTAACATATAAACATCATCCTAGGTCATAAAACGATCTTCAAGTACATAACACAATAATATTCATAAAACTTCATTTTATTAAATAATATTCACAAAACCCTAGTTACAAACTAAGTTCGATTTCTCGATCGTTACAGGTTTTGGAATACTAATGAATGATGTTCACTTGTAAACTTTTACATGTTCTAAGGATTGTCTATATCGAGCCAGATCCTCTTCTGCAAGTTGCTATGAGAGTAGAATGAATCAAACCTAACTTTTGGCAGAGTTGTTCAAAGGGGCTGCTGTCTGTCTTGAACCTGCATTCTCATGCTTGATCTGAGCAATTCTCTCATAAATAGGGTTCTATGAAGTCTATATAGATTAGATTATTTGATGTAAATGAGGTAAGACTTGAAACAAATAGAAGTTTTCAGGAAAACTTCAGAATAGCTTAAGGCACCCCCTTGCCCCGCATACTTCTGTTCGATTCCTTTTCTTCTGTTCTTTCATTTGAGAGGCAAAGAAGTAATTGCCGTCTTCTCTTGTCTCTTGTATATTTTCCCCTCTATTCACTGTTGAACAAGACAATTTGATTTCGGTATGGGTCCTTCCTCTCTATCTTTCATTCTATTTCCTTAATTCCCTCTTTCTTTTGTATTAATATTTTAATTGTAAACTTTTTTCTTTAATTTTTTACTTTATAGAAAGCGTTTTATCTGTTTACCGTATGTTGGAAGAAATTCTTATTTGTGAGATGCAACATCTGCAACAAGTGTTGGCATGTTAGTTTGGTATAACATTACAATCGTTACTGCTAATTAAGTTATTTAATAGTGGATTGTTGGAATGTATTGCCAACAAATGCAAATTGAATTTCTAAAACTTGCTTTCAAGGTAATACTTTTGCTTACTCTTATTTCAACAAACCTTCTACTAAGAGAAATGTAAGGTAATCTACTTTTTCATTGTGTTCAACCAAACCAGTTGAGGTTCACAAGAGGAGCAGGACAGTTATTTTTCTAAATGGTAGCATAAATGACGTAGAAATTTAATTTTGATATTTTTGACGCTTTCATAGTTCCTTTTCTTTCCAAATCTTAGCTAAGCACCCATTATTATTATTGTTTTCTTTGGCCAAAATACTTTTTTCGGGGGCGGGGGGGGGGGGGGGGGGGAGATTAAAAGAGTTTTTTCAGATTGAAGAGAGAGTACAGAAAGGGTGAAATACAAGTGGAAGAATAAAGAAAAACTATGGAAGCACTGACCGCCAATCTGTATGAATATATGAAATTGCAACTCTAAAAGCTCACATAGCTGAATTCCATGGTGACGCTGAAGAGGAAGAGAGCAATGTGTATCATTGAAAGTTCTAGCATTTCCTTCAAATACCCAATAGAATAGCATACCGAGAAAACCTCCAAAGAATCGTGGCATCCTTGTGCCTTCTTAAACCCCAAAATCATACCTGAAAGACACCCAAGCTGCCTAAAAAATCTCAAAAGAATTTCCGTAACCTCATCATCACAAATGTAGAAAAAGATACTCATGACACACTGAATTTCACCTGCACATGACACCTATATCCGGGCACAAGCTTTTGTATGGCCTTTTGCTGGCAAATCATTAATATTTGAGATGATTGAGGGCTGCCAAACCAAACAAAAGGCTTAATTTTATAGGGAACTTTGGCCTTTCAAATATAAGGAGTTTGGAGAAACTCAGTAGAAATACGAATCAGAAAATTTGAAAGGAAAAAAAGCTTGGAAGAAAAATTGCCTTAATTAATGACCATGGTGTCTTATCAGGACTCCTATTAGGAGTAGAAGAAGAAAGTAAAATCTGGTTGAGAAGGTTCTTTAGTTGGAATCTCAAACCTTTTGTTTTAGTTTTAGAGTAGTTGGCACTTCAGGAACGAAGTAAAATTAAGGTCCATGTGAAACCAAAACCACTTCTGTTTTTGTAGATAACACTTGTATGTATATATTGTTTATTTATCTGTAATTCCAACTCGAGTTACTGTTCTTTCTTCTTTCTAGTTGGAATATCAAATCATTATGTTTTAGAGCAATGGGCATTCAGGAACTAAGTTTGTTAATTATCAAACTAGAATTACTGAATTGGTTTAAAATTTCTATTTTTTTTAATAAACTAGACAACTAACTATCATATTTTTATCACCTTTTTTAAGTTTAAAAATGAAAATTTCCTCTTCATTTCCACTATAATATACTATTGATACAACTTAAGTAAAATGTTAGATTTAAAATCTCTCTGAGGTTGTCCATTTTAACTTTCTAATTTCTTTTGGCTAGATATTTGCAGCAACCAACCTCTACAACAGATAGGGCAAGATGTGGCTATCATTTTTTCACCACATATTTCTATGAGAAGTTGAAAGAGGCTGTGCTTAACAAGGTATCTCTTCTTTCTTTGGTTATTGCTCTTCATGGTTAATAAACTAGTTCTTGCCTGGGTGACTGCAAACGTTATCTCTGGATGTGTTGTGTATGTTGAAACATGTGAACTTAAGTACTTGAGTTGTAAACTTGTGATCCATCAAATCAAGTAGAGCCTTAAAACTTCTCTTTCCCGTACAATGTAAATAGGAACTGTTTGTGCGAAAATTAACAGCTTATTTAAATAAAGAAAAGACTCGGTGCATAAGTTTGAATGCTTAAATGGTAGTCCTTTCATTGCTTCTTAATTGCATTTTGTTTTTATTAATAAGTTGTCTTTTTGTTGGTCTGTAGACGAGTGATGAGGAAAAATTGTTTGTAAAATTCCGAAGGTGGTGGAAAGGCGTCGATATATTTGAGAAGGCATACATATTCCTGCCAATACACGAGTAGTAAGTATTTGCTTTCTGTTTAAACCTTTTTTTTGAATATATTACTAATTCTATGTACTATACTAATTAATACTCCCTTCATTCAAAAAAAAGAAGATCGTTATTGACTTTTTAAAGTCAACTTGAAACATTTTCAAACTCAAAGTTGCATTCATTTAGTTTTAGTCAATATAATGATGAATATTGTAAAATTTATAAAAAGCTGATACTACTTATTATATTTATTCTTTCTTAATTTTGAATGAATATGATCAATTTTGAGTTTGAAAGAAACAGAAAATTGATTTTCAAATGCGGGCGTTTAGGGTTTCAATAATGATCTTATAATTTGAAACGGAGGAAGTATAATGTCCCAACCTTGCAGGAACTTAATAACAGGACATGACATCATCCACTCCTTACTGATTAATGCCAAAAAAACTCACAATGAATATGATTTGGCAACTCTCATTCCTTGCACTTATAACTTAGATTAACCATGAATCTTTCTCTTTTCCACACATTCTTGACTCGGTATTTTTGTATATTCTCATAAAAATATTTTAGGAGTTTTTCATGTCATTAGATATATTATGGTAATATTGTAGAAAAGCCAATCGTACAAGTAAATGGAAACTTACGTGGCATTGTTTTTAAAAATGTAAAGTTTATTTATAAGGAAGACTGTTTTATACAATGAATGTACGGGAGGAATTAATACTGCTAATAGTTTTAAAAAATCGATTTCCCACTGTCATTAAACTTTTAAGAGAGTTGACTATAAGATTACTTACCTAATCTTCCATTTTTGTTTGCCTTTGAAACTCGTAATAGGGTTTGCACAGAGACTATCATTATTTTGTTTGTCTTGTAGCGAATGAAAGTCTTATGAGAAAGAGTAAAAAGTCGATTGTTAAATATATTGAGGCTGATGTATTTGAACTTGAGCTCCTTTTGTTTGTTTTGGTGTATTTTTTAGTTGGTATCTGTTGGGTAGAAGTGATCACGTGGATTTTTGAAATAAGGAGATTGCAATGCTAGAAATGCTCGATCTTATTATCCGAGCTTCGATCAAAGATCTGAAAGATGAAAATGGATTAGCTTGTGCTTTAATTTGAGAAAAGACTAAAAGAGTGTCTAGATTCGATTTGGGATGTGGTGTTGATCGGTGTTAATACAGCCATAAGTTCATTCCTATTGTGATGTGACCCCTGAAATTTTTCACACTAGATTATTCTTGTCTCTAATTTTTTTCTCACTTGACATTAGAAATCTTCCAAGTTCTTGACTTAATTATCTCTCATGTTTTACTATGCAGTCAACACTGGAGCCTGGTGATTATATGCATACCAGACAAGGAAGATGAATCAGGACCAATTTTACTTCATTTGGATTCATTAGGACTTCACAGTAGTAGTTCAATTTTCGATAATGTCAGAAGGTAAGAACACCCGTGCCAGCTAAATGACCGACAATTTATGATTATATGAAATATATGTTGTTTAGTTCGCATAGTTTATAGCAGTGTGGCCTAGTATTGTACTGACTGTTGCTACAAAGTTGTTCTCCTACGTTGGTGGGAAATAACTACTTCAAGTTTCTAATCTATGCAATTTTCGTGATCATTAATAAATACATGATACATTCTCAAAGTAGAAATTTGATTAGCCATTTGGTCTACTAACATATAGATCAATGGAAATACTAGGTTTTTTCTTAAGCAACTAATTCTCACTTCCGGAGTAACCACATCGGAGAGATTTTTGTGGACGGGAGTGACTAAGGAGGCAGGATCTGGGTATTGTGAGTTTCTATGAGCGGCTCTTTACGGAGTGGGTCAATGCAGTTTTTTTGTTTCTGTGTAGGGGAGAAGGTGCTTGAGTTTAATGCCTTTTTTGATGGCTTTCTTTCAGCAGTGTTGGTGTGTGGTCAGAGAGGAGGTGATGGATTTCTATCAGGAGTTTTACTGTTTTGGCAGGTTTGCAGGAGTACGCTACTTTCAAAAACTGTAGCAGACTAGCAGTAATTCACACGTAGTAATTCTAATTTTTGTTGTGGACGGGAGTGACTAAGGAAGCAGGATAGCCAGGGTATTGTGAGCTTCTATGAGCAGCTCTTTATGTAGGAGTTGGTTGTGGCAGTTTTTCGTTCGTGCTTGGGTTTAATAGCTTTCTTTCAGCAGTATTGGTGTGTGGTCAGAGAGGAGGTGATGGATTTCTTTCAGGAGTTGTTACTTATTAGTTTTTGATTTCCTTTGAGAACTTTAGGGTTCACTTCAAAACTCCCTCTTCATGGTTCTTCTTTTGTTTTCCCCCAAAAAACATAAGCTTTGATAACGGATCAAAGCAAAATTATGCCCTCTCCCACTCGTGTTCCTGCCTGCGTCACATGGCTTATGGTATGTAACGTATGTTATACTTATATCACATTGCTTAGGGCATGTTGTATCGCATGGCTTATGGCATTTTCTGTAGCATGGCTTATGGCATGTTCAATCAGATGGCTTATGCAATGCTCTTCATAGTGTTGTTTTTATAACTGTGTTGGGAGACGAATTTATCTTGTGAGTTTAATTAAGAGAACTATGTAACTTCTTAATATACTCTCATCTTACCCCTTATGTTTTTTTGGGGATAAGTTGCCAAGCTTGATCTGTTCACTCATTGAACGTGTAAACATGTTTGTAGCTTTCTCAAGAAAGAGTGGATCTATTTGAATCAAGTAGAAGCTTCTTCGCACTATCCTCTGGTGGACAGAATCTGGCATAACCTACCTCGTAGAATTGATGAAAGCAAAGTCATGGTTAGTCTCTTTCTTGAGTACCTAAGGTTTGATGGTTAGGTTTGGCTAATAGTTTTCTTGTTTGTAAGTATACCTCTGGAAATTACTTTGTTTTATGGATATATTATATATCAAGTGAGAAAAAGCATAAGAATCACACATAACATATGACCATCTACTAATTATTAATCGTGAAATACCAAGATGTTTTATTTATTATGTTTACACATTTTTATTGACCAAAAGGCTTCCTTTTATATGTATGTATGTTTAGGTGCAAATAAGACCTTCCATAAAATTATCAAACCTACATTGTCATCCATTTAAAACAAAAAACAAATTTAGCATAAGCATAAGACATAAATACACTTCTATATCCTTAAGAATTAAGGTTGTGTATTTCTGCTTGAACATTGGCAACCATGTTGCCTCTTTAATCCTCTGTTGACGATAAGAAAAGATAAAGGTCTCCCGTTGCAGTCTTTGTGTTGTAAGTACATAAGTAGTGCAAGAATTTCATATAATTTTAAATCATGTACCTCTCAATGTAGGATTGCTGTGTTACACACCCTCACATGTTTATTGGCGTACTTAACAAGATATATTATAAGTAGACTATATATAAACTTGTAACTATAATTCTATTCTAATATTTAAAAATATAAAGGATTCTCAAAGTAAAATATATTATTATTAAATATCAAAATTATTAATTTGCATATAGAATGAAGTTGGTACCATGAAAATCTTAGTAATTATTGAAGGTTATTATCTTATTAAATATTCATAATTAGATGGTCAACTGTGATTGGTCTGTCATGTGGTCCAGAAGTTATTTCTGAAAAGAATTCAGCCACGAAAACTTTATTTTTATTTTTTTCACAAAAAAGAGTTGATTGCTAGCTATTCCCACGACAAAGTTATTGGTTGATTGTATGATTTGTTACTTTCCTCCCATTTTAGTTGATCCTATATCTTTGCTTTATGTTTGCCATTTCCCAATGTAGTTGATTGTAATTTTTGCCTAGTTTCTATTTCGAACTTACAGAGCTATTTTAAAGATCTCCCACAATATTGATTGTATTTATAGCAATTGCAGACTGGGAGATAAAAATTCCATGTCCATCGTGTGTATATATTATGCAAAGAATAAAGATGTATTGTCACTCAATACCTTCAAAGCACTTCAAACATTTTTCGTTATTAAGCCATCTATAGTCATACGTAACTTCCTAGTGGAGGTTGCAATCAGCATATTGGAAGTCGCTTAGGGTGTTTACATCTTTCTCAGTTCTAATGGATTTGTAGTCGAGCATTATGATGACTTCTTCCAACATTTTGAGGAATAGGATAAAAAGTGTTTCTTGAAAATTAGAGAAAATGTTCTATGTAGGTTTAGATTTGTTTTGAACTGGTACCGTTAGAAGTGATTACAAGGATGACGAGGTAGATTTTATGTCCTTGGAAATAGACGTGCAATGAAGGATAAAACGCTTGTACAGTTGTACTTGAAAATCATGAGTTTAGTTTGACGTGTAGAATTTAGGCTTGTTATCTATTACCTTTTAATTTGTATGCCATATTTGATTTGTAAGCTCTTCTTCCTAGGTCTGGTTATTAGTTTTAATTGTTAACCAAAAAGGTCCTTTTTTTTCTTTCTTTTTTTATAAAAACGTCTTATGTTCATTCTTTTTATCACCAGGTTCCGCAGCAAAAGAACGTGTTTGACTGTGGTCTCTTCGTTCTTTTTTTCATGAAGCGCTTCATTGAAGAGGCTCCTCATAGGCTGAAAAAGAAAGATTTTGCAATGGTATGCATTCTTAGTTATATTTTGAACTATTGTTTTCTTTTTCCAGGGAAAAAAGAGCTTTGTACAACTATTCCTTTGTGAAATGTTGACAGTTGTGTTATGTGTGAGAATGTGGGTTCAAGTATGGAGAGTAGTTTCTTTCATGCTTATGATCCAAAATTACCCTTTCCAGTACTTAAATAGATGGGGCCCAGCAGTAAATAATTTTTCTTCTTTTGATACATAGATGGTCAATTCTATAATTGTAGAATAATTTTTTCCTTTGTTATAATTTGATGCTCAGTTTGGCAAGCAGTGGTTTAATCCTAAAGAAGCCTCTGGCTTGAGACTGAAAATCCAGAGCATACTTGTGAGGAAATTTAAGAAAGAAAGTGTGGATAGAAGTGTTTTGGAGCCTTAAATTTTTGCCAGTGGTTGCTCCTGTTGGAATCTGTAAGCAGTAAATTTACAGCGGCTCTAGACTGCTACAGTCCTCAGAGAGTTTACATTTTGTGTTCCTTTTTTCTGTATAGCGCTCGTATGGTTCTTCTCCAATTCTACTCTTTGGACATGCCTACAGGCTACAGCGAATCTGCCGTGAAGGAAATTTAATTCTGAACTTTTTGTACATGATGAAATAGGTCCAAGTGCCACTGGGGCTGTGTTGACTTAACTATTTTCTTGCATTTTGAAGTGCGATTAATAATCCTTGAGCTAAAATTGGCTTGTTTTTAAGATGACATTTCATGCATTTAAATATTGTTTGCACGTCAGATTTGTGTAGTAGGAAATGCAGGAAAATAAAATCGAAGTAAAACTTGTCTCGGGAATCCTAGAGAATTGTATCCTCAAAATACCCGAAAATTATTGTTTGCACGTTGTTATGATTAGGATAATTCTCCAAATTTTTCTCTTTGCAAATTGATTTTTCAGCCTAGATGTGAATAAAATTAACATGAAACTAGATTTGGTATACACAAAAAAAGGACATCATTGGACAATACTTCCAAGTAGGGTTACTTTGAAGCTCAGATCATCAGACGCTTGTAAATGAAACGAACTTGATTCTAGAGGGTATAAATATGATCAACGGTTGATAGTGTGAAACAACAAACACTGGTAAATAGGGTAAACAGTGTAAAGCATTTGTTGTCCACCGGTTAGGATATACACATTCATCCAACTTTAAGATCCTTTTTGTTTCCTCGTGAATTTTTTTAGAAAATCTCTATTATCATGTCCGCATAAAAGAGCTTAAAATTTTAATTTGTTATTTGGACCATCTTTGTATATTTCATTCAGGGAACATTTGAGGTCCTGCCTTCACCTCTAGCAGAATAAAGTTAATCCAGGATACGAAACAACCTCTGGTACGCTTTCTCAAAGTGCACTACTGTATGTATACTCGTAGAATACCATAGAAGAAGTAATTTCCCAACCAGCATGATCAACATAAAATGTACTAGTCACAGGATCTGCAATTTAATAACCCATACCCCCAACAAGTTGGGTCTTTGCTATCAAATTCCAAATGAACAATTCCGTTAATTGTTTGGGACACGTGCACATGCTTTATTGTATTGATAAGACCTCTGACAAAAACAGAATACATAATAAACATTAGAATGGAGTTGAAATTTTCTGTGCCATAAACTGATCTGGAAAGCAAGAGAGAAAAAACACAGGTAAATGAAAACAAAGAAATACACTTCTACATTTAATCATATACCTCTGAATGACAGATTTCGAGGAAAAATATAAATTCTCCCGAATTGTATCCAAAGGTCACTTGCAAATTAAAAAAAGAAAAATTATTTCACAGGTCAAAAGCTTTGCTAGATTTATAGACTAAACTCACAAAGATGAGTGCATTTGTGAAGTTCCTCAGATTCTACAAAACCAACACTTTTCACATAGTAAGGGCCCTTATATTTCCCCATTGCAAGATCCGATTCTAAAACCATTCTTGGACAAAAAAACCACGCATCTCTCAGTCATCAACACCCGCTGCTACAGTCTGACGCTTAAATGGCTAATCCCTGCAAGCCAGGACAAATGAAAGAATTAGCTTCAATGGCCACGACAAAACTTGATAATATGTATGTGCAAAACAACTTCTATCCAAACTTGGTAACAAAGATTCAGGTAAACATAAGCTACAATTTTCCTAGTCAGCAAAGAAAAGAAAAAAAAATTATACTGCGGCAGCAATATCACAAAAACAAGATATGTGATATACTTTTAAGGAAGAAAGCGAGTAAGAAAGCAGGAAAACACTAGGTCAGATTCAAACATAATACCCAAGCATAACAATACTAAGTGAGGACATTAATTCAACAATTGCCTATACTTTTTTTTCTTTTTTTTTAAACAAGTAATACTACTTAGAATAGGCTAAAATTTCCACCAATCTCAGCAACACCTCTCAGTTTAACTGAATGAAAGAGTAAAATAAACGCTAATACTTGGCTAGACACTGCAAGTTGAAGAATATTTCCTCTAGTTACATTTCCAGTATATGAAAATCTTAAAGTGCGAGTTTTACACCAATCTCAGCCATGCCTCGTCTAATTGAATGTTTGGATGTGTCAAGTAACGAGTTTTACATAGATGGCTGCATTGTGCAATTAGAATGATAAGAAAATATTACAAATTGAAAAGGGCTAGTGCAAGGGGGTAGAAATTGTAATTATCCTAGAGGAAGGATATTCTGCGAGGTGCTTAAAACAGTGATCCCATAGTTTCATGTTTTTCACTCAGGTATCTGTACTCTCTGTCCTAAAAGGCGCTAGGCGGGAGATAGGCGACCGGGAGGGGCCTAGTGCCTAGGGGGTCTAGGCGGAATTTTTTATTTTAAGCCAATTTTAATATTTTATCTTACATTTATCCAAACAAAACAATAATATAAAACAAAACAATCTATAATAAAGGCATTTGCTTAAAGTTTAAACACATATTCATATTGCCAATGTCAAAGTTCAAACACAAACATGCAATTCTTCAAAGTTCAAACATATCTTTTAACGTATTAGTTTTATTCATAAACAAGATTGCTATTAAATAATAAAATTTATAATTTCAAGAATTCAATTCAATATTAAAATAAACTAAACACAAATTAAAGAATTATATTGAATTAAACTAAATATTACAAATGTATCATCATTTATATAACTTGAAGTTGGTACAAGTTCAAAAAATTACAACTATAATAAAATTATCTATTTTGACTTGATATTGTTCACTTCGTGTTGTGATTTGATATGCTACAAACTCCATTATGAATATGATAAATCATTAGAAAAATAAATATATCAAGATCTGGTTTGGGTAGTTATTAAAATAAAAATAAAAACTCTTTGCCTAGGCCCACATAATTTCCTGGAGGATTTTTTTTGCCGCCTTGGGCCTAGGCGAAGCGCCAGGGGGAGCCTAGCGCCTAGGCAAGACGCCAGGGGGGCCTAGCGCCTAGGCGGGGATTTTTAGAACAGTGTCTGTACTCTATGAGATTCATCCATATCTTTAAATTATTAACTAAAAATTGGCTCCACTGGTCAGATTGGGGGAATTAACAAGGCCAACAAACCATAGTTATCAAGGCGTCAAGTCAAGGCAAAGCGACAGCCGGAAGCTTAAGCTCTTAGTCTACAAGGCGCCCGACTAGTCGTCCGCAAGTCGACAAGTTGTTAACAATGTAAATTTTATACATATAAAATTATATATATATATAACATTTATATGAATATTTATATATTTAGGTGACTAATTATTATCAGATTTGGTTGTTTATTTAATTTGGGTTCCTGCTAAAGTAAATAATAAGCCTTATTGTATTATAAGCAGTAATTTGGTTGTTAGTTCTGCTAACAGATTGTGATATTTTCCTCCTTTCTACTATATTATAGTTTATACAGCTGTAAGACACCAATCACCATCATACTCCCAAATAAAAAAATAATTTAATTATATTATACAGCACTACAACATTAAGTCAGTAACATCACATCATTAGAGGCTTGGAAATGAAAAAAAAATATTATCTCCCCTGTACACTGTAAAGGCTGCAACATGCATTCAATAATAATAATTATTATTATTAGAAAGCCATACCCCGGGTAACATACATCCAAGAACCAAGAAACAAAACAAATGACTTCTCGGTGTGTATTGTGTACCCAAAACCAAAGAGAAGGAAAAAAATAGCAGAACCAAACCCTCTGTCCAAGTCGACGCATCCGGCAGAAAAGAAAAGAAAAGTAGAACTGAAGAAGAAAGAAGAGTAGAAGAAAAGGAAAGAGGAGGCATACCGGAAGTCGCGTTAGCAGTCGGCAGGTGAGTCTCCTTTCTTGCTCTTGGTCTCTGCTCTACAACTCGTTTCTCCCTCTCTACTCTTCCAAAGTCGCGATCCATCGATTAGGTTTATAGTCGACTCAAACTTTGCTATTTTTTTTAACTCAGTTAAGGTTCGGGTCGAACACCAGTCGCCAGCTCTGTCCAAGTCGACCGCTTAGCCATATTGTCGTCCAATTCGCGAGAAAGTCGTCGAAGTCTTCCAAGTCGTTGCCTGAGCGGTCGACTTTCTCCCCTGCAATCAAGTCGTCCAAACGACTCCCCAAAATGTACCGACTAGACGCCTAAGCGTCGCCTAGGCGACGACTAGATAAGATAAGCTTGCAACAAACATATATCCAACTACCATCAGTAAGAATCTGTATTGGCTTCCAATATATTCTAAGGTGTTCTCTTTTTCTTCTTATTTCCCCTGGTCGCCATTTTGTTTGTCTTTGTATGGGTAATAAACAAAGTGAAAAACAATTGCAAGTTAGGTGGGAATGGACTGTGGGTGAAACATTGTAGGATTTTAACTAAGAGAGTAAATAATTCACCAAATTCAGCACTGCTTTTGCTTAGGAGGTTCCTATACCTTAATTTAGTGGATGAAATGAAGGTTGAAAAAGCAGATTTTGGAGAGATTCTTCATAGATCTAGTAGCCAGTGAATCACTTATCATGGATAGTTAAGAAAGCAAGCTACTTGTTCAGATGACTTCTTTAGTTGCCTACTGATCCAAGAGTGTTATTTCACTTCACTTCTGAAATGATATCAGAGTAGGGTACAAAGAACTAATCAGGGTTGAGTTTCCTCTTGATGTCAATATTGTGCATACTCCTAAGCAAACAGAAATAATCAAAGATGAGTTTACTTATTCGAGAAAATGAGAAAGTAGCTTTGAACTGCGAACAGTTTCTCTAATTCAGTGGACTTCTAAAGACTGAGGAGTTTAATGTGGGAATTCTTACTGTATGACGAAGGTTCAAATCTATGAATTAACACACCCATTTGTTAGCCTTGCACAAACAAAACAGATCAAAATGGCTGGAGACATGGAGTTTAGCTCTCACTCATACATGCTCTATAGTGGTATGGACCCCAAGACTTAAACTAAAGCCATCCAGGATCAAGTTTAACTCATTTTAAGCAGTTCAAGTTCAGTTTCCTCTAGTCCGCCATAACAAGTTGGGGAAGTTAAACTAGTCCACCTAACAATCTGTGGCAATTGTTTTTGCACCAACAGTGATGTAGGACAACATGGAAAGAAGGAATAAAAGTACCTCTCTCCGCAGAGAATCGGTAAAGAAACAAATACAAAAGCACACATCTTTAATCTCAAATCAATATATTCAATAATATCCAAATAATGAATTATTACAATGCTTAAATACAAAACTCAATACTTGGAGACTATGTAAAAACCCTAATTTAGAAAGGAAACAATCTCCCAACTAAAATCCACTACTATAATAAAATCTCCTAATTGAAATCTACTACTACACTTGAAACTCTCCTAATGAAAAGCTACTACTATAATATCCTACTAAATAATTTCATTAATAACTCAACATTTATCTCTAAGTAACAATACAAAATTAATAATAAATTTATTGAATTTCTTCTTCCGTACCGTATCATTCTCCTCGCTTTTAAAAAAAACTCGTCCTCGAGTTTTGAAATATCGTAGAATAATAAGCCACAATCCGAAATATGCCTTCCAACAAAACATTCGCATCCGACATGAGCACAATTTTCGGGAATAACAATGACATAATATAAAAATTTGAAGTAGCCTGGGACTCGAATGTATCAACTGGAGATAGAAAACCAACATGACTAACCTCAACTTTATCTTCCTTGGTGTTTTCGTATTGAGGGTCAAACTTAACTTCAATTTCCCTACTGCAAACCATCTCTGAAAGTTGTTCAACACACTTAACTTCCTCTTCATGTTTCTCACAAGCATCAATATGTGAGAGTACTTGTTCTTCTTTATTATAACCAATTTCATATTGGTTAATGATACGTTTAAGTATTGTGAGACATTCATCAATTGTCTTGTACGACTTTACTTTGCAAGTCTCCTCTTGTGAACGCGTCGCTTTAGTTGAACAAACACGATTAGGATGAACATTTTTTTTGTGCTTGAACAAAATATGAACGAACAAAACATGTGGTTATGTACTCTTAATGTGTCTTTAAATTTGCAAGACTTGTTTCAAAAAGTACAAGCTCATCGCATAATTTTCAATACTCGTCATTATACGGGACACGAGCTTTTAAGTTGTTCGCATATGACCAAAGTTCGATGCATAAGTTGCTTTATCTTAGCCCAAAGAAAGTTTGGATTGTAAAAACTTGGAAGACATTGTATATATGTAGAAGGGCTGAATTGAAAATTTCAAAAACTTTGAGAGTTACATTGAAAACTTAAAATTTGTGGGAGCTAAATTGAATATTTCAAAAACTTTAGGGGCTGAATTGAAAGTTTTAGAAACTTTGGGGGCGGAATTGAAAATTTCATAAACTTAAGGGGCTTAATTGAAACTTTCAGAAATGTGGGGGTACAAAACTATAATTTGGCAGAACACCAGAAATTTGATGAACAGTGTGGCGCATTGTAGCGATGAACAATGACACTGAACCTTTTTCTTGAAATAGATCGAGACTACGGCCACGATGATTCTTGATGCAGATCGTGCTTTCGTCTTGAAAAATTGTTGTCGGTTCTCTAGCGAAATTCGATAATATTTGACGGAGACTAGAAAAATAAGGTAGGAAAGAATTGGGTGAAATCAAACGAAATCAGGAATTTTGTCTCTTGATACCATTATGATGTAAGACGGGGTAGGAAAAAGGAATAAAGTATACTTATCTCCGCAGAGAATCGATAAACAAACACATACAAAAGCATACAACTTTAATCTCAAATCAATATATTCAATAATCTTCAAATAATGAAGTATTACAATGCTTAAATACAAAACTCAATACTTGAAAACTACATAAAAACCCTAATTTAAAAAGGAAGCAATCTCCTAACTAAAATCCACTACTAGAATAAACTCTCCTAATTGAAATCTACTACTACAACTAAAACTCTCCTAATGAAAAAATACTACTATAATATCCTACTAAATAATTTCATTAATAACTCAACATTTATCTCTAAATAACAATACAAAATTAATAATAAACTTATTGAATTTCTTCTTCCGTACCGCATCAAACAGAGTTAAACAATATGCAATTTTTAGATTGTATGCTTGTAAGAGTAAAGATTCAGTGATAGAATTTATATCTGTTATTTTAATCTAAAGATTGAAGGGCATCTTCAGATGTTTCTATATTTTACGACACATAGATATAGATTATAAGTAATAAATTAATAGGAATGGCGTTGGTCATATGACAATCAAATCATTCTATCCATAAGTCACCAGCAGTTCAGATGAGTTACAGTCACTTGTGCTACGGGTAACAAGATCGAAGTTTCCCATTTTCATCTCTTACCCGTAGTGAACTTAGGAGAAGCATGTCTGGCCTTATAAGACTTTAATACGAGTCCTAAAATCCTTCTATGAACAAAAACCTTCCGTACATTAAAAGAATCATTCCTAAAAATGCTAAATAACCTAAAAACAACTAAAATAACCAGTCACCAATTCATAACACAATGCATAATCATAATCAACAACTGAACTGATTGTGGGGAAGCCATTCTCCTAGTTTCCTAAAGCTATCACCAACATCACATGATCAGACATGCTATAATAGTCTATATGTAAAATACACGACATATCTTTGAGATTGTATATAACCAATCATTTATCTGTGTAATACTTTATTCTAACAAGTAAACCTATCTAATGGAAAATGAATAAGAAAATTAATTACGGAGCCCCAAAAAGGGGTCAAACGTAATGTATATTAGACCTTATTTGTACCATTATGTGTCCAAGTGTTACCACCTTGGAAAGGATCATATTACTCTTTCATAAGAGAATTATTGCATACAGCATTTATAAATATAGATACAAGTTAACTTAGCAAAAAAAAAATATAGATATAAGTTTCAAACAAGGTACACAAGCACATATAGTATAGAAAGAAGCACTAATAATACTAATGTAAGAAACATTTATGTAGAGCTAGGGATCAGATCTCTCACCAGTATTTGATTAAGCCATCCCAGCCACAAGTAGCAACTTTACTTTGCTCTAACGGATGCCACTCGCACCCTATACATACTCCCTCATGGCATTTGAGAGTTCTAAAGACTTTGCAACTCTTCCAATCCCAAAACCAGCATTTACCCTCACCATCTCCAGACATTACAAATCTCCCATCTGGCGAGAAATTGACTTGACAGGCATATCCAGCAACAATGTGCCCCGCAAACCTCTTTTTTTTATTGAGCTGAAATCTCTCCCTGGTGCTATAAATAAGAATTTGATTGTCTAAACTCTGTGCAGCAAGCCAATTCGTATTCGGGTGGAGGGATATTGATGGCATAGAGTGCATGTGAGGCTCACTTATATACTTTATAACAACAGGGATTCCATATTCCCAAACACGAAGAGACTTGTCATCACTAGAAGTGACAAATCTTCTGTTATTATCAACAAAGGTAATTGTATTCACCGCCCCCAAATGCTGATCATACTCCTGAGTAATCTGCCCAGTATTCATATCCCACTGAACAATCTTCTTATCACTCATACCAGCCAAAAGTATATTCTGCTTATCATCATCAGGATTGAGCTTAACCACATAAGGAATCTTCCCCGTGGAAAATGTGGATATCACCTGGCCCGTTTCGGTATCCCAATACTTAATATTCTTATCATACCCAGCACTCAAAAACTTAGTACCATCATTACAAAAGGAAATATCACGAACAGCCTTCGAGTGTCCCATGTAAGTCCTCATACACTTACCCGAATTAAACACATCCCAAATCTTCACCTTAGAATCCATCCCAGCTGACAAAATCAAATGACCATGCTTAGGGAAAAACCTAATTGCTGACACCCCTTTTGTGTGTCCACTCCAAGTATGCACCAATCTTTTAGGTATATAACAATGATCATTGGTAGCCTTGGCGTCCTTAGGCGGTGCAATCCATGACCTACCCTGATAATCTCTCTCCTCTTTACCATGAAATGTACTTTTATCCACCACAACTTCGCCCTTGTCTTTCCTCCCATCTCTTTCTTCCCCTTTCTTTTTGGCATACTCCTCAGCATATTTTTGCTGCTCTTCAGTCAATTCAGTTTGCAATCCCTCTTTCTTTCCAGACCATGGACTCTTTCTATTCTTCAATAACCATGCCTCCGTAGAAGGATTATCAACTTCCTCGCCATTTACACCATTGTCTCCATCATTATTATTCTCAGCCGCCTCTTTCTTCTTCTCAAGTTTTCGCTTCTTTTGCTCGTGCTGGGGGATATTGTAGACGGAGATGGCGTCATGTTGGCGTACAGCGTCCAAATCGCCGACGTAATTGTTTCCAGAGGCGCCGGAGGGGTCAGCAGCGTATCCGTATTTGTAGAACGTGTTGTACTGCTCATCAAAAAGGAAGGGCTCAATAGCGGCGTTTTCGACAAACCCTAGCTTGTGATTGCGCATGCCCTGGGCGATGCCGTCTTTAGCGTAGGGATGAGCGGGGCCCTGAATTGGAGCCCATAGCTGGTCGTAGGTGGGGTTGAAGGAGACTAGGTGTTGGGTCGGGTCAAGGGGCTTGGTATTTAGGGCTTTTTTGGGGTCGGAGGCAACGGTGAGGGAGAGCATCGTGTCGTCCACTTTAGGGGCGGCGGATTTGGAGGGGAGGGAAATCCGGACAGGGGAAGAATCCGGTGAGGAATTAGGGTTTTGATGTGATGATGATTCTGGTTGTTCTTGTAATTGTTCAGCGTCGTCTTCAATGTTGTATGATTGCAACAGATCCATAACGCTAGAGAGAGAAGTGATGACTGATGAGCACAGACGGATAGAGAAAAACCCTAGATTTGATTTGAATAATGATACAGAAATAAATTAATTTCGTAAAATTGTGGAGGGTAATGGGCTTTTTCGAGTACGACTTATTTTAAAATAATTTATAAATTAAAATTTAAAATAAATTACAAATTATTTTAAGTGTTAATTTATAAATAAAAATGTTTGATATTATTTTGATTTATAAGTTAAAAAATAAATTATAATAAAATGTGAAATGGTTTGATTAAAATGACTTGTAAGTTAAAATAAAATTGAAAGATTATTAAAATAAAGACAAAAATGCCTTTATATTTGATCAAATATATTTATTTTAAAATGACATATAAGTCATTTTTTGGGAAGTACGAAAAAAGACGGTAAAATAAGTAAACAGTTCAGGCTCGATTCGTGCTCACTCGACTAAAAGTTCGATTCAAACTCAACTCGAAATATAAATTATTCAAATATGAGCAAATTTTAAAGTTTGATAAATTACTCGAACATCCTCAAATTATAATTTTCTATTGATTCTCGAATAATATTCGTTCGAAATGTTCAAACTGCTCGGGCTCGATTATAGATCATGATTGACTCGATAGCTAAACGAGTATCAATCAAACTTTATGTTATACTCAATAAATTATGTGAACCAAATATAAGCAACTCAATACCCGGCTTTGCTCGGTTCATTTACACACTTGATAAAAAATAGATACTTCTCAAAAATAACTTATAAAAGTAAATTATTTTATAAATCAAAAAAATAAGTCAAAACCAAACAAGTGATTAGTGAAAAATATTTGGGTCATTTATATTACTATACAACAATTAGAAAGTAATTACAACATCAATACATCCACAAAATAATTATAAAAATAACGCAATAAATTCAAATCATTCAATTTTACATTAATAAGGAAACCTAAAATCAAGGATAAATAACCTCCATAATTCAAAAATCAAATCAAATATTTGGGATCTAACAACAAAAATAAATCCATAATTCAAAATTCAAATCAAAAGTAGGAAAAAACAAAAAATTATCTTCTCTTCATCTCCGTCATCATCTTGGATTTGGAACTGTTCGAGTATCATATTATAATTGTTCATGGTGCGTGCATCCAGGAGGCCACGATTCCACAGTTTGATCATGAACAATCTCCAACACCTGCCAACATGCATCATTATTAATATACAAAGATTAATATAGAACGATAATAGGGAAAAAAATACTATTGTTGCAGAGAAACGATAATAAGAAAAAAAAAATACTATTGTTGCAGAGGAAGTGATAATAGGAAAAAAAATACTATTATTGTTACATCGCCCTCTCCTCCCATTCATCATCATCCTCCGCCGCGAATCTCCGACAGTACCTGAGTTACTGTTCTAATTTTTTTTTTGACTATTTGATTACCCACAAAAACTAAACTGGTTACCTTTGTATGAAGGTTTGGTTACCAACTGCATCACATTCAAAATAATTTTGTAACCTAATAAAACTGAATTGGTTACCTTGGTCTGAAGGTTTAGCAACCAACTGCATTAAGGTTTGGCTACCAACTTCATCACATTCAAAATAAATTTATAATATAATAAAACTGAATTAGTTACCTTGATATGAAGGTTTGGCAACCAATTACACTTCGTTTGGCTATCAACTACATCACATTCAAAATAAATTGGTAACCTAATAAAACTGAATTGGTTACCTTGATATGAAAGTTTGGCTATCAAATGCACTATGAAAAAACTGTAGGTGTGGAGGTAGATTAGTTACCTTGATATGAATGTTTGTTACCTTAGTATGAAGATTTTGTTACCAACTGCACTATGAAAAAACTGAAGGTGTGGAGGTGGATTGGTTACCTTGGTATGACAATTTGGTTACCTTGGTATGAAGGTTTGGTTACCAACTGCACTATGAAAAAACTGAATTGTGTGGAGGTGAATTGGTTACCTTGGTAAGACGGTTTGGTTACCTTGGTATGAAGGTTTGGTTACCAACTGCGCTATGAAAAAATTGAAGGTGTGGAGGTGGATTGATTACCTTGGTATGACGGTTTGGTTACCTTGGTATGAAGGTTTGGTTACCAACTGCACTATGAAAAAACTGCACTATGTGGAGGTGAATTGGTTACCTTGGTATGAAGGTTTGGTTACCTTGATATGAAGTTTTGGTTACCAACTGCACTATGAAAACAACCAATATATTATTTTGTTGCTTTTTTCTGTCATGAAAACAGAAACCCGGACACCTGTTAAAAAGATCAGCTAACCATTAGGAAAACTTGCAAGTAAATGAGACCAGGGGGTGAAGGTGAAGATGTGGATTGAATGCATTAGAAGCTGACATCTGCCGCCACCAACAACAAAAAAAAGGCCTGCCCTATCTATCATTTGATGAATTGAAGTTGCAATAAAACTAATATACAGGAGCAGCAAAAAAAGATAATTTGTCGCCTGAGGACCCCCCCCCCCCCAATTCCTGGAGGGCCCCTTGCTGCACTCATACTACCTGCCTATATCCCTTACATGGCCCTCCGCTGAGAAGGATTCCGCCTCTACCCGTGACATTGATTCCCACCATTCCCCTTGCTTGATGTTGTATACACCCCTGCGAGAACTGTCGCTTCATTTGCGAGATTTTGAAAAAATTAGGCATTCGGTAAAAATAGAGGAGTTTGATGGTGAACTGGAGTTATGCATGGAGTTTGATGGTCCAAATTTCGAGAAGGTTTGGTATGATGCAACATTTTAGAGAGAGAGATAATGGCGAGAGAGATAGAGAATGAGTGTCCTGTGTTTGAATAAGAAAAGGCAAAACTAATGATTTAGCCACCGAAGTTGGCACCTTTTTTTGAATACCTTATTAAACTTTTAATTTATCAAATTAACTCACTGAACTAATTAAAATTGTTAAATTGGGTCATTCTGTCAAATCTGACTAACGGCTGTTAAAAACTTTTCTGACGTGGATGTAAAAAAAGGAAAAAAGAAAAGAAAATGACATGAAAAATAAAAGACATCATAAAAAAATTATTATTACATGTGGCAAAAAATAATAAAAAAACTTAAAATCAAAACAAAAAAATTAAAACATTCAAAACAGATCTTGAGATCAAAACATTCAAAACATTAACTCATTTTTTTATTTCCTTATTTTCTTCAGATCTTGAATAATAAATCAAGTACCAGTTGATTTCAGTGCCGGGATTGGATTCAATGTTGGTCCAAGATCGTCCAACTCCAAAATTCACACAGAACTGAGCAGCGGCGGCATTACCAACCCTTCGTCCAAATCGCTTCTCATGTTTTCGATTGGACTTAATACTTTATTTTCAGAGATACAGCTATATAATAATATGCCACCACCGCACCATTTCTTCAACTCTATCTCTCTCTCTTGCAAATCCAAATCACCGAACCAGAAATTGGTTCGTATTTTCTCTCTCTCAATCCTTTCGAATTCCACCACGGATTCTCAATAAAACTCCTTCAAATATGGAAGATCGGAGCACCAATCGAATGAGTACCGGAATGTCAGATGTGATTTTGGAGTGCGTGATCCCTTACATAACCGATCCGTGTGACTGGGAATCAATCTCTCTAGTCTGTTGACGGTGGTACGAGCTCGACGCGCTCACCCGGAAGCACGTCACAATCGCGTTCTGCTACACCTCCACGCCCAAGCAGCTCTTGCGGAGGTTTAAGCACATAGAATCGATTAAGCTGAAGGGGAAGCCACGCACCGCGGCATTACCAACCATTCGTCCACTATGTTTTCTACGGAGTCATATTCTTGAGATCTTAATACTTTATTTTCAGATCTATTTTGTGTATTTAGATCTGGGTTGTATGTTCATCATGTTTTCGGTCGGACTTTATGGGTTTTGTGTATTTAAATCTGGGTTGTATGATTTTTGGATTTTGTTGGGTTTCATCTATTTTGACAAATTTGAAGGAAATGAGGAAATTCAGATGTAAAATTTGGGGAAGATAAAGACGCAAAATTTGTGCACAGCATGATCATCATTGTATTAATTCGCATTGTTTTTATTTGTTGGTTTATAATTTTAAAGAATTGGTTGCTAGGTAATTAGATAAAAATTTGGAGAAGATGAAGATTTTGATAAAAGGGAAGATTTGGGGAAGATAAAAATTTTGATTTTGAGTTTAATGTTTAGATATTAATGTTTTTTTAAGGAAAATATGTTTGATTTTTTAATTGATTAAGATTTGATTTATCTTGATAAATAAATTTAATTTAATGAATGATAAAATGTTTTATTTTTATTAGTTTTTGTTTTGTTAGTAATCTTGTCTTTTTTAAAGTAAAATGTGTTTGGTTTTTTAATTGATTAAGCTTTGATTTATCTTGATAAATAAATTTGATTTAATGAATGAAAAAATATTTTATTTTTATTAGTTTGTTTAATTATTAATGTTGTCTTTTTTAAAGGAAAATATGTTTGGTTTTTTAATTGATTAAGATTTGATTTATCTTGATAAATAAATTTGATTTAATGAATGAAAAAATATTTTATTTTTATTAGTTTTTGTTTTGTTTTATTATGTTTTTGTCATTTTTAAAATGTTAAAAATGAGTCAAAAAATAAAAAATTTTTATGCTGTCTTTTATTTTTCAGGTCATTTTTCATGTCATTTTTTTTTACATCCACGTCAGAAATTTTTTTAATCATCTGTTAGCCAGATTTAACAGAATGACTCAATTTAACAATTATAATTAGTTCAGTGAGTTAATTTGATAAATTAAAAGTTCAATCAGGTATTCAAAAAATGGTGCCAACTTTGGTGGCTAAATCATTAGTTTTGCCAATAAGAAAATAATAATTAACAGAAAGATATAAGGGAGAGAATCGTGGGCCACGATTAAAGGATATCCAAATGCATTAATTTTATAAATAAATATGAAAAAAATATGATATTTTTATAATTATTTTATGAATGTACTATTGTTGTATTATTTTTAAAAATATACTAGAATATGTAATTTATAAATTGATTTGACCAATTACAATTAATAAGTTGCAGCGGAACATGCCTTATATGGGCTATTGTGTTTCTGTAAGCCCAGGATGGATATATTGCCGCCCGCCTACATAACAACTTCGGCCAGTCTCTTCTTACTTTCTTAGACACTTGCAAATTTAGAAGAATCACAAGTAAATAAATAAATTAAAGACCATGCATTGTAATTAAGTTTAGTTTGCAAGCAATAGTTAAATTATTCACTCCGTCACTTTTAAATTTAAATAGGTTATGGGATAAATAAATACTTTCTGTGTTTCAAAATTAGAGATATATTTTGATTTTTTAAAGTAAATTCATAAAATTCAAAATTGTTATTATTTCGTTCAAATTTAAAAAATAACAAATATGATAATTAATAGTTAGTTTACAATTATTATATTTATTTATATTAAAAAATAAACAAATTTATGTCAATTTTGAATTTATAATTTTATGAATTGACTCTAAAAATGCAAAATAAAATTCTGTAATTTTGGAAGGATTGTAATATTAAAATACTTACTTCTAGCCTAGTGGGCCTTCAATTACTCCTATCATTTTAGATTATGTTTAAGGTTTAGAAACTAGTTGATTGGGATTGCTATTTATTTTGTCATGACATTAGAGAATTACTAACAAGTCGTGCAATTTTTGCAGTGTCTAGCCACCAAAGTGGGTAAAAAGGAGGTGATTATTATTATTGTTAGGGAATTAGTATTTTTACAAGTAAATTTTGATATTTTGAAAAGTTATCACTCATATGAGTATAGGGTCTATTTACTAATCCTATGAAAGCAATTTTATAAAATTATTATTTGTACTTATAAAAATATTAATTTTTTTTAATTATTATTATTAGCAATGTTTTGGAGTAGTTAGTTTTGCGGATGATGAGTTATTGGGCTCCACAATTGAATTGGATTGGTTTTGAGATAAAAATGAAAGCAGTATAAAAACTTGGAATGGCCCAAAAAACATGGATTGTAGCCGAACTAGCCTACATTATTTTAGGACCACCCAAATCATTTCACGTAACTTTGTAACACGTGGATAAACAAGTGGTTTTTAGTCCTTTTAACTTTTATTATTATTATATATATATTACTATTATTTTCTTTATGATGATACTACATGATGTTTTCCTGTTGGATCCTCCTAGTTTATCCACCACCTTTTGTTTTTCTATTCTGCCACATTCTCATTCTCAAGCTTTGTGCTGTTTGGTCATGTTCCCATCACATTAATTTAGTTTTTGGTAAAGAACAAACAATTATAGGTTTTATCAACCATAAAAAAAAGTTTGAATATTGAAAACAAATATATATTATTATGATTTTGACAAAATAACTTTATAAAAAATAATTTACATTAGAACATGAGAAACTAGTAATAATAATAATAATAATCAATCAATCACATTATTATTTATTTAGTATTAACCATTCTTTAATCACCCACAGGCCACATCATCATTGAAAAAAACCTCCTCATTACAACATTGTACGCCGCAGGGTCCATGCACACCCACCCTACTCTACCCTTTCTTTAAGAATGGAATCCCACTTCTAATATTGATGGCCGAATCTTAGGCTCATTCAAAATTTATTATATGCTTTTTTATTTTATTTTTTCCATTTCATCCATTATGTATTTATGTTTATAGTGATTGCACGATAATTAAAATTATCAACATTGTGTTTTTTTTTTTTTTTGAAAGGAATGAGATTCTTTTTATAGAATTAAAAAGAAAAGAAAAAGGGAGAGTATACAGAAAATAGATTAATATCACTTAATTGCATGTTGAAAATTACATAAATAACCCAACAGCCAAACTAGTTGAAATCCCGGGTTGAACCAGCGGTTCACTTTTGAAACGCACCCACTTCCGACTCCAATTTGCAATGAATCAATCAGCAATTGCCCAGTTCATATCATTCTCAAATATCCAGTGGCACACCTCTATCTTCCCAGGACTCGAACCCAATGCTGCAAAGGCTCCATGGCTCCGGCTCCAGTCCGACGTGTCAACATGACAGATGGCTACCCCATGGTTCATCTTGGCCTTGGATTTCGGATCCAATAGATCCGCTTCGTAAACCCGTACTTTAGGAACCGAATGGCAGTAGTAGACCAAGTACGGGAACAGGCTCTGATGACATGAAACTGACTGGGTGACTTTACCGCCGTTGATTCCTTTGACCGATCCGATCACGATATCCCCCTTTGACCCCTTTGTGTTTTCAGTGGTCCGTACGACGACGTTTCGTCCCAAAACTGAGGTGGCAAAGTCGAGCATATCCTCCGCCGAACCCACGCACCGCTTGGTCTCGCCGCGACTCGGTGCCCGCTCGCACTCACTCAATGTGTCCGCCATCATCCCAGACATGCTCGAGTTATCAGCCGCGTGAAAGATCATCTTCAACTCACTGAGTTTTGAAGTAGAAAAGGGTAATTTCGACGATAGCAGCCGGGGCAAAAATGACCTTTTGGGCATCTTATCTCTAATATCCGGCATTGGCATTACAGTCCCGCTCTTGAGCATCTTCTCTCTGAAAAACTTACCCGGCTCAACCCATTTATTTACAGTTTTTGCAGCACCCTCCTTCAATGAATCCAATTTTGCAGAGCTTTTCTTCTGGTACGAAGCAAATGACGCATCTTCTTATTCGCATAATCCTTGAAAGTATTATTGACGCCATAGATTTTGAACTCAATCTCCGAAAACGAACCCTTTTTACCATACCCAGTAAACTTGTCTGTACCTTCGTTAAAACTCCCTCCATAATTCAAAAAAGTTTCCTTAGCCGCATTCGAATTTTTACCATAAGATTGGAAAGTATCATCACCAACGTTAGCCTGATCTCTGTAATTTGCGAAACTTTCAACAGCTCCATTACCAGTATCGCCGTAATTCTTGAAGTTGTTTTCTGGGACATTACCGTTAGTCCCATACGAGGTGAAATTATTGGCGGCGCCATTTGCATTTTGGCCGTACCCGGAAAAGCTCGATCCGATAACGTTGGAGTCTTTTGCGTAAGTGTTGAAATTGTTGGGCTGCCCATTTGCGTCTTTTCCATAGCTAGCAAAGGACTCGCCTCCAGAGTTGGCTTCATCGGTGTAAGCTGTGAAAGACTGCGATTGCCCGTTGCTGTCGGCTGAGTAGGAGTTGAAGTTGAGGTTGGGCACGTTAGTTCCCTTGTTGTAGCTGGTGAATCCGCTCGCGCCGCCGGTAGAACCGCCGGCGTAAGAATTGAAGCTTTGTTCGGCTACATTGGAATCAGGGGCATAATTAGAAAATTTCGTATCGTGGCCCACCGAATCACGGCCATACCGCCGGAATGTGTTGACGGGGACGTTTTCCCCGTCGGAGTAGTTCTTAAAGGAGTCGGTGTCACCGCCTTTTAGAGTCCCGTAATTGGTGAAGTTTTTGTCCGAGTACGAGGAGAAATCGACGTTTTGGTCGTGCTTCTCGAGACTCGGCGATACATCAGGGAAGCAGAGGAGTTTTGCCGATGAACAGAATTGCGGAAGGTGTGCGGAAAGGGCGTTTTGGTCGGCGAGTTTTGAAAAAGTCGCCGATTCGACTGCGGTCAATGGGGATGCTTTGTTGAGAAGGAATTCTGGTTTAGGCAAGTCATTGGAGACCTGTTTCTTCCAGTAACGGATGAGATATGCTTTTGGGGTAAATGGGTTCCCTCCGGCCGGCGAATCGAAGAGCTTCCGGCCCGCTCCGGCCACAGTACCCAACTGCATTGAGACAACAATTAATGAATACAAAATAATAATAATAATAATAATAATAATATATAGTTAAGAAGAAGAAGAAGAAGAAAGATTGAAAAAAGAGTGTATATATATAGTTAAGCAATTGTATACATGTATATATATATAGATAACTGGAAATTAAATGGGTTAAACTTACATTGAAACATGAAAGGTAGATTAGAGAGGAGAAAAGGAGGAAGAGACGAGTGATATGGTTCATTATTTTAGTGTGAGAGGAAAGAGAATGTTGGTGGGTTATTTTTTGGCTGGGAGGCCAGAATTTTATAGTAAAAAGTTTGGGAGATCTAGGGCCCTCTCAGTAGGGTTTTGTATAATAAGGCTGATTATCCTTTAGACTCATATTTACTCTTTTATCCTTCCCATTTTGCAGCTTTTGGTAGTTAGGTTTTAGCAACACAATAATATCATATATCTTACTTCCTATATTTCGTTCTTAATATATGTATGTATATATATGGAAAATGTGTATGTATATAATAATTAACTGTCTACCTAATTATAATTAAAATAATTCTACTATCACATAATTTTGGGTCACATAATATTCACATACACACATAGATACTGTGGGCCCTCCGTAATATGCAGGGCCCGCAAATATGCATGTGTGTATGTGAGTTTTATGTGACCCAAATTATGTGATAGTAGTATTGCTCTTATAATTATGCATGTGAATTTATTCAAATTCAAATAATAATAAGACCAGAGAGGATCAAGGGCATACTATCCTACATATTTTGCTCACCACTTTTAGCGACGGATTGGACGACGGTTCGGTCAGTTGTGTTTATTAGAGAACCGTCGTCTTAGTTTTTAGCGACGCATCGAACCGTCGCCTGGTCCGTCCCTAAAGGTAGTGAGCATGGTATGTAAAATAAAGAGGTATACTTTTAAAATGGACTGATAAAGACTCACATAATTAAAATTCAAATTATATTCACATAATTTGAAATTCATTTAAATTAAAATTCGGACAGAAAAGCGGGTGGGGGACGGGGATAGTGGTGGAGGCGGGGTCGAGGGGGTAGTGAGAAGCCGCGTGTAATTGTGGTTGGATGTAAGGTCGCGCTAAGATTGGAGGATTGGAACGCGTTTATAAATTTCCTTCCTAATTGCACTTTTGTATTATTTTACCCCTACTCGTTTTCCAACCATCTTCTAGTTGGACAAAGCCCCGTGATTATGGCACCAATCTGTAATTTCTTCATGTCCTCCAAGGGTATTTCTGGAATGATGTCGTTTTTACCTTCTTCGTCATTTACATTTTATTATCATCTCGTGTTTTGTTTTTATTAAATACTCCTAGTCATAGTAGTACTCCCTCTGTTCTTAAAAGATTGTCGTTTAAGTGTATATGAACACAGATTAAGGAATATAATTAATACCTAGCGAAAATACTATACTACCCTTATTAATTGTCTCAATCAATTATTTTTTTCCAATGTTTCTTATGCAATTCAACTAATTACTTCTTATTCAACCAATTACTATTTGGATTATAGCATTGAATTGAATAAGAATCATTGAGAATGGGAAGAAAACTTTAAATAAGGGTAAAGTAAGAAAAAAAATAACTAATGTGTATTGATAAACTCAAAACTGACAATCTTTTTAGAACAAAAATTATTTTTTAAAACGACAATATTTTAATAACGGAGGGAGTAGTATTGATAACTTATATTGATTTTTTTTTATATCAGTTTTCTTTTTTAACCTATAGTAATAATATTTATTAGTATTAGTACTAGCGCCAGGCCAGGTCAGGTCAGTGGAGAATTGATGGCTTCTCTCTTGCCAAATGCAATGACCTTTAGTCATTTCTACTCTGCCATCTCCAAAATGCTATTTTGCGTTTTTCTTTTTTCCCAGGCCAAAATAAAATAGTCACCCAAATTCTTGCTTGATTTGATAATTTGCTTGCAATCTGAACAAACTTGGATATGCATCATCAATTCTTTGGTAGTTTCTATCTGAGGTTCAAAAAGGCATTGTTCAATTTTTTTTTTATGACGTCTCCAATTTTTCAGATTCAATCATCGGATACACACAATACTCACTCATATATATATATAGTGAACTACAATTTTTTTATAAATCGTTACAAAATCTGTTAAATTGTTTGACTTTTAACAGAATGACTAACACGTGAGAGGGAGATTGTATACATGTCATACATATGTCAATCAGTCATACCATGGCGAAAAATAAAATTAAAAAAAAAAATCACTTAAAAATTAAACAATAAAACTAGTAAAGTAAACTAAACAATTAAAACAAGTGAAACAAATTAATCAAAAATAAACTACTTAGAATCAAAAGCTATACCCGTGTTTCTTCTTCCCCAAATCTGGGTTGTTCATCACAAACCAAAGAAAATTAAAACCCCAATCTCTCACTTTATATATCCTCAAACCCAATTCATATGTATATTTACATACCCTAAAATCTGTACAAATAGAAGCAATTGTTAATTTGTGCACAAAGTTTAAAAAATTGGACTGAAAAAGTAATAATTTGATCATGCAAATGTAAATTAGGGCGGAGTTGAATGGCCAAGAAGCGATTTAACCCAAATACAGTGCATTGCTAAGGTTCTATTCTTTCACCTATACTATACAAATGTCAATCTTGGCGTTGAAATAATCAGATTGGTTCTTGAGTTATTCACAATGAAATCTCCAAAATCTTGTCTTTTGTCGGTGCGTAATGTCCCGGACCCGGATGTCAATTTTTTTTTTTTTATATATATATAATATTAGATAGATAAGTAAAGGTGTCAGTTGCAAATATATTTTCTTTCTTTAGGACACGTAATATTATTAAACAAATTGTTGCTGTATGGTGCGTACATGAGGAAATTCTGGTTTACGGACAAGGATTGAAGTCCTATCCACACCGTCTCCATAGAGGAAGGGGCCATTCAAAAAATTATTAAAAATTTAGTGTACAACTTACAGTGTTGTTAAAATAATTACAAAATGTATTATCTTTGCACAGAGAAAGGGGTTATTTTAATTTGCCAAACAGGCCCTTCATTTCAACACATTCTTTCAAGTATTAACCTGAATTTCATGCCCCAGAAAAAATGGACTTCAATTTTCTCAAAGATGTTTCTTATCTTACACCAAGTATATGTGACCCGAATTTCTTCCAAGAATTTTTTATTTTTATTTTAAATCATGTGAAGGCAAGATGTTTATCTGAACAATCTAGTCTAGTCAAAAACTACGTACTGGAGTAATAATTTATATGGATTTAATAATTAGGCCAACACAAACTAAATACTAATAAAACAAATAAATAAAAACCACATTATTAAATGCGGTTTAATCCTCACTCCCTTATCTACTACACCTACTTTATGACAATCATCATCTAACAATAACACTTTTTGACCGGAATAAAAAAGCTGAGAAAACTCTTTGACAGGTTAACCCAAAACTTAATTACTCCGTGTCTTTCAACTTTTTAAAATGCTAATAACTAAATACTAGAAAGAAAGAACTAAGAAGACATGGGATTTATATTTTCACAAATACTTTTTTTTGGTAATATCAGACGGTCACTCTCGTATGAATAATAAATGAATTCCACATTTATGCGAGAGAATACTTGTGAAAATATCAAATTTTATTTAAAATATGTGTTAATAATTAGGGAATTGATATTAAGTACACAAGTATTTATTCTAAAATAAGATTTGAGGAATTTTCCATCATAAGTAGGCATGTTTTTTTCTTATTATTTAAACAAAAGAGTTTTGCAAAAAAGGAGGTGAGGGCTCCTACTCTAAACGATATCGTTTTGTGTAATTGAATACACTCCCTTACATGTTATGTACAAAATAGTATTTTTATAATTTCTCAAATTGTTATTATAAAATTATATTTCATGCAAGAGAGTGAGTCACCTTTTTTTAGTAAAGTTTTTATGGACTGAGTTTGTCAAAATACACCTTTGTTATATTTATAGATTATTGTTCCTTCAATGAGAACAGATGTTTACAACGAAAAATGCCAGAGAAACAAGGATAAAATTAAGAAGGAATGCAGCCATGAAAGCTGAGATAAAGAGAACCAACCTGATGATCGATCAGCTATATATATATATATACACATCATATTAGTGAATCAGAATAAGTGAGATATATATATAGAAGGAATTGTATGTATACAGTATATACTCAACTCTACTACCATTATACATACTAACGTGAAATTGTCATGACTTTTAAATGACTTTGAGATGCTAAGATAGGTACTGCTCTTGACAGTTGACAGTGAGCCTCCTTTTTTTTTGGGCTCCTCTAGGAATTTATTAGAGTATACCAAAAACTACACATCTTTATTAAATAAGAGCGTCTCCAACGGTAGTAGCAACTACTTTAGGATACTCAAATAGGTGAGTCACATCAGAAAAATTCTCTCCAACAGTCTCTTTAATTTAAGTTATCAAATCTACAACATCCTTCTCACTTTTCAAATCTGCAACCTCCTTCTTACTCTTCAAAACATTTATTTTGTTTTGAGAGAATCAAAATCATATAAAAAATGCTAACAACAGTTTATTTTGCTTGTTGGGTTTTATGTACAACTCATTTTAAAATTTAATATCATTCCTTTTTATTTATTTATTTATTATTTCAAATGTTATCATTTATTATTGTTTTAAGTCAAATACTGCATTAATTGAATTGAAGAGACTGATGAGACACAAAATATGAAAATAACAAATAATGCTTTTCAAATTGCCGCGTAGATCAACAAATTTCAATTTTAATTTTTTTTTTGTTACTACGGTTAGAAATGCTATAAGTAGGTAGGTACGTGGTGAGAACTGAGATGAGATAACTCTCAACTCTTAACAATACTTCCTCCGTCCCAAAATAATTGTTCAGTTTTAAATTTTTTTAGTCAAATTGAGTATTTTTAAAATTAATAATTAAGCATGTATAAATATATTTTTAACATTATAAAAATTGGTATTAGTAGTAAATTATATATTTTTTTTTTGTTATAACCTCTTCACCTATATTTTGACAAAAAATGGTACACAAAATAATTTTAAAAAATAATCAATTTGATTAAAAAAAGTCAAAACTGAATAATTAATTTGAGACAGATGGAGTAATAAACCTTAGTAGTATTACTAATAGTAAGTAATTTTAGCTCAAAGCTTAAGAGTGGCCGGTAGTACAATCCTTGTCTTTAACCCTAGTTAAGCTCCAACCACGTACGTGTACCCCCTCCATATAATTATTGCTAGCTTTATTTATGTCCACAACAAATGACGGGACTTCACAAATTCTTACCGGTAGTACGTATTTTTCCAAAGAAAGCAAGCAGCCCGCCCCAGCCCATAACTAGTAGTAGTAGAAGGTAGAACTGCAATAAATCAGTCATTTGCCACCGTAGCCTGCATTAACCAATTCTTTTATAATTAATGTTTCCATTCCCTAGCTAGCTAGCTAGCTAGCTTATGTACTAGCAGCTACATTCTTTATTTTTGCTAATTAAATTGGCTGCAGCTACTTGCGTTTAATTTGCTCTCCACACGTAATTTTAAGTGTTTGAATTTTTATTATTTTTCTTCAACCTATTACTCCCTCCGTTCTTTAAAAACTGTAGTTTTAGTAAAAAATACACAAATTAATAAGTAAAATAAAATGACAAAACTAGCCTTATGTGTTCATTAATTATGTAAAAAGAGAAATTGTTGGTGAACGTAATAACTCTTTGCTGCAATAAATTAAAACAAGGGCATATTTGGAAAAAATATACAAAAATTATATTGGATTTTCCTAAAACTGCATTATTTAAGAAATAATTTTTTTTCTTCTAAAACTGCAGTCTTTAAAGAACGGAGGGAGTATTATTTATTAGTCCGTACATCTCTTTGATAAAAACAAGTGTACGTTTAACAATTTTCTTAGTTTTGTGTTTTTCAAAAAAATAATAATAATACTCATTTCGTTCTTAAAAGATCGTCGTTTAAGATTTTGGCACATGGATTAAGAAAGTCATTTAATACTAGTAAAATTTGTTTGAAATTCCATCACTACTCTTTTATGGAAAATTGAAAACTATTAGTACAAATGAGATAATTTATTGGGACAATGAGAGAAGATAGGAGTAATATAGAAAAGTAAATAATTTATTCTTCTAAGAAGTTGTAAACGACAAATATTTTGAAACAAATTTTTTCTTCTAAAACGACAATCTTTTATGAACAGAGAGTAATAAATAAATAAAACATGTTCATTGATTGATTTATTCATTCCGCGCGTCTTCAAGACTTTAAGTAGAATTGAATTGAATTGGATTGGATTGGATTGGATTATGATAGGGATTTGGGCAATGGAATTTTGGAGGCTCTGTTTATATTATCAATTCGTTTTTATAGAAAAGAAGGGATGGGAGCATATATATGGTGATGATATGACTTGTGAGTACTTACAAAAAATATAGTTTGGCTTGGCTGGTTAGGATAGGATGAGACAGGGGCCGGGGCACCAATCACATATTTCTATGTAAAGGTCATAAATGCCCATAACTTTTATCTGTTGCAAATGGAGAAGGTTAGTTAGATGTTAGACATGGCCATCAATTCATTGTGCATGCATGCATACATACCCCTCATTTTGCTTCAATCTCAGTAATTAGTAGTAGTATTAATTACTAGTACCAGTTTTTCTACTACAACTACTCTTTCATGTTACTACATCAATGGAATTTCTTAATATGTACACATGTTAAGCATATAATTTAAGAGAATATTTTCTTGAATTGTGTTTATTTTCTTGAATTTAATGCTAAGGCAGAAATCAAGAGAATATACACACAATTCAAAAAAATATTCTCTTGAATTGTGTGCTTAGTATGTACCCTTAAGGCACATGTTAAGAGGACCTTACATCAATTTACCAAGGAATTTCTTAACATGTGCCCTAAGGGCACATGTTAAGCACACTGTTCAAGGGAATATTCCCTTGAATTGTGTGTATATTCCCTTGAACTTGGTGCATATGCAAAAATCAAGAGAATATGCACACATTTCAAGAGAATATTCTCTTGAATTGTGTGCTTAGCATGTGCCCTTAGAGCACATGTTAAGAGGACCCATTTATCAAATACTCCATGAGCCATCCACCGTGAAAGTAATTGCTTCTAGTACTACCTAGTATTTTCAAATCTTTTGTGAAATCCTTTTCCTTTAGCTGCCGTAATATTTTCATTATTTGTAATAGCTAGGTTTAATATTTATAAATTAATTTATATTCAGGGATGGCTTAATCTATTATTACAATTTAAATCAAGATTTGATTTTTTTTTTTAATTTATTTACATGATATGTTGACACTAGTTTAACATGCTACTATCCTATACGGAGAAAGCCGCATAAGACTGCGAACCATACCCCATCAGTCGGCACTTAAAAAAAGAGGAGCCTAATATTTAAAGCACATTAACCACTTATTAATTCCGTACGTATTTGTTTATGTAAAAGAAAAAGTCGGCAATAACAATCCTCAAACTGATGACAAAAAATCAGCTGCATGCCCCATGTGTGTAACTTTATACCAATGTCGTACAGGAGGAGGAAGTAATTGCTGAGCAGACGACGGTATGGTCTCTCTCTCAACTCTTACACATCACATAATGTTAATTGCAAGCATACTCACAATTCACAAACTCCCTCCGCCTATAGTACCCTCTTCTAGGTACGCCCTTTTTTGGGTAGGAAAAAAAAAAGACCGACCTTGTGGGAATTTATAAATTTAACATATGAATTTTTTTTATCTGAATTAAGTTATTAATAATAATAATTTTAGTCATGACCTTTTGAGTGAGTCTGTGATGGACTAAGATGACTCGAGAAGATGTTATTATTAGAGTAGTGGTTTATTATTATTATAAGCTAGCTAGACTAGATAGTAGATAGTGTGGACTACATGATATTCCCTCCCCATGCACCATTGACCGTCGTTTACAACTCACAACTTATGCACCTACTACCACATGGAAAGTCGGAAACAAGAGTTTTATAGGATTAGTGTTCCTTCAATAAGCCATGTCGCAATTATTAACTACTCTCTACTCCACTAATTTGGAGTGATCAACTGATTATCTAACAAGTTTTATATGTACGCCATTAAGTGTGCCTACTTAATCCTTAATAACACGTTTGAAACTTTATATATATATATATATATACACACACGATAAGGATCTTAGGCTCATTCAACTAAAAACTAACCTAACTCACCCCTTTTTAGCGATCGATCGGGCGACGGTTCGTCCGTCGCTATATATACAACCGTCGTCTATATGTTGTCTGTCGCTATATGTTGTCCGTCGCTAAAAGCTAAAATGACAGTTGTATATATAGCGACGGACTAAACCGTCGTCCAGTTCGTCGCTAAAGGGGTGAGTTGGGTGAGCTTTTAGTTGAGTGAGCTTAAGATCCGGACCGTATATATATGAGTTAATGGAGCTATACAACAATTCAGACTCCCAAATGTACACAATCTACGATTGTAGAATAAGTCGCTCTATGATCTGAGGATTCACTCTACGTTTCTACTATCAGTCAGTAATTACTCTACTTACGATCGTAAACTGTGTACATCTGGAACTTGCAAAACTGTATCTCCATTTTTTCAATATATATATATATATATATATATATAAGTCTTAGTTGGAGAATCAAATTATAAACGCCATTTTATTGAATGGGCAGCTGGAACTGGAAGGAACCTGCAGTTAATTTTCCCTTTGGCATTGGATTGTAGTTCAACTTATTAAACCATCTGTGCATAACAAGGAGAGTGTATATTATACACTCCATACCCCGCCCGCCCCACGCCACCCCACCCCACCCCAACCCAACCCCCCAAATAATTGACTATGCATGCCAGATTCATACATATATTTAACCTGCCTGTATATATAGAGAGAGTTAAATATATTTTTGTGCACTGAACTGGACACCAATTTATATTTATATTATTGAACCATTTTTTTTTCAATCAACTGATCATTAAAGTAGTAATTAAATACAAAATTTTTAAAAATCGTTTATTTGGTTAAAAATTTAACAGTAGATCTATGTAGCACCATGTGGCGTGCTGACGAGGAGACAGAAACTGAGTTAAATAAATTAAATTAAGTTAAGCACATTTTATTAAGTTAACCCATTTTATTTAACTAAATTAAATCAAACAACTTGTGAAATTAAACTCTACAAATTTATTTCTTTTCTAATAGAAAACTCAACCTGAAAAAAATCTTTCTACACCAAAACACCCATCGTCAAAAATCTCTTCAAATTCCGTTTCAAAGTTTACAATCTCTAACAAAATCTTGTGCCCCGTATGATAAAGTGCAAAGATAATGATGCTCTGTATTTATTTTTTCTGATTATGAATGGATCTATGAAGAATATATAAGGTTGAAAAGAAGGGGATAAGAGAGAGAGAATGGGTCTCTTGCTATCATACAATCAATATTCTCAACTATTTTTGGAAGGAGAATCTCTAATGTTGATGGGCATTTCTTCCGTATAACGGAGGTGAAATAATGAAATTTTAATCGATTTTGCTTCTATCAATAACAAAAAAATCCATTAATGCTTCCTAGCTCTCAGTGTCTGCGTGTCTGTGTTGTTTTTGTTTCTCACTTGTTAAGATGATGATGATGATGCAGTGATTTGAGGTATTGATCGGAACTGGTCTTATATTTGCTAGTCATGGTACATATATGTGAATTTGAGATAATGATTTGAGGGGATTGGGTTGAGAATATATCTTTTGTATATTGGGAATTAGTTTTGGTTTTATAAATGGATTTTAATTGCAAATTGAATTTTGAATTCAATTTCTGCTAATTAGGTTTTGAAAGAGAAATTTGTGTAAATTGGAGCTATTGAGATTCTTTGTTATTAAGGTATTGAGGATGAATAAAGATGAATAACATTACACCAAAGCTTTAGCACCGTTTGTGGATTAGGCTTCCTGCAAGAGGTCCTAGGTTTGAATCTTGACAGTGGTCAAGTAGAGTGTGTGTCTTTAATTTCAATAAAAAAAAACTAACAAAAAAAGAAGATGAATAACATTGAAGAACATGAATATGAAGAAGTTGAAAACTGAACATTTATTTTGGGAATATCATTAACGCTTGCGTTTTTTTACTACTTAAATGTAATATTTTTTTGTATAAAAAGTTTGCCCATCATATATCCAACAAATTTAATTATAAATAAAATCAAAAAAGGTTTAAGTAAGTATAGTTAAAGTTAAGAAAAATATTTTTAAAAATTTAAATTTTTTTTGATCAATTTTGTATAAAAAAATTACAATTTTTCCACGTTGTCAAGCCACATAAACAAAGAAGTTACATGTCCACTTTCTCTCTCTCACGTGGCATGTACATGCAACTTTCCATCAACTTTCTCTCTCTCACGTGGCATGAGTTGGACGAAATTTGTAACGTTTTCTAAATAATTATTAGTCCAATAAGTTGATTGTAAAAAAAATCAATTTAGTGATATAAATGTAAATTGATTTTCAGTTTAATAAGAAAAAAGTGATTGAATCCTATAAACATATATATATATATATATATATATATCTGTTGGGACTTGTGACTCATAATTAAGAGACAACTAAAAAATGGCTAGTGCGGAGCAGAGCGACGCACTAGCCCATCAGGGATGAATCAGAGGTTGCGGGGGGTGCGGGGTATGGTACAGAATTTCTGCCAGAGCAGTGCGTGGCGCTCCAGGCTGTGCCTTGGGGCAGCGCGGGCTGCAGGCGGTCGGGCGGGAGGCGATTTCCTGTTCTGGTTTGAAAAGGATATTATGGGAATTAAGGCCATAATATGAAGTAGTGTTGAAATAAAATTAGTGAATATAAATACTACATATTGTAAAGCTCTATATAACTGATTCATTCATAATAAGAAAAGGAACGCCTCTCCCGTGAACTACTCAAATTAGAGAACCACGTAAATCTCTCTTGTGTTAATTCTCTATAATCGTGTGCGTGTGCGTGATCCATAATTCTAACAATATCTTAGCCAGTCAATAAGTAGCTAGAGATTCTTGTTCTGAATATTAATTCCCGCAGGAGAGAGTTAATGATTTCTCTAATTACATTTTATTCTCACTAATGAATAAATGTACGTTCTTGCTAGTAGTGTTGTCGGATTCCCGATCGATCATCGATCAGATAAATACAGCTATATATATATATATATATATATACACACGTAATTAGATATACAACTTAATTCTTTTACTCGATCGATCACATGCTGCAAGAGTAAGTTAATATATAGATCAATGTCTGCAACTTATCTTCTGTTCATACCACATGAGATATATCACTTAATTTTTTAAGGCAAGTTTACCATTATAAAATAAAAATAAAAATTACACGCATGATACTATATTGAAAATTAATGTGAAAGATTATATATAGCATGCAGTTCATTATTTGGATTATTATTCTTGTCTTAGGTCGCATGCATGCTTAAAATGAGCTGCATACGGTTAGAGTGTGAAGTATCTCTTTATTATTACCCCGGAGGTTAAGTCAATTAATTTCATAGGTAGATACTAGTACTAAATAGTAAGGGAACTGATACTTTTGTTTGTATTTTTGATATTTAATTTTTCTTATAATAGTATAAAGTAGATTTCACATTCATGTGAAAAAAAAAGCAAAAATAATAAAAACACATGTAAAAATAGTGTTTGCATGTATTAATTGTCCGTCTCGCTCCAAACTTTATTTGACAAAAGATAGCAACAAGAATAAATAAAATAGTGTGAATCAATAATTCTAAAGAATTAATTGAAGCAAGTAATAGTCTCCATCAATTATCAGCCCGCGACATTGACATTTCACTTCTATATCCATCCATCCATCGACCGATCTCTATAGATGTTTCTGTTGGTTTTAGTTAAATTTGAATCATGTGTTAATTAATACCACGTGTCTAGTCTAGCCTTTATTCCCAATCAAGACAAAAGTTTGAAAAAATATGTACTTCTTTTTAATCAGTTAATTTAATACTGTTATTATAGGAATGTACATTTATTTTCAGTTGAATGTACATTTATTTTCTTCCCCAGTTATATATATATATATATATATATATATATAGTTGTTCCGTTAGAGAACTTTTTTATATATAAAGAGGTTCTTCAACGGACTGATCCATTGACAGACTGACTATGGTGATAATTTTCTGAACTATGATGACACGGTATGAACCTGTCGCCATAGCCCGTTCATACTATGGCGACGGTTCATATACTGTTACCGTAACTCAGAAAACTGTCTTGGAGAATCTTTCTATATATACATATATATATATATATATATATATATATATATATATATATATATATATATATATATATATATATATGAGAGAGAGAGAGAGAGAGAGAGGAGGGGGAGGGAGGGAGGGAGGGAGGGAGGGAGGAGAGAGAGTCTTTTGACAATTTTGGAAAACAAAATTTGGGTGCTCTAAAGTTGAAATTGAATAAAAAGAGTGGATCCAAGGAAATGGTTACATTTCAAAATCAAGTTTCCATAATAACGAAGCCGAACAAAATACGAGGCGCATGGGTATCTTTTCCTTTGTTGCCACCAACATTAATTATATTGTCTTGCACATGGGATTTGTTTACAGTTATGAACAAGAAAATATTCAGCTTCTTTGACTTTTGAAGCCACCACGACCCTAATATTATTATTATTAATTCTAATCGAACATAGGTTTAATTAAAACCTTAAAGGATCGAGGTAACCTTTTGAAGATGACTAATTGTTTAATTATTCTTAATTTGTCGGTATGAGAAGTGAAATATATATATAGTAACATGAATTGGGTTTAAAAAAATAAAATGGATATAGATTTAATTAGGGATTATATATAGTTGATCATCACGAGTAAAAAACGATTTATTTAATATGACAATTTTTTATTTTTTTTTACTATACATTTATAATTAAGACGATAAGTATGACCATTCTACCAACGAAGCATATAGTAGTAGTCTAATATATAAACTGTAAACATGCATGGGGTTGAGGTTCTGACATTGATCCGCTGATATAATTAATATTGTATTCGGTTCGGGTACCATATTTTGATTCCGAATAAGTAGGAGCGTATATGTATGTATGCTACTTTAATTTGGTAAAAGAAAAGTAGCCTTTATGATCATGACCGACCACCAAAGCTAGCTAGGGTTTATTAAAAATAGAGCAACTCGATCGAAGAATAAAACTTTAATCTGTAAAGTAAAAAAAAAATAAATCAGGCTTCCACAAAGTCGACCCATTTCTTAATTTGTAGGAGTATATATATGATATGATAGTGACTAGTGAGTGAGTATTCGTGAAAATTTAAAAATACCAATGGATATAATGACAATATTAATTTACTAATTACAATTAATATCTATATATACATGCATAGTGAGCCCTAGCTTTGGCTATGATCCGATCCTGGCTAGTACTTATATATAATAAGTCGTATACGCTCACAAATCACTACATATGCCATTAATTCTGGAAATATATGACCGACGCGCGTTTTCTCTTCTGCTTTTTCCCTACATGTTCTGATAGGTCTTATTCCTGCTGGAGGAAGAATCCAAGCTTCAAGCTTGATGGTGAACATTCATGAAATTAAAAAGAGAGAAAGATAACAAACAAATACATCCATTTGTAATATATAGCGAGCTAGCTAGGTGATTATATAACTTGCAATGAGCGTTTAAGATTTGACGGCCAGTTAAGATATTATAGCTAGCTACCATTTATTATGAAGATGAATAGGCTTGTGAGTGATGTCTGTTTTTACACAGTCATGGGAAGTTCCTGATCGTAAATAAGTAATTAATCATTTTAAGGAATCGTTCTGTATTAGAATATAAAATTATTACTTATTTTAGTTATTAGACGAAATTTTTCAAAAAATAATAATTAATAAGCGAATTGAAGTAATCGTTGAGTAATTGTTATTTTCACAAATAAAAATAATTTTTCACAAGGTTACCATTTACATGAATCATTAATGTATGTGAGACTCACTATTTATAATAGAAGGTTTTACATGCAAAATTTTTATTTTACTTGTAAAGCTATCAGTCCCCTAAATATAATTAAAAGTATAATTGTAAAAAAAATAATCAATAATTCATATTCCGATTAATATATCTCCTTCAGATTAATATGTAACTTGTCTTATTGATTCTTAATCGCTATTAGCAAAATTACATGTGCAGCCAGATCGATCGACCATTATGGTATTAGTGACATGGAGATCACGTAATCGGGGCCTCATATTTTGAGTTTATTTAATTAGATTTTCCTTGATAATTTTGGTGTCATCATAAAAAAAAATTAATAATTGATATAAGTGGTCCTATCACGCACCTGAATCCTGATACCCATGCGAGGAATAAAAATTATATGGAGCCGCTCACTCACTTCTGCTCCACCAAAGGTTGTGACTGGTGCGGGGTACCGAGGATGGATATCACTATATTCATATATATTTTTGATATTTTTATATGTGGATCATACAAATATCAGTTCTCTATATATATCTCCAACTATATAAATATATATTTCCATTTAATTCACTACACAGTTGGATTAAGGGTGTAAACGAATCGAGTCGAACCGAGTATTGAGTTGCTCAGATTTGGTACACAAAATTTATCGAGTATAAAATAAAATTTGATTGAGGCTCATTTAGCTACCGAGTCGAGCACGATTCTGAATCGAGCCCGAGCAGTTTGAACTTTTCGAACGAATATGATCCAAGTATCAATAGACAATTACAATTTAAGGAGGTTCGAATAATTTATCGAACTTTAAAATTTACTCATATTTGGCTCATTTATATTTTGAATCGAGCTTTTAGTCGAGCGAATACGAATCGAGCCCGAACTGTTTGCTCATTTTACAGCCTTATGTTGGATATATATCACTTTGTTTCCAACAATATGTTAATTTCCCGAACTGTTTGCTCATTTTACACCCTTATGTTGGATATATATCACTTTGTTTCCAACGGTATGTTAATTTTCCGCTGAACTAATGAAAAACGTGGTATGTCTGTACATCTTAATTTAGTGATATTGTTGTGTGGTTTACCTACTTCTCTGTTGCATGCATGCATGTCCCACGCCATTTGCTTTTGTTTGATCAGCCTTCTCTCTCTAATCATCGATCTATTGCTCTTGGATATATATATATATATATATATATATATATATATATATATATATATATTATACATGACATACTCTCTAATATTGAAAACTAGAAATACATTTTCAAAACAACGTATTTTTAAAAAGAAATTTTACTTTTTCAAAACATATCTTGTTTAAAATTTATAAATATAGTAGTACTCAACCATGTATAAGAAATGACATACTATGAATTCAATTACAATATTGTAATCTAAATTTAAAAATATATTTCTAATTTTGGGGCATTGCATGTATGAATAAACTTAATTTAAGCAGTAATTAATTTTCTAGTCCTTTTTTCTTTTATATGTTGCATATATATATATATATATATATATATAATATTGTGTATGCATAGGATTCCTTCTGTGTCCCTTTTGCCATTGGTACATAGAACCATAAGCCCTAAACAATATGGGAATTAAATATGTACACATGCACATTAGAAGGTGACACTGCCAGAAAATTAAGGGGCCGCCGGGGTATATGTTATGAATATAGGTAATATATATATAAATAAATGAAAGGCTTGGATTAGACTAAGGGGTTGTTTGATAAAAATTGAATGAATCTGAATCTGAATGAGCTGAATCTGAATCTGAATCTGAATCTGAAACTGAAACTGAATGAAAAATGTTGTTTGATAATTGATACGTCTGAAACATCTGAATAACTCTCTTTTATTATTTTACCCCTCTAAACTATGCTGAATAAGTATATAATTTTATCTGGACATATTTAAAAAAATTAAATAAAATATTCATTGTACAACAAGTAAAAATAATTAATTCCAACAAATTATCAAACAAAGTATTGAATAATTCAAATAATTTTAACCCAAGTTTCATAGAAAATAAGAAATGTAACGAATTAAACAAACATGTCAACATAATAATAAAATTACATTAATTTCAATGTGTCAATTATTTTCACTTATTTTCACTTAATTTGATATTATTATCATATGTCCATATTATTTTTAATTTTATATATATATATATATATATATATATATATATTGAGAGAGAGTGTGTGTGTGTGTGTTATAGATGTGTTATGACTATTTGGGTAAAATTAAGTTATTTAGCCGATTTAGCCAGCTTTTTTTTAAAAAATCGCTCAGACTTTTTCAGTTCAATTCAGATTTTCAAAGTTGTAAACAAACAGTATTAATGACTGATTCGCTCAGTTTTTTATCTATTCAGACCCATTAAGCTGCTATCATACAACCCCTAAGAATAGATGGTTGAGATTAGCATTATGTATTAGTTATGCCTATTGTATTGAAATGAATATCAAATGAAATGAATTAAAACTTCTTCCCAATTTATCTTCTTTCTCTCTCTACTATCCAAGTCTATCCGAGACTTTAAATCGGTAACAGTATATATAGCAATTGATCGAGTGCTTAATAATGACCACGTTCCCCAGTTGAAAATGATGTGCTCTAGCTCTCGTCGCTAGCTTTGAATCTCTAATTTAATTTCCACATGGTTTAATTAGGATAAAAGTAGCCAATAAGGAGGGTTCATTGTTTTTAAGTTATTAATTTTTTGAAAAAAGAATACATGAGTAAACCACCTTGTTTGTACGAATGCATGCATGCATGCAAGATCAATTATATAGTGTTGATTTGTGAATTATATATATAGTGCAAGTGGTCCTCTTAACATGTGTCCTTAGAGTACATGCTAAGCACACAGTTCAAGAGAATATTTTTTTGAATTGTGTGTATATTCCCTTAAATTTGATGCAAATACAGAAATTATAGTTCAAGAGAATATTCTCTTGAACTGTGTGCTTAGCATATGTCCTAAAGGCACATGTTAAGAAATTCCTATATATAAAACCCGATGACAGATTTGGTGTAAATAGTTTTTGTTAAAATGACCTTCGATTTTTAAAATAATTCCAATTTTGTCAATTTTTTTTATTAGTCCATCAAACTTTCTAAAATTCTTTTTTCACCCCCACATAATTTACATACGCAACACTTCTGCCACTTGTTCTAGTTTATAGTAGTATATATATAATGAATGTTTGCGGGATGCATGTCGTTGATAAGATATGGCTGGTGTGTAGGTGAAGCTGTGCCCCAGATTACGATATTCCAAATGGAACATCCTTTTCAGCCCCCACGCCAAATGGGGATAAAAGCCTTTGGAATTCCAGATCATTCGGCCCACGTAAAGGACCAAAATATATTTGTACTCTATCATAACAATATTATTTTAATTGTGTCTCAACAACCACCAAAACATATTTGTACTCTATGCACTATATATGCGCTAGCTCATACTCATGCCCTCTAATTAAACCCTATCTTAACTTTATATTGATTAAGGTGATGTTTGATAAAATTGAGTAATTATATAAAATGTAAATAATTAGTATATTTTAATAAATTAGATCATCTTAGTGAAATAATATTTGAACTTAAAAAAGTTGTTTAATAATTAAAAAGTACTATAAAACATCTGAATGACACTATTTTAATATTTTAACTCTCTGACTTGTTAAAAAAAATTATTTAATAATTTTAAATATGCAGTCTAATAAAAAAACGAGTGAATAAAATTGCTCATAAATGTTTTTATATAAAGATATTTATATACTATCGTGAATAAATATTTAAAAAATCACCTAAAAAAAATAGCAACAATGTATGTATTATATGTGTTATATATGGGTATAAACAGATATATACGGATTCGGATACAGTAGTATCCGTTTATTTGCGGATACCTTTAAACCGAATACGGATAATATCCGTTTTTTTCGAATACGAATAATATCCGTTTTTTTTCAAATACGGATGCGGACGAATACGGATTTTCCGGTTACCATTTATAGTCCTAACTATAACTAAAATAAAAAAATAATGAGTTTTAAAATATAGTTTATTAATGAATGAATGTTAATTTATTTATTTTTAATAAATATTTAAATACAATAATCAATGCTCTTAATTACAATTCAAATAAGTTTTCATCATTTTTAAAATCCTAAATTTAAATACTACTTATTAATGTTTAGATGTCCAATATTGTAGTCTGTATGAATATTTATAATTTATAATTAGATTCAAAAGTTTACATTAAATATTTATTTTTTTTTTCAAATACTTGATTAAAGTTTTAATAAAATGTTTATGGGAACTTTTATTTATAATTTATCCTCAATACATAGATTACAGTTTACATAGTTATAAAAAATTTATTTTATTTCATTATATTTATGGAGAGTGCAAATTATAATATATATGTGACAACTTACAACTAGTTAATCCAACTTCATTCAAAATTTACTTTAGACTTACTTTGAATATTTGGACTTCTAATTTTTAAATAATTGGGTAAATAAAAGTGATAAATACTCACTCCACCCGAAAATTCATAAACGTAAATTAATTATTCAATCTCCTTCTAGATTAATTCTAAATTAATTCGGACTTAACATATTTTAACAATAAAATTATATTGTTCATTGTTCTCGTATGTCATCATTGCAAATAAGTTTTGAAAGTAAAAAATTTATAACAAGCTAATAACTATAGTTTTGTTCTTCTAATATATAATTTTCTTGGTAAATGATACATTTTAGATATTTTAACTTTATAATAGTAAAAATCTATTAACTATATTTAAATAAATTTATTTCAGTTTATTAATATTAAAATAAAAGTGTTATTTCCTACTTTTTAGAAGTGAAATGATATATTTTTAAAATAATTTTCATATGATAGTGAAAACTAATTATTATATAAGGAATGTCACTTTAAAAAAATTATTTTGCTTATTATATAATATATAAGTTATTTGAATACGAATTTCGGATACGGATCTGAATCCGGATATTCGCTATCTGCCGGATATATTTACGGTCGGATGTTAAACGAATACGAATACGCCTATATCCGTATTCGTATCCATTTATTTGCGGATACCTTTAAACCGAATACGAATATATCCATTTTTTTTCGAATACGAATGCGGACGAATTTTTTAGTTATCATTTACAGCCCTAATGTTATATTAGATAAATAAAATGTGTCAAGTTTAATAGAAGAACACCAAAATGAAATAATTCAAGAGAATAATTATATTTTCTCTATTTCAAAATATAAGATTAGTATTGATTTCATGAAGTGAATTAAAATTTTTTCAAACTCTTAATTAACATGAATTTATTTGATTTAGTTTATACAATGACGAATATTGAAAAATATCAAAAAAAAATAATACTCATCGTAAGATTTATTGTTTCATAATTTTTAATTATCTTATTTTTAAATTTGAAAATATCTCAAATTATTTTTTCAAAAATCAATAATAATCTTAAAATTTGGAATAGTAATGATTTATATATATTTTGTCCTATACTAATTAAGAGACGATAAGAGACAAATAAAATTTTATCAAATAATTTTACTCTCTTACCGAATCAGGTGTTAAGCTACTAAAAGCCAAAATAGTTTAGAACCAAACTTATGTAACATATCAAATGTGGAAAATACTCCCTCTGTCCTATATTAAATGTCCTAATTTCTTTTTTAGGATGTTCCAAAATAATTAGTCCTTTTTCTATATTTGTAACTATATTTATCATAATTTTCCTCTTATACCCTCATAATCTTTTTACTCAACTTTTTATTAGAAATTGAATAAATGTGAAAATATTTATATTGGGAACCGGTGTATAGTATACCACTTTCACTGTAACATCTCTTTTTATTTAATGTATTTATTGGGAATATGAGAGTTCCAAAAAAAATGAATCTAGAGAATTAAATGATGTAGAAAGTAATTATTGGGGTCATAGAAAACTGAAGCAATACTTCAATTAATAAATAATCAAAAGGGTAATTTAGTAAAAGAAAGTTGTATTAATCAACGTGTCGAAACCAATTAGATCGTTTATTTCGGGACAGAGGGAGTATTAATTTGCACCTAACTTTATGATCTTATTATTAATTACTTTTGTTTATTACTTCCTTCGTTCTTAAAAGATTGTCGTTTAAGGTTTTGACACTATGGATTAAGAAAGTCATTTAATACTAATAAAATTTGTTTGAAATTTCATCACTACCCCTTTATAGAAAATTGAAAACTATTAATACAAGAGAGAGAATTTATTGGGACAATGAGAGAAGATAAGAGTAATATAGGAAAGTAACTAATTTATCCTTCTAGGAAGTTGTAAACTACAAATATTTTGGAACAAAATTTTTCTTCTAAAACGACAATCTTTTAGGAACGGAGGGAGTATAATTTATACTTATGTTCAATCACATTGAAATTTGAAGCTTTATTTGGTGTTACCGGAGCAGGATAATACTCTATTCGTTCCTTAAAAGAATGCAGTTTTAGGAACCTAATATAGTTTTTGTATGCTTTTTCCAACTATGCCCTTGTTTTAATTTTTGCAGCAAAGAGTTATTACGTTCAACAACAATTTCTTTCTTTATATTTTGACGCTTTGATTGTCGTTCTATCACACTTATTGGTTTGTGTGTTTTTTGCTAAAGGAAGAGAAAGGACTAGTTTTGTCATTTTATCCCACTTATTAATTTATGTATTTTTTTGCTAAAATTACAGTCTTTAAAGAACACGGAGAGAGTAGTTCTTAATTTCTCTTTTGATTGAACAGGCCGGCATGATTATATGTTTGAGTCTTTTATTCTCAATAATTCTTCAAAAAAAAGTTGGTTGTGATGAGTCATGCAAAAGGTCCTACCTTGCTCTTATGCTCCAGATGCAGTGTCTGTATAATGGGCGTGCAACTACTGTGCAAGTATGTATATATGGCAAAACTAATGACTTGGACTTCGAAGTTGACACGTTTTATTGAATACACGATTGAACTTTTAATTTTTTAAATTATTCAACTAAACTAATTATTATTGTTAAATTGGGTCACTCCGTTAAAAAAATTAGACAGACGTTAAGATTTTATATACGTGACTCTGAAAAAAAAATACAAAATTTAAAAATATTACATGTGGCAAAAAATAATAAAAAAACTTAAAAGAAAAAACAAAAAAATGCCGTCTCAGCCATGAAGAAAAATACCTTCCAAGGCCATAGAGTGGTAATTGTAGTGTCAGCCATGGAGGAAAATGCCGAGAGACCAAAAAGCACAACCAAAAGTAAACCCTGATCTTTAAAAACGCTAAGAACTTGCAAAACTATAGGCCACCAACTCCTCAACAACCCACTCTGCTCCAAAACCCCAACCCCACCAGCACTCAAAAACCCTTCCACCGCAACAACTGATCAAGGAGAAAGGGTATGTATATATAGTGGCGAAGCCGGGTCAAATATTATGATGCTATAAATAATTTGGTGGAGGTTCGAGGGCAGTGTCCCCGAGCCAATTTTTTTACATAGTTTTGTAATTTTTGGACCGCATATGTAAAACATATATTTGGTTACAATATTGTTAATATAACAAGTAATAACATTATATATATATATATATACACACCCCTTATTGACCCCTAATACTCATTTTTAATCATAAATTTGTTAATAAATATTTAGATTTCTTATGTTATAAAAATAATATAAATTAGATTATTATTTTTTAAAAAATATTAGAGGAATATGCATACATCAAGGAGTAAAAGAAATATAAAATTGAGAAAGTTATAAAAAATTCAATTTGACACTGTATATTAAAAAATTATAAAATTTCAGTGAGGTCAATTTATTCATTATACTTAAATTTCTTCTAAATTTATTGTATATTATAAAATATTTTTTTTCTAGTGGGGTCAATTGACCCCTCCCCCCTCTCTCTCTCTCTCTCTCCCTCTATCTATATATATATATATATATAAAAGATCTTTGAACTAAGGTGCCTATGACACTTTCCCCTTCTCCCTCCAGGCTCCGCCCAACAAAAAAAACCAGAAAAAAGGAGACTTAAAAAGACATTTGGGCTTCCTTGGCCCAAATAAACAAGTAAGCTCCTCTTTATATTTCTTCCGATCTCCACACAATCCATTAAAATGCTCATTTTTTACTTTTTTGTTTTAAGTAATCAAAACACAAGAATTTATGCATTCTTTTTCGACCCAAACAAAACATGTCATTAAAGGTTAAATTTTTTCAGTTTTAAATTGTTTACCTTGAGACTAAATAACAAAAAGAAGAAGTGAAAACTCTTTTACGAAACAAACAATAAAAACATTAATTATGTGAAATCTAGACATGAAGTGAATGTCAAATTAATTAATTTCTACTCCCACTGTTCCTTAAAGAGTGCAGTTTTAACCCAAAAAAATTAGTCATTAAAGAATACAGTTTTAGGAACCCAAAACTTCTTTTTCCAAATATGCCCTTGTTTTAATTAATGCACTAAATGGGAAAATTAATGCACTAAAGGAAGAGAAGGGTTAGCTTTGTTATTTTATCCCACTTATTGATTTGTGCGCTTTTAGTTAAAACTGTACTCTTTAAGGAAGGGAGGGAGCACAAAATTAGGTTGAGAAGTAGAAGAAACTTGATCGAACATTCTAAGTAACAAATTGGTGTGAGTGAGTCAACTAGACTGTGCACCATGTTAATCACATCACATCAATATAGTACCAGTAATCCAAATTCTATAAATCATTTGAAAATTTGTGCATCCTGCTGCTTTCTGTTATAGGTCAGACAGACAGACAGACAGACAGACTTATTATTCTACACAATCTATATATGCTCTCCTTCCATTCCACCGGTTGACATCCATCTCTACAATAAATGTAAATTTTAACTTCAAATTTCTTTTTCCCTTATAGGTGCAAATACATGAGCTCGTAAAACCTTTTCAAATTGTATTTGTTCTTATTGGGCAGGAGTGAAACCTGTTCACAAGTCAGTCTTCAACAACATTTATTGGCTCAAACTCAATCAGGGATACATTATTATCTTCCCATACAGAAAAGCTATCATTGATCCTTTGAATACGTCAATTTTTGCATTACGCATGGCACCCTCTTTCGTCAAGTCCGCTGGGCACAAGACATCTTATCAGTGTACAAACCAAAGATGAAAAAACTCAATTTTGTACCTAATATATTAAACCAGTATTTTGTGTTGCTATGCTTTATGGCATATATTAAAACTTGATCATTCACTACACTTACAGACGACAAGCAAGCTTGTGGAAGTGGAACGTAAGCCAAATGGAATTAGATTTTAACAATTAGGACCAGCACAAAATTATTGTACTAGCCTGATATACCTTATTTTTTGCAATAATGAACATGTACAACATGCACTGTAAGGAAAATTTAATTTTCACAAAAACAAGGGGACAACAGGTACTCAAATACAGAGAGTGGGTGTAAGGCCAAAATCAAGTTTCCACAGCTCAAAAGACCCATTGACGAAATCGTAGTGTCCTCCTTTCAGAGAGATGGTCTTCTTCGATACGGCATCTCTAACAAATGGATATGTTAACAGGTTTCCCAATGATACATTCACAGCCTCCTGCATTAATAATGAATGAATGATTCAGTTTCTTAAGTTTGCACGATGAATATAAAAGAAACTCCCAAAATTCAACATATCTCAACACTACCATATTGTCTGATTGAGATAACTAACTTACTACTTCAAATAAATTATCTTTTACTTCAGCAAAAATAAATAAAATAAATTATCTTTTGATTTAAACTACCTCACATATCACCAAAATAGCTTCTAACTTTTAAGCTCGGTTTTGAATATCATTTATAAGTCATTCTTATCACAAGCCAGCACGGTATTTGAAACTTGCCATAAAACAACAAAGTTGAATAAACAAATGCTAATAGCTTCTAAAACAATAACAGAATTTAAAGATTCAAACGACCTAATAAAACATAGATTCCTTTCCTACTTGTACTGCCATGCACCATTTAATATATGAATTAGGATCCTCTCCATTTCAAATAAAATGGGGAGTTTCTATTTCAGGGTCCAGATTTAAAATGTATTAGAATGTGATGTCATACTGATGGGAGAGAGATGATGATGGTGAATATATAAAGAATCGAGACTCCTGTAAAAGTGGACGACTAACAACTTTTTCAGTTTTCAGCAGCTTTAGTTAAACAAGAGACCTCTCAGAAATGAAATTGTAAATTCGCCTAAACTTACCTTCTCTAAGTTTGTGCACTGTTCCGTGAAATCCAAATGGTCGTATTCTGCTTTAACCTTGGCCTTGGCAGGTGCACATATTTTCACCCAATTTTCAATAAAATCACTGAAGAAACAGAGTGAAAGGATTAGTCCGGTTCAATCTGTGCCCTCCATTCACTTTCTAAACAGCCACAGGCGCAAATGTTATAACGCAAAACATCAGAATCAACTATTCCAATTATACGTATATCCCCAGCCCCAGTAAAAAAGTAAAGGATGTAACCTCCATAAATATATCACTAGAAAATCTAATTCCATGTAGAGGTAATATCTCTCTAATCTCTACTGTAATACACTGCCATAAATGGAATGTACTTTCAGCCAACAACATGTTTCAGCATTTCATACTAAGTTAATCATTTGATACTTGAATATACCAAAATAAAGGAGAACCAGGAACTTACTGCTGCACCATGGATATAAATTGAATTACAAGAAGATAATATCAGATCATATTGGAAGAATATTAGAAATTCAAGAAAACCTTTTGTATGTAAATTATTATTATACCAGAAATGGACCTCAGATATGCGGAGAGCTATTTATTCTGGCCTTTACGGAAATTCCTTTTTCACGACATTCTCAGGTTTTCTTTACCACTCAAAGATTCCAATGGAAAAAGGCGAAGGGGCACCGCATTCACTAGTATGATACTGCAAATTTAGTAACGGTTTTATACTTTGGATGTTATGCCAGGATTTTGGTTCGCCTCTCAACTAAAACACATATCAGCATATTGTTGGGAACCCATCAACTAGATGTTTGCTTATAACATGGTGAAGCTAACGAGTGTTAGAAAATTTTGGAATTAAAGAAGTACTCCTGTCTAATTAGAATTAGCACGTTTCATTGCCTCATGACAAGGCTGGAGAGCAGAAGGCGTGAAATGGCATCCTGGCTCAGTGAGTGGACATCACAATGACGTAAGATGAACTCAACTCTCAGCTACTAGAAAGGAACCATCAAGACAAAGGAATTAAGTAATAGCCTCATTGCATGCAAGGTGGAAGCTCTAAGGATATTAAGAAAATTTAAAACTACTGAAATGCTTACTCAATACGTACGTTTATGCGTTAAGCATAAACTCTAAAACTAATAGGTGCGTATTTAACAAGGAGACTCACGTAGAAGTGGTCCCATCATCAGCTAAAGACATGAGACCCTTTATCCCACCACAACAGCTATGTCCGATGACCACAATATTCTCCACCTGCAATACATTCTTTTTTAAACTCTATATTCTGAATGAAAGTGGGAGGAAGAGAAAATAACCAATTCTATTAAAATCATTTGCTTCTTGAGCTCCAAAGTAAGTGCAACAAATGATACTTCAACTGGTGCACAAAGAAGCAAATGATAGAGTACATAAACTGATAAACTTAAAAACAAATATGAATTCCGAAATAAGAGAGTTTGTACTTTTTACTGGCACTTTTAACTGTTGCCGCCAGACATGAAGCCTTTGAATTATAACATTAAAAATTACTTTCCTAGATTATAGCCATTGACTATTCTACTCAATGAGCTATTTTTTGTCAGAAAGAGAAGAATAGAAAGCATTTTTTCGAGTTGTGAAGGCATATTCTTAAGCTGGGAGCCTGGGATATTAAAAAGGAGAGAAAAGAAGCATGTGGGGAACCCGCCTCGCTACATTTCCTTGACTCGCCACCACCAAAACAACCGTTTTTAAAGAACAACCAACTTGACTAGAATATTATATATTTATATCCACCTTCAAATACAAAACTGCATATTCAATGGCCGCCCCCACTCCAGAGTATTTTGTCTGCAGCAGATAGGAAGAACAAGTCAAATTACCAATGTTATCCAATAATGCCAGACAAAAGGGGTTATCGTACAAGAGTCTAACTAAGAGATTGGTTAAGTTGATGTTAAGATGTTTTAGATAACTACAACTTCTCTTTCCTATAATTATAAAGGCAAAAAGACATACTTTAGAATCCTGCCAGCACAAAACAGAATGAGATTCTCAAAGAAGTGAGTCCATGTTAGTTGATAAATAAAGCTTACACCATGTCAATTTAAATGGAGTATACTTTATTTTTATCCAGGAGCTTATTCCAATTAATTGACAAACCTTGTCAAATGGAGGGACCATGTTGGCAATGTTTCTGACTATAAAGGCCTCCCCTGGCTGAAAATTGAGGATATGTGATGGGCAAACTCGAGAGTCCGAGCAGGCAAACACTAAAAACTGCAAAAAAAAATATGAAGAAAAAAAAATATAACCAGAATTAAACACTCGCATTTCAGATTTGATTCAAGTTAAATTAAGAAATGCTTGAATAAGAGAGAAATCACCCAGACTTGTCAGTTTTCAATCCTAGCTACAACTATAAGCATATTCACATCAGAATGGATAATGGGAGGGCAATGTATGGCTGCTAGAGAGTTCAATATATGAGTAACAGCAACACAGGATATACCAACTTTTACTAAAAGCTAGTTTGGCCACTGGAACTGCTGACTGTTTGTACTAAAGCTTGTTTTGCATTGTCAAAGGTAACTAATAACTATAGAACTTAAATAATCAAGCATTCTAGTACTAACTCTTCTGGGTGGCTATTACATTAAAACACATTACAAGATTGAAGAAGGGTGATCAATGCTAACCTTGGGGTTCTGGCCTTTAGCAAGCTCACCAAATAAATCAGGATTCTTTCTGCAAAAAAAGGCAGGCCATGAAATTAATTAATGACCAAGATAAGTCAATGCCAGCAATTCACAAAATGTTCTAATTTCTCTTTTTGCTCCTGTGTTAGTTGTCTATCCTATGGATATGGGCATGTATCCAAATTCCCATAGCTTTGGTTACTTCTTCATGCAACTTGTTAGACTAAAAGCTGATGACCAAAAAGTAAAGAAAGATTCAACATACACTCTGTGTCATAATAAATTATATCACTTCCAACTTACACAACTTGGCAATTTTTCCCCATTTAGTTTATGCAAATGTCTTTTTGAATATAAAACACTGCTTAATTATACAAGTGAATTGTTAAAACTTTTTTGGGTGTTCAGAAGTAAAGCTAAAATCAAGCAGCCTTTATAAAAAATATGCCTGTACCATGGGTCTACTATATATAATTGGTTGAGATGTACTATATATAACTATTAAATAACTGCCCTTTCCTCCCCATCTTACTAACCAAATGGATAATTACAGTCTTCCAAACATAATTGAAAATGCTGATAGAATCTACCTTAATTAGCTTTTGAGTCCAACAAAAGCAGCAAAAGAATTTTATCATGCTATTTTTAGAAATAGCCAAATAGTGGTAACAAATTTTTGGAATCATATATTATGCTGCTCTCACCAGACAGATGGCAATTCAGAGCCAAATGAGGAGGGCAGTTTCGTCATTACAGCTTGGTACGAAAGCAAAAGCAAAGGTACAAAACTACTACATGCATATTCAGGCCATGGTAAAAGCGAAAGTCTATGAAGTACAACGACATACTCGTATATCTCACTCTTAAAGTGCGCGAACCCGGTTTGAATCTTCTCGACCGGGTCGAAATTATTGGCATCGGTGGCTTCCAGCTCAGCGGTTAACTGATTGATCTTGGCGGCGGCGACGCCCTCGAGGTCGCCTTTTTCACTGCCGGAAAATAGAATAAAAATAACAATCGGCGAGTCGGTGATCAGATTAACGAGAAGTCTCTATAACAACCGTGTGTGGGCCCACCCAAACGGTGAGCGTGCAGATGAGGAAATTGAGCCCATTTTCCCATGAGAATAGATAAACTGACAGGGCAGGGCAGGGCAGGGCAGGGCAGGGCAGGGCAGGTTTAGTAGTAGAATAATCACGGAAAGCTTATCATTGACCGAGTGTGTTGAGAATCCCTATGTACTCTCAGATCACAACAGGATGCTAAAAAAACAAATACAGTACAAATAGTTACCTGAGAAGCTTCTGTAGTCCTGCAATGGCGTCCTCGTATGAAGCTGTCTCCATATTTTCTCTCCCTGCAAATTTCAACTATTTATTTTAGAAAATGATACAATTAAGCATAGAATGAAAAGAAGATGATCAAAATATAATTAAAACGCTATTAAGATTTATGTCTTTTAGTTGGTTAACATGAAAATGTGTGATGTTTAAGGATGAAAGTCGAAACCACTTGATTACATTCACCGCATAAAATAGATCAATTTCGAAAGCTGAAAGATTGGGATCAAAGATCAAACAGAAGAGGAGTTATTTTAGACGAAATTAATTCCTCAAAAGATTCACCATGAATGACAGATTGACTGACATACAAAAAAAAAGAAAAGGAAAAGAGAAAATTAAGGTTGATTAGTGTAGGATTGTTGTGGCTGAATCAGAATAAGCTATATCGATCAGAAGAATGTAAGAACGTAAAGAATTAAGCACGAATTAATTCTATGGTGGGGGCGATAACATCTTACTGTACCGACCTCTTTGAGCTTAATTTCGATTGGGAGGATAAAAAAGTAGCTGTACCTGAACCTTGGCTACTTTACCAGTGCTTTTTTATAAGCTTTAGCTCACACTCTTATTTATGTTGCGTACTTAATTACTCCATACATACATACATACATAAGTACATAACCATGGTTAAATTCAGATCGATGGGTGTGTCTAACTCCATTCCATAAAAGATGCTTTTTGACCTTTCTTATCTTTGAAATATTAGGAAGGTTCCGGTTGGAGGATCATAAATAATAAATCAAAAAATTAAAATAAATTAGGTATGGAGATAAGTACTACTCTAGTAAGCAACTGTTCTTAAAAATTGTACTACTAGTAAAAGGTAAATGGGATCCGGATCCCGTTGGTAAGACTGAGGAAATCAAGTTCTGGGAAAGGCCATTCACAGGCACTGTTAAACAGTTGACTTGGAATACTCAATTCCAAAACTATTGTTGTGATTTGTGGGTTGTGGTCGGTTCAAAACCTCAATTATCTAAAATCTGATTAATTAAATGAGTTAATTACTCCATCAAAGTAGAGGATGTGTGCCCAGTCCATGAATATACATGCCGGATATTAGTATTCAAATACTAAAAAAATATTCCATCCACAAGTATAAAGGAAATGATTATATAACATTAAATATAGAAAATTAATATTTTCACAAGTAAATTTGATAGTAGTTTCACAAGTTTCTTCTGCCATGAATAATAAGTGGAGTCCATCTTATGTGGGAGAGAATTTTGTGGAACTATCAAATTTATTTGTGGAAATATCAATTCTCTCAATATAATATCAATTGTCTATATTGTCCTTATATTCGAAAAATATAATATCAATTGTCTATATTGTCCTTATATCAATCGATTAGAATGGGGATGCAAATTCACATCAAAAGTCGAGGTGTCTAATGCAAATGGTAATGGTTTTTCATTCATATCCACACGGTTATACCATCCAATAACAATACCCACTAATTAAAGGTTGGTTTTTCATTCGCACCCACACACACGGTTATACTATACCAACCAATTCTTAAAATACCTATGTAACAAGTATTTAAATCACTTAAAAGGTTAACATGTAGTTAAAGTTATATCATACTCTCTCCGTTCCTAAAAGATTGTCAGTTTTAGAAGAAAAAATTTGTTTCAAAATATTTGTCGTTTACAACTTTCTAGAACAATAAATTATTTTCTTTCCTATATTACCCATATCTTCTCTCATTGTCCCAATAAATTCTCTTTCTTGTATTAATAGTTTTCAATTTCTCATAAATGAGTAGTGATGAAATTTCAAACAAATTTTACTAGTATTAAATGACTTTTTAATCCATCTGTCAAAACCTTAAACGACAATCTTTTAAGAACGGAGGTAGTATTTTTTTAATGGGTTCTTTACACTAATACTCCATGAAATTCATGTCAAATAAGTATTTCAAAAGAGGAGAGAGACTAATAAGTGGGTAAGATTGAGGCCACAAAAGTTGGATCCATCATTTGTCATTAATGTGTAAAATGGTAGTAGTACAAGGGACAAATTAAAAGAGGGACCAAAATATTGGAGAAAGAAAGATACAAAGTACATTTATCATGGCCTTCTTCTCTAGCCCATGTACGTGCCTGTCAGCCTGTACACCGGCATAGTTTATTAAAATAACTAAAAGTTAGTCTAACCGCAACAGAATGATTGAACTTTTTCCGGTAATTAGAACGACTGAATCAATTATTTCTATATGAAAATATTTATCACATTAAAATAATTTTATATGGATTTTCTTCAAACCGCTGCTGAAATTCACTTTACAAAGATGTTGACTTTCTCAATTTACATAAAGGGTCCTCTTAACATGTGTTCTTATGGCACATGTTAAACACACAGTTCAAAAAAATATTCACTTGAACTGTGTGCATATTCTCTTGATTTCTGCATTTGCATCAAGTTCAATTTTTTTTGATAATTTATTTCCTTCCCATCTTAAAATTTATTTTTTGAAAATGACAAGTACTTCATAACCCAAAATCTTGATAACCCAGATTCCACACAAATTCCAAAGGTTTGAACCCAAACGGTGATGCCCAACCCAGCCCAGCCCATCACAATATATATATATATATATATATATATATATATATATATATATGGTGTCGGTTGCCATGACACTATTCCTAGCAACAATATTTATAGCCATAGATTAAGTAAATTAAAGACTGTGATGAAGTTGCTTTTTTAGGCTACTACAAGTAGCGGCTTGTAAAAGAAATGGAAAGTCAACCATGTGAGCCTCCTAAAAGAAAAAAATAACAAATTGCAATTGTGAGTAGCGGCTGTGATGAGAATTTTGCTCACTTTCATTATATTAATTTGTTATAATAAATTATAATAATAATAATATAATAATAATATTAATTGTTTGATTTAATAAATAAAATTATAAATAATATTAATTGAATTTAATGTAATGTAATAATAATAATAATATATTGTTATTGTTTTTATTATTATTATTATTATAATTACTATTATTATTATTATTATTATTATTACTACTACTACTACTATTACTATTATTATTTTTTTAATCTCCCAACCGCTACACATAGTAATATTAGTAATAATTTAATTTAATTATTATTATTATTATTATAATAGTATTATTAATAATAATAATTTAATTATAAAATACGTACTCACTTGGGACTGTAGCTATCAATTTGGTTTAAGTTATGACTTTCAATTTGGGACACGACTTTGGGACAACATTAGGAACAGAACACGAGGGAAAAAAAAAGGAGTCAGCCGGTACAAGAACTAGCGGTTGTGCAATATTTTCAATATTGTAAGTAGGTGATAAGCCTGAAGTGGGTAATGAGATACTTGATCTTACAGAAGTTTTGGTAGGTGAGAACTTGGAGGTGAAGGCATTTGACATGCAAAATCAAGTTCTCACAAACAGTGCACAGCCGCTAGTCTTTGTACTGGGTGACTCCTTTTTTTTCTCTCGTGTTCCGTTCCTAATATTGTCCCAAATTGAAAGTCGTGTCTCAAATTGAAAGTCATAACTTAAACCAAATTGAAATGTACAGTCCCAAGTGAGTAAGTATTTTATAATTAAATTATTATTTTTAATATTGTTATTATAATAATAGTAATAATTAAATTAAATTATTACTATTATTACTATGTGTAGCGGTTGGGGGATTAAAATAATAATAATAATAATAATAATAATAATAATAATAATAATAGTAATTATAATAATAACAATAGTAATAATAAAAATAAAAATAATAACAATATATTTTTATTATTATTACATTAAATTTAATTAATATTATTTATTAAATCAAACAATTAATATTAATATTATTATTAGAATTTATTATAACAAATTAATATAATGAAAGTGAACAAAATTCTCATCACAGCCGCTACTCACAGTTGCAATTTGTTACTTTTTCTTTTAAGAAGGCCCACATGGTTGACTTTCAATTTCTTTTACATGGTAAAAAAGCAACTTCATCACAGTCTTTAATTTACTTGATCTACGGCTATAAACATAGTTATTAGGAATAGTGCCATGACAACCGGTTGTCATGGATTGAACCCCTATATATGTATATATCAACTTCCATACTTGGATTGGTTTATTTAGGCTTGAATTGGGGAAATGTGAAGGAAGGAAAGAAATATGACTCTTTTTTCTCACACATCTCCTCTTTAATATTTCAGGTAAATGGCATCTTTTATACTAATACTTTCAGTCTTTCATTTAGCTGTTGCTTTCTTATAAAATACACACGCAGGTGTTTACTTTAGACATATTGTTTGACTTACCGGCCGATTTTCAGTTTAATTTCCACTGCTTTGGTGTGAATTTGGAATATTTGTGTTACTTCATATAATACCATTTTCATTGGGTTGATGCTCAACTCTTGATTATTAAAAGGTAATATTTGAATTCAGCATCCCGCACTACAAAAAAATCGGCTATTTTCGACGGATTCTCGACGGAATAGATTCAGTCGAAATTACTTTATTTCTGACAGGATTAATTCGTCGAATATAAGTCACTCGAAACTAATATATTTCTGGTGGAAATCCGTCGAAAGCAGTTGTCCTTCCGTAGCGCCACCATTTCCGCCAGCGCGAAAACTATTTTTGACGGAATAAAGTTATTTCTGAGGGAATGTTTCGTCGAAGATAAGCTATTTCCGAGAGAATTATTTTCGACAGATAGTCTGTGACGCCCCCAAATCCACGTTCCTTCGAAACCTCGGATTCGGTGCAGTCACGATACTATTATCGCTAAATTATTACATCTTTTATTCATTACTAAAAGAATACAACTTGCTTTATTACAATTTAGAATATAAATTCTATTCATATCCAAGATCTCGTCTTTACATCATATTCGATATTACTAAAATACGAAATAATTTAAACTTTTCAATATCCTTTGAATAAAAATCTTTTTATTGATTCCATAACTTTGATACCAATTACAAATCTTGAATCAACTATATAATATGATTCCTTCTTATCTGAGTTATCGTATAACGTTTACAACTCAACTCGATATCCTCTATGTATTAACTAATACATTTTTACAATACAACGAGTATTAAACAGTGTAAACAATTATCAAGTACATCATCTAGAACCTAAACACGGTCCAGATAATAATCTAAGTAGTATTCTTCAATGCGATACTATCTATCTTTATCAATCAAGGAGCACGAAATCTTTATCGTAAGTCCTCAACCTGCAAAAATGGTTATTTGCAAGAGTGAGCTCGACAGCTCAACAATTCTAACAGTTTTCATGCATCACATAGCATACAACATCATACTCAGTTCATGCAGTTATAAACAATTTATATTTACTACGCATGTTACTTTTCACATAACAAGTATATCATCAAAGATCAACTTTCAATCTCATTTATATCTCATATACAGTTCATATATAAGTTCACATTATCACATCATAATATAATTCAACTAACAGTTATTGAATTCATATATCAAATAAGAACTGAAAGACTTGCCTGATTTGTAGTTTAACAACTACGACTTAACTGCTTAAGAATCTCTGCACTTTGTGTAATCCTACACAGTTATATTAACCATAGAGATCACACTCATTAGTTATATGTATCCACACATTGTCAATGTAATAATAAAGGTTACATTGTTGTCTAACTTGGTTCTTAGAACCTTCGTCTCATATTCTTATCGTATTCCTAGAATAACTATGTAAGTATACGTATACTGAGAGCTGTCGTTTACACTCCTAAATTAACCTCACTTTCACTTCACGAATTTAAATAATTAGCACAGTAGTAAGCAAGGATCGATCCCACAGAGAGTGAGTTTGTTTTAGATTTATTCTACTATTTTAACAGAAAATAAAAATGGGGGATTTTTGAAATTGTTTTAAACTAAGAAAAATAGAATTTAAATAAAGAGATTAATCAAATATGTAAAAACTTCAGTTCTGTAGTTCAGTTTCACCAAGCACAGCAATTAATTAATCAAGTTATTATTCTTTACCCTTCAATGAAACTATTAACCCTAGATAACAATAAGCTCTGCTATCCGAAATTCTCCTTAGATATTCACTGTATGAAACAAGCTCTTCACCAGATTCAACTAGCATATAACCTAGAACAAGCTCTCTAGATTTAATATGATAGAAGCATTAAGAAATAGAGAATTAGGCTAATCCAAGCAACAAACACATAAGCTCGATTTGTTTAACTTGTTTTCTGATAATCTTAGCAATACACAAAAGCTTGTCCACAATTAGTATCACTAATTTACTACTTGTGATGAAGACAGATATCAATTACACGTAATACCAATCTTAATCTAGCATATGATAATGATTAAATTAACTCAATTGGCCATATCAAATTAATTAGATCAATTAGCATACAATCAATGAAAACAGATTATCAGAAGAAATTTCATACAAGAAGGAATAAATAATAATACTTAATTAATTAATTACTTGTAACAAGGTTCCACCTCCCTTTAGAACTGAATAAAGAAACTAGCCTGACATGCTCCAAGTCTACACTTCAATGAGGTATGATAGTTGGTAGAAGATTGAATGAAATAAAACCTTGACTATCATCCTCTATTTATAGTGCTAGACAAAGACCTAAATCCTATGAGAACTAGGAATCCAAATCCTAAAAGGAATTGCAATTATAACTAGTTTCCATAAAGAAATAGAATCTAATAAGGAAATAAAATCTCAGTCCAAAGAAGTCCTAATTCTAATAGTAATATCAATCCAATTCCATGTAGGAATCTCCAAATATTGAGAAAGTCAACTGCTGGTCAAACTCCTCTTTAATTCAACTCCAAATCAACTTGTTTCCATCCTTTTAGCTTTAATTCACCTGAAAATAATAAACATCTCAATAAGTCCATATACACTATAAAATATATAGTAAACTAAATATAAAGGAATAAAAATAAATGAATATTATGTACTTATCAAATTCCCCCACACTTAGCCTTTACACGTCCTCGTGTAAACCAAAAGTTTGATTTCCAAAAACAATTCCATTCAACCATAATGTTAAAAGATTTTAAGATCAAATCATAATTATCAATACTAAACCCACAAAAGCATAATCAATGTTCATCAATTAACTCACGATAACCACCTTGCCATTTCACCAATGAATTTCATTAAGTTAAATTGTAATCACATAAGTCCTCTTCTATGATCCACACACTTACTCAACTTAATTATCATGGAGCAAAAACCGTGCACACCACTCAAAACTCAAAACATATTTTTTCTGCTTTATTTTTTATCTGAATCTTTTCATTTTAATTTTTTTTTATTTTCGGTGAATGCATTTTATGCTCCGTTTCACCTTCCTCAATCATTCTTTTGTAAGTGGGTGCATTTTATGCTCCATCTCACTTATCCGCACGTGTTTATGGGAGAGTGCGTTTTACGCTCCATCTCATCCCACCACATGACTTCTCTTGTGTTTCTTTTTCAACAATTTCACTGGTTTCTAATTTTTCTTATTATTTTTTTCACATGGTCCTGCAAAACGCTTAAGCAGTTCAATAGTTCTAGAGCATGAGATTAGTGCACATAGACAACTCCACAGATAACTTAGCCAACTAAGCATATATCACATGTTCAAGTGCTCATGAGACACAAATTCAATTTAAATCAATTACTATGGATCATGACTTAGTTTTTCTCAATCATTAACCAATTAAGCATTAAACAGATTTTGAATTTTTAGCATTGATTCTCATTTTTGACTTTAACCTTCGAACACATAGGCAAAATAGAATTATGAAAATCAATTTTTTCAAAAAATTTCAAAAAAAAAAAAAAAATTTCAAGGCATCAAGATGGTCCTATTTCATTTCAAAATTGGCAGATTAAATATCCCTAAATATAAAATAAAAACCTAAATCTCTCCCCTCCACACTCAAACCTTACATTGTCCCCAATGTAAGAAAATCATGCAAAGAAGAAAGAACTACAACTAACAAATTAAAAAGAAAAGGGATAGAAAGATCAAATCTGAATTCTTGGGTTGCCTCCCAAGCAGCTGCCCTTATTTATTGTCATTGGCCTGACATCTTCCCTCTCGTTCTATGTAATTGGAGTTGTGAACTTCAAGTGGATTGGTAACAGTTTCTTCCTTAATTGAGGAACATTGTGTACTTCATGATTTTGCTCCTTTCCAGCCACCAAATCCTCCTCGTATAATTGTATTCGATCAAAAGATTCCTGCACTAAATAATCCACAACATCAATAACAAAAACAGATTTAATATTATCAAGATACCTTTTAGCCTGATCTGCGTTGAACTGGAACTTTGCATTGTCCAATTTCATGGTAAAGGTACGATGGTGTGTAGCACTCCTTGTTTCTGTTAGTTGTACTGATGGAGATGAATCCACGTCTTTCTTGTCGAGATTTGCAGAATTTATCAAATTATTCTCTTCTTCCTCTTGTTCCTTCTCCTGATCAAATTCTATATGATTGTCTGTTCTTGAAGTAAGCATTGAATCCTCCTGCTCCTCTTCGTCAAATCCCATTGTACTGAAGTTCTCAACAAACGGAGGAGGTAACTCCCCTAAACCTTGAGATTCTAACCTCCCTATTGTGGTTGCAAGCTGACCAACTTGATCCCTCAGACCTTGAACAGAAGTTATTGTCTTCTGCTGGAACTGCTGTGTCTGACTCATGAACTGTAGTGTTTGGCTCATGAATGCCTTGAACATATCCTCCATAGATGTCCCAGAATTGACAGGTACTTCGTAGCTCAAGTCGTGATGATCTCTCTATCCGAAATTGTGAGTTTCTGCCCAAGGATCACATAGATGTGGATTTTGTCCGGAGAATGTCCCCACAGCATTAACTTGATGAACAATTACATACTCTTGCACTATGGGACAATCATTTGTCACATGCCCTGATTTTGAGCAAATTCCACATACTTTTGCAACCGGTACGTTTTCTGTTGTTAATTGTTGCACTACAGCAGTTAAGTTAGAAATCTGTTGTGCCAATTCACTCGTGCTTACCTCACTTACCCTTTGTGGAGCATGATCGTATTGTTGTGAGTTAGCGGCCATGTTTGCAATCAAATTTCTTGCAGCCTCCGGTGTCTTGTCTACTAATGCTCCTCCACTAGCCGCATCGATCATACTTCTTTCCGTTGGTATCAGTCCCTCGTAGAAGTACTGAATCAAGTGTTGCTCATCAATTTGGTGGGGAGGGCAGCTGGAACACAACTTCTTGAACCTTTCCCAATACTCGTAGAGAGTTTCTCCATTGAACTGACTAATTCCACATATCTTCTTCCTTGAATCGGCAACTCTTGATGCAGGAAAATACTTCTCCAAGAATAGCCTTTGCATATCAGTCCATGATCGTATCGATCCTGAAGGAAGATAGTATAACCAGTCTTTAGCCAAATCTGCTAATGAGAAAGGAAAAAGTCTAAGTTTGATCTGCTCCTCTGACACTCCTTGTGATTTCATCGTGGAACACACCATATGGAACTCCTTTAGATGCATATATGGATTTTCACCTGTTAGACCACGAAAAATAGGCAAAAAGCGAATTAGTCTGTAGTTAAGTTCAAAAGCAACTTCTACGGTAGGATATTTAATACACAGGGATGGATGATCAAGGTCTGGAGTAGCCAGTTCTTTTAAAGTCCGGTTGTTGTTCGGCACCACCATCTTTTCCTTTTTAAGTATTGGAACAAGAGCTTCTTTTGTATCTGCAATTTTCTCTATCTCTTGATCAAAATTAGAGTGAGAGGATTGAGTCATAAAACAAAAAGAAAAAAAAAGAAAAAAGAAAATAATAAAAATAAACGAAAACAAAGAATAAACAAAAACAAATAACACTCCCCGGCAACGGCGCCAAAATTTGGGAGCTGTCGTTTACACTCCTAAATTAACCTCACTTTCACTTCACGAATTTAAATAATTAGCACAGTAGTAAGCAAGGATCGATCCCACGGAGAGTGAGTTTGTTTTAGATTTATTCTACTATTTTAACAGAAAATAAAAATGGGGGATTTTTGAAATTGTTTTAAACTAAGAAAAATAGAATTTAAATAAAGAGATTAATCAAATATGTAAAAACTTCAGTTCTGTAGTTCAGTTTCACCAAGCACAGCAATTAATTAATCAAGTTATTATTCTTTACCCTTCAATGAAACTATTAACCCTAGATAACAATAAGCTCTGCTATCCGAAATTCTCCTTAGATATTCACTGTATGAAACAAGCTCTTCACCAGATTCAACTAGCATATAACCTAGAACAAGCTCTCTAGATTTAATATGATAGAAGCATTAAGAAATAGAGAATTAGGCTAATCCAAGCAACAAACACATAAGCTCGATTTGTTTAACTTGTTTTCTGATAATCTTAGCAATACACAAAAGCTTGTCCACAATTAGTATCACTAATTTACTACTTGTGATGAAGACAGATATCAATTACACGTAATACCAATCTTAATCTAGCATATGATAATGATTAAATTAACTCAATTGGCCATATCAAATTAATTAGATCAATTAGCATACAATCAATGAAAACAGATTATCAGAAGAAATTTCATACAAGAAGGAATAAATAATAATACTTAATTAATTAATTACTTGTAACAAGGTTCCACCTCCCTTTAGAACTGAATAAAGAAACTAGCCTGACATGCTCCAAGTCTACACTTCAATGAGGTATGATAGTTGGTAGAAGATTGAATGAAATAAAACCTTGACTATCATCCTCTATTTATAGTGCTAGACAAAGACCTAAATCCTATGAGAACTAGGAATCCAAATCCTAAAAGGAATTGCAATTATAACTAGTTTCCATAAAGAAATAGAATCTAATAAGGAAATAAAATCTCAGTCCAAAGAAGTCCTAATTCTAATAGTAATATCAATCCAATTCCATGTAGGAATCTCCAAATATTGAGAAAGTCAACTGCTGGTCAAACTCCTCTTCAATTCAACTCCAAATCAACTTGTTTCCATCCTTTTAGCTTTAATTCACCTGAAAATAATAAACATCTCAATAAGTCCATATACACTATAAAATATATAGTAAACTAAATATAAAGGAATAAAAATAAATGAATATTATGTACTTATCATATACTTTAACCATACGTACTTACTAACATTCTTCATATACACATGCCTGTCTACCACTAATCTATTTACATATAGCTAGTGTAGTCCATCTTTTGAGTTAATCATTCTCATATATCATTACTAACACATAAGACCATAACAAAGCAAATATACGCTATTAACTGTCGAAGTAGGATTCAAGTATTAACATATGGTCCTACATAGCATGTATACATATTAAAGGATACTTTCATGCTCGATTAACCTTTTCACGTTCAATTTACATGATATAGGTTCTAAGTCAATATTTTAACAATTTAAGGCCACTCAAGGTCATAAACATCACAAAGTTTATCATGCTAGTTCTTTAAACACATAAAGTATTTATATAACTCATATTGGGCATGTTCATGAATATTCATATTTCATACATATAACTATTATAGTTATTAGTTTGAAAACATGTTTCGTTTATGCTAAACTTGGTTTCACGACATGTAGTCATGGGGTATATACATGTATGATACATGAGAGAGTCCAAGTGTGCTATCACATATGTCCAAAATTTTCAGAATACGAAACTCGCAATAACATGTCAAGATTCACAACCACAGCTCATATTTTCATTAGTGAAGTTTACTAACAAGACCTAACATGTTCATGCTATCTATATATAGGTTGACATGTTCGATATGCATTTCTAAGTCATCTAAACATGCTCACAAAAATTAGAATGCGTACATAGTATTTACATGTCAAGATCCACCTTCAAAACTTACATTCTCGTTGGAAATGTTTACTAACGAGGTCCGGCATGCTCATGTTATACTATGAAACATATGTATGCAAATCAACATGCCTTTCATGCATTCTTAAACCATACTAATGTGTCTTCAAAGTCAGAATATAAACATGACTTATATACGCCAAAATTCGTTTATAAAACTTTAAGTTTATTTTCAAAACTATAACTTCATCGTTCACGTAAGCGATCCGAATATAATATGCGCATCCTAGTTTAACAAGTCCATATATATGTATTATTCATACCAGCATGCTTGTCCTAATTTCTTTCAATATCTATCACTTAGCAGACATCAAGCAGGAACAAAATCTGCAGAAACTGGGATCAGGGACCGGCGTAGCTGCGCAGCTCCCCAGTTCAAAACTGGCGCATCTGCGCAGGGCCTTGGCCAACTCAAGTCTGGTACCGGCGAAGCTGCGCCGCTGGCCAGTACAAAACTGGCGCAGCTGCGCAGGTGGCCGGCCAGAGATAGAACTGTTCTGCTTCGGCAGAACTTAGCCCAAACTCAAAATTTTCCATAGCAATTCGATTATGAGCAACTATATAATAGTTCTATCATGCTTATAGGCTATCATAGAAACTAATACACATTCTCTAATCAACTATCATGAATTCAAGCATAATTAAGCATGTAAGAAATTTACAGAAAATGGGAATTATACCTCTGTCACTATGAATTGAGCTGCTAAAGCAATTTCTCCCTCACTGATATCTCTCTCAAATCAAAAAGAAAACTCAGTATACTAGCTTTACTTATTAATATCTCAGCAATTCCAAATGAGAAGGAAAAGGGTGCATTATATAGATAATTCATTATCTAGTCCATGAATTTACTCACCAATTCAATCTAATGGAAGAAACAAGAATCTAATGGTTCTTAGAGATTAGGTAGAGGGTTGGTAAATCCCATCATGATGGCCACTCTCCCATGATCATTAGCTATACATTGCTGAGTTTGAGAAAAATATAGAGTAGTAGCCATGTGGTGTTCACGTGGAGGAGAAGAAGAGGATGGACTCTAATATTGGGACAAGCTCATTCTCAGCAATATCAACTTGCAAATATAAAATACAATGCTTACGTTCTACATATATATACATATAGCATATACTTAAGTCACAAGTCCACTTCTAAATACAATGTAACAAATAGGTACATATACACCAACATATAATCCATGTACATTTTACTAATACCAAATGTAAATCTATTGGGTATTATTCATTATCATAACAGTTATTATTATCATAACGGTTATTATTACAGTTATAATAATTTATTAAAATTATTATCAATTAACAATTGCCTACTTCTTATAATATTCATGTGGTACTTAGCACACTCACACATGTACTCATATTACTAATCTTACTATTTAGTCTACATGTATCATGTGCAGCCATATTAATGCGTCACCTTGTCTTATATGTATAATATATAGTTAGCTACCATGTACTAATGGTTTAATTATCGCATCCTTTGCATATGTCGACTAGTTGAGCAAATATAATCTACTCGTTTATATATTATTATATTCAATGATAATTAATTAATTAATAAAATATTAATTAATTTATCCCTCATCAACCAATGAAATTATTAGTCTCCATAACAATTAATTAACATTTATATGGTTAATTATCACATTAAATAAATATAAATCTTATTATATTTATAACCAATATAATTATTATCATGCTATCACTTGCAATAATAATAATTCAACATACCATTATAATTAATATAGATTAATCGTTTAATTAATAATTCTTCTTTTCTTGAATTAACTAATTCATCCTCGAATCTATTATCGTGCCACACAAGGCATCTTCCACAAGCTCAATCTTAAGCTCATTATCACTTTCCATTCTCAAACATTCTTTTAGTATAATGTTTAAGTGACTCAAGCATTTAAATGCTAAACTACCTCAAATATTCATACTTATAATAAGTATAACCCTTACGCTTATAATAATTAATATATACTCTATTAATTATTCAAATAATAATATTCACGATCAAATAATAACTTAAGTTATTTAATATATTAAAATAACTTAGTTTTCTTTCATTAATTAAACTCCCTTGAAAATACATTAAAAATTATGTATTTAGCCATAACATAAAATATTATATTTTCTCCGAATAAAGACATTCATTATTAGAAAATAATTTACTTATTGTCTCATGATATTATTCTTAATTTAATATCAAATAACTATATGTATGACAAATGTACATATATTATATATAGAAAATAGATAATAAATTTATTTTTTATTATAATAAATTGTTTCCATCAATTTAATTACATATAGCAAATACGTTTTAATATATTTACTATATTAACCAATCACATCTCATACAAAAACATATAAGGTAATATTATTATTCAAAAATAATATTTCCTCCTTTTATTAAAATAATTCAATACTATAAATTATTTTAATACCCTTTATTAGAAATATATAATAATTAGTTATCTTTCTTTTCTATAAATTGTTCCCAAAATAATTTCTTCAAATATTCATTTAAAGATATAATGATTTCCATCTCCCTTTAATAACGTATATATATATTTAACGTTATTCGTACATTAGACTTTCTCACATATTACTATTCTAAGTAATATATATAAAAAGTATCAATTATAATTACATATTCAACACACATATTAATTCACTCATTTACTTAAGTAAATTAAATACTGTACTATATCATCATAGTTAATTAAGGTTCAATACTCTCATTATATTATTCTGTAATAAAATTCTCAACTATCAATTAACCAATATTTATTCTTATTAGTTAATTCCTTAACTAACTCATGCTTCACTATCCAAACCTATTCACGGATAGCTTAAGTGCTATTAATAACCTATATTATAAGCATACTAGTTATTAATACACATACACAAGAATATGGTGATTATACATTAAGGATATTTAATGTCACCAACTTACTATGATAAAATAATTCTATAAATTATTTAATATCGATAGGAATGTATCCACCTCCTTTATCTCAACTGAATCGTCTCTACGATAAGTAACAAATATATATTAATAATATATTTATAAATCACAAAAACACATATTACATAGTCCATATTATCCTATGTAATATAATACCACATACCTCATATCACATATATATATATTTATTTGAACCCATCTCATGGTTTAAGAATTTTTATTTATTAAATCCTTATTTAATAATATCAAAAAATTCGGGTTCTTACATAGTCCGTCGAAAATAACGAATAAAACCTAAATCAGATGTCTTCTTCTCCAGCGCCTCATTTCATTTCATTTCCAATATTATCTTTTTCTTTCTCTCTCATTCGCCCAGCCCCTAGCTCCCCCTGCCACCGGTCCACCCTCCCCCTGCCACCGGTACCCCCACCCCTCCCCTGGCACAGCCCCCTACGCACCCCTGCCTCCTCCGCCATGTGACGCCCCCAAAATAGGTCCAGTCAATCCAATCCATTCTAAGTCGCCAAATACATGGTACAGAATTCAAATATAAACTTTATATCACACGGTCGTGCAAAATACGACCACACAACTGTGAGTGTCAATACAAAGATGTAAAAAATATTAATATTCAAACTAAGTCTCATTACATATATTATCACACTATTTATCAGAAATAGTGAGGACTATTACTGCTCTAACTCGGACCATCACTCTGTCCCCCGACTAGTTCCTGCGACATTCTCATTTCCTGAAGAGGACAATAGATGAAAAGGGTGAGCTCAACTAGCCCAGTAAAGAATATTATGACTAAGATAATGGAAAATAAATTATCATTAGTCTTCAACAATTCAGATAAAATATTATTGACAACAAGTTTTAGATCAATATTTACAGCGAAAATAACAATTCATTAGAAGAGTTAGTAGAGAATGAAGTTTACTATCTTCTATGATTTAAAAATTTATCATCAATATTTTATTCCTGTAACATCAATCAATATCAAATATTCATCTTTGCACTACTGGCCAAAGATATTCATTTGTATCACCAGTGGTCATGTTCATCTCAACACCTGTCCATCTTTGCATTACGGCCAAAGATATTCATCAGATAATCATTCATCTTTGCTCTACAGGCCAAAGATATTCAGTTATATCACCTTTTAGGACTGAGGATGATGAAAACAATATAAATAACGAATCCAGTGAGATAAAAGACAAAGATTAGGGATTCATAATTTAGTTTATCCAAGTTCAAGAATATTTCATAATAATACTTTGTGGAGCAAAATTCAAGAATAAAGATAAAAACATATTTCCAATTAAAGATAGGAACCTTAACAAGCAACTTGGACAAATAGAAGAAAATTTAATTTTTTCGTGAATAGTGCCGTATACGTGAATAGTAATTTCGATGGAAAAAGTAAGAATTTCATAATAAAATTCATACCAATATTTTGGTATAATGATTGATATTGAAAAGAATAACATCATTTACGAAAGAAAATAACATCCCTTACCTCAAAAGAATAGTATTTCTAACTGAAATATCGGATATAAGGCTGAAGAAAACTTGCACTGAATAGCAACACTCACAGTATCTAAATACTCACAAAAATACGCTCGATATTATAGAGAGAGAAAATTTCTGATTCTGGTGTGATTTTCAATTCTAACCTAAGCACCTTATTTATAGGAAAATTTAGGATGCCAAAGTAGACTTTTTAATAAAATAATATTTTTTTTAAAAAAAAAATCTCGCCGCCTGCCCAAAAGCCATCAGCCAACAGCTACCGGTGGGGCCCACCTCCCATTAAAAAATATTTATTTTTTGAAACTTCAATAATTCATAATAAATAGCACTTTTGTCAGAAAATACAAATTTTATGTCCTTTTCATAGAAATTTAATTCTCTACAACTTTGTAGAAGGAAGTTTTTCCAAATTTCAAACATAAATTATCCGAATTTCATAAACGGATTATTTTCCACACCAAATACTGATAAAAATACATCAGCACTAATTTTTTCTTTTATATCCACAAAATAAATATTTCCTTATCATATAAATCAATAATTAATTATTCACAAATAATATTACAAAACTACAATATTGACAACCAGGTCGTTCTCAAGAAAGAGGGGGCCTTCCGATAAGGACTTCTCCTTACTGGCGCGCAATTAAATAACCCATCCTAGACAGAACTTTCTTAGACATTGTCAATAATGCTATCTAATAATATTATTCAAATAATATGAATTATTGAGTTGATAATATGAAATATTATGCAGTGACAATTATTGAATCAATAATACAAAATATCAACTGTAGCAATTATTGAATCAATCATATAAAATAGCAACGTAGCAATTATTGATATAAAATATCAACGTAGCAATTATTGAATCAATAAAATATCATGCAATTATTGAATCAATAATATAAAATATTGAACAGTAATTAATGTAACAATAATTGAGTAGTGACTTCTTACGTAAAAATCAACAATTCAAAATACTGTGCAATACCGTGTGCTACTGTGCAACACCGCGTATTACTGTATTTTAACCACCGGGTGTTTCAACAATACTAACGGTAACAACTACGCCGTTATTTTATAAAAAGGTTATTTTTGTCGCTTTCTATATCCGACAGTTATTCCGTTTTGGGGCCCACAAATAGCTGCGCCGTCGTACGTATATTTCCCGACAACAAGAATATTCCACGACTAAACGAATATTCTCCGATAACAACGAATATTTTATAACCACTTGTTCATTTTGAAATATTTGCACATTTCACCCATAATTTTTCATATTTATCAAATCAACACCTTACCATTTTGAAATAATATATATAAAAAATTAAATCTTTATTTATAAAATTCGGGGTCTTACATCCTTCCCTCCTTATAAAATTTCGTCCTCGAAATTGACGTACGTACCTGGTATGTCGAAAAGGTGAGGATACCTCGCTTTCATTTCTGATTCCAACTCCCAGGTCATTTCCTCAATTTCATGGTTTCTCCACAAAACTTTAACTTGAGGTATAATTTTCGAGCGTAGGACATGCTCTTTCCTATCCAAGATCTTGACAGTTACCTCCTCGTACGTTAAATCTTCGGCTATCTCGTCTGGTTCTAACTCAATAATGTGGTTTGGATCTTTCACATATTTACGTAACATGGATATGTAAAAAACATTATGAACACGAGACATGCTTGGAGGTAAAGCGAGTCTATAGGCCACATTTCCTACTCGGTCAAGGATCTCAAATGGACCAATGAATTGTGGATTGAGCTTTCCTCTCTTGCCAAACCTCGTAACTCCCTTTCACGGAGCAACACGTAATAACACATGGTCCCCAACATTAAATTTCACGTCCTTTCGATGAAGATCCGTATAACTCTTTTGTTGATCTTGTGCGGTTTATATACGTTGCCGGGTCATTTGAATCTTTTCTGTAGTCATACGTACCAACTCCGGTCCCAACAATGTTGCTTAACCCACCTCATTCCAGCGTACTGGAGAGCGACACTTTTTCCCATACAACGCTTCGAATGGAGCTACGCCTATACTTGCTTGATAACTGTTATTGTAGGAGAATTCCACCAATGGTAAGTACTTATCCCAACTCCCTTTGAAGTCTAGAACATAGAGTCTCAATAGATCTTCAAGAGTTTGAATAGTCCTTTCTGATTGTCCGTCTGTTTGAGGATGATAAGCCGAACTGAATCGTAAATCCGTGCCCATAGCTTTCTGCAAACTGATCCAAAATCGTGAAGTAAATCTGGGGTCACGATCCGAAACTATGAATACTGGCATGCCATGCAATCTCACAATCTCATTCACATACATACGAGCGAGACATTCAAGGGAATAAGTCTCTCGTATCGATAAGAAATGTGCAAACTTGGTTAATCTATCAACAATAACCCAAATCGCATCTATGCCTTGAGAAACCTTGGGAAGACTCGTAACGAAATCCATTGTAATGTGTTCCCACTTTCATTTCAGAATTTCCAGTGGTTGCAATGGACCCTTCGGCACTTGATGCTCCGCCTTTACACGTTGACAAGTTAAACATCTCGAAATAAACTCCGCGATCTCTTTTTTCATATTGCTCCACCAAAATGTATGTCGAAGATCACGATACATTTTAGTACTCCCAGGATGGATTGCAAACGGTGTGTTGTGTGCCTCCATTATGATTCTATGCTTCAAGTCGGAATCGTTAGGAACACAAAGTCTGGAGTTGACTCGAAATATTCCCTCTTCATCGATTCTTGCTTCTATAATGGCACCTTCTTGCACGTTCTTCTTCATCTTCATCAGCTCCGGATCCGTAGCTTGAGCAGCTTTAACTTTATCAATCAAAGCTGGTTCTACGCGTATACTTGACATCATCGCACTCGTTCCCGCATATGATCTTCTACTCAACGCATCAGCTACTACGTTCGTTTTTCCAGGATAGTATTGGATGGTATGATCGTAATCTTTCAACAGCTCAAGCCAACGTCGTTGCCGCATGTTGAGTTCCTTCTAAGTGAAAAAATATTTAAGGCTCTTATGATCCGTATAAATTTCCACTTTCTCTCCGTACAGGTGATGTCTCCAGATCTTCAACGCGAAAACGACTGCTGCCAACTCTAAATCATGAGTAGGATAATTCCTCTCATATTCTTTGAGTTGTCGCGAGGCATAGGCTATGACTTTCCCATGTTGCATGAGAACACATCCTAACCCTTTGCCCGAAGCATCGCTGTAGATAACAAATCCATTCGAACCAGATGGTATTGTCAGAATAGGTGCCGAGATAAGTCTTCTTTTGAGCTCTTAGAAGCTCTTCTCGCATTCCTCGCTCCAAACGAATTTTGTATCTTTTGGAGTCAACTGAGTTAATGGAGTAGCGATTCTAGAAAATTCCTCTATGAACCTCCTATAATAACCAGCTAAGCCCAGAAAGCTTCGTACTTCGGTCACCGACTTAGGTTGCTCTCAGCTTTGTATTGCTTCAATCTTCGTCGGGTCAACAGATACTCCACGTTTCGATACCACAAGGATGCTACTTCCTCAAGCCAAAACTCGCATTTCTTCAGCTTGGCATATAGCTTGTTCTCACGAAGCTTTTGAAGTACCAACTTCAAGTGGTGCTCATGATCTTCACGGCTTTTAGAATAGATGAGGATGTCATCAATAAAGACAACAACGAACTGATCCAAATATTCCTTGAATACACGGTTCATCATATCCATAAAAGCAGCAGGAGCATTAGTCAATCCAAAAGACATGACTAAAAACTCATAATGCCCGTACCGAGTTCTGAAGGCAGTCTTCGGAATATCCTCAGTTTTAATCTTCGGCTGATGATATCCAGAACGAAGATCGATCTTTGAAAAGAATTGTGCTCCTTGCAACTGGTCGAACAGGTCATCAATACGAGGTAGCGGATACCTATTCTTGATGGTGACATGGTTTAACTCCCGATAGTCAATACAAAGTCGCATACTACCGTCTTTCTTCTTTACGAATAAAACAGGAGCACCCCAAGGAGACGTACTAGGACGAATAAAACCGATGTCTAACAATTCCTGTAATTGGACCTTTAACTCCTGAAGTTCAATAGGAGCCATTCGATATGGAGTTTTAGAAATGAGTTTTGTACCGGGTTCAAGGTCAATAAAGAATTCAACTTTACGTTCTGGGGGTAGACCGGAAAGTTCTTCAGGAAATTCATCAGGAAACTCATTAACAACGGAAATATCATTTAAACCTAACGTATTCTGGTTTAGATCAGTGACATGAGCTAAGAAAGCTTGACATCCGTTTTTCAATAAACGAATAGCTTTGTGACTTAAAATGATATTGATTGATTTTAGTGGTTTGGTGGTTTGGATTCGCACAACATGTGACGCCCCCAGAATAGGTCCATTCAACCCAACCCATTCTGAGTCGCCAAATACATGGTACAGAATTCAAATACAAACTTTATATCATACGGTCGTGCAAAATACGACCACACAACTGTGAGTGTCAATACAAATATGTAGAAAATATTAAGATTCAAACTAAGTACTCATTACAATTATTATCACACTATTTATCAGAAATAGTGAGGACTACTACTGCTCTAACTCGGACCCTCACTCTGTCCCCCGACTAGTTCCCGCAACATTCTCATTTCCTGAAGAGGACAACAGATGAAAAGGGTGAGCTCAACTAGCTCAGTAAAGAATATTATGACTAAGATAATGGAAAATAAATTATCGTTAGCCTTCAATAAATCAGATAAAATATAATGGACAACCAATCTTAGATCAATATTCGCAGCGAAAATAACAATTCATTAGAAGAGTTAAGCAGAGAATCAAGTCTACTATCTTCTATGATTTAAAAGTCCATCATCAATATTTTATCCCTGTAACATCAATCAATATATATCTCGAATCAAATATTCATCTTTGCACTACAGGCCAAAGATATTCATCAGGTAATCATTCATCTTTGCTCTACAGGCCAAAGATATTCATCAAGTAATCATTCATCTTTGCTCTACAGGCCAAAGATATTCATCAAGTAATCATTCATCTTTGCTCTACAGGCCAAAGATATTCAGTTACATCACCTTTTAGGACTGAGAATGATGAAAAATATTTTAAAAAAACGAATCCAGTGAGATAAAAGACAAAGACTAAGGATTCGTATTTTAGTATATCCAATTCAAAAATACCTCGTAATAATCAATTATGGAGCAAAATTCAAGAATAGAGCTCAAAACTTGGATACAATCAAAGATAGTAACCTTAACAAGCAATTTGGACAAATCGAAGAAAATTTAATTTTTTTGTGAATAGTGCCGTATACGTGAATAGTAATCCCGACGGAAAAAGTAAGAATTTCAACATAAAATCCATGACAATATTTCTGTATAATGATATTGAAAAGAATAACATCATTTACGAAAAAAATAACATCCCTTACCTCAAAAAGATAGTACCTCTGACTGGAATATCGGATATAATATTGAAAAAAAACTTGCGCTGAATACTAATACTAAAAGTATAGAAATACTCACAAAAATACGCTCGATATTATAGAGAGAGAAAACTTATGATTCTGGTGTGATTTTTAATTCTAACATAAGCACCCTATTTATAGGAAAAGCTTAGGATGCCAAAGGAGACTAAATGAATAAAATAATATATTTTTTTTCAAAATTTTCGCCGCCTGGCGGCTAAAAAAATTTCCAACAAAAGTGGGGCCCGCCCATAAAAAAATATATTTTTTCCGAAACTTCAATAATTCATAACAAATAGCCCCTTTGTCAGAAAAATACAAATTCTATGTCCTTCCATAGGAAATTTAATTCTCTACAACTTTGCAGAAGAAAGTTTTTCCAAATTCCAAACATAAATTATCCGAAATCCATAAACAGATGATTTCTCACACCAAAATATTGATAAAAACTCATCGGCGCCAATTCCTTCTTTAATATCCACAAAATAAATATTTCCTTATCATATAAATCAATAATTAATTATTCATAAATAATATTACAGAACTACAATATTAACAACCAGATCGTTCCCAGGACAGAGGGGACCTTCCGATAAGGACTTCTCCTTACTGGCGCGCAATTAAATAACCCCTCCTAGACAGAACTTCCTTAGACATTGTCAATAATGCTATCTAATAATATTATTCAAATAATATGAATTATTGAGTTGATAACGTGAAATACTATGCAACGACTATTATTGAATCAACACTACAAAATATCAACTGTAGCCATTATTGAATCAATCATATAAAATGACAACGTAGCAATTATTGAGTCAATAAAATATCAATGTAATAATTATTGAGTCAATAATATAAAATATCAACGTAGCAATTATTGAGTCAATAAAATATCAATGTAATAATTATTGAGTCAATAATATAAAATATCAACGTAGCAATTATTGAGTCAATAATATAAAATATTGAATAGTAATTACTGTAACAATAATTGAGTAATGGCTTCTCACATAAGACTCAATAATTCGAAATACTGTGCAATACCGTGTGCTACTATGCAACACCGTGTATCACTGTATTTTAACCACCGGGTATTTCAACAGTACTAACGGTAACAACCACACCGTTATTTTGTAAAAAGTTATTTCTGTCGCTTTCTATATCCGACAGTTATTCCGTTGTGGGGGCCCACAAATAGCTGCGCCGTCGTACGAATATTTCCCAACAACAAGAATATTCCACGACCAAACGAATATTCCCCGACAACAAGAATATTTTATAACCACTTGCTCATTTTAAAAATGTTTGCACATTTCACTCATAACTTTCATATTTATCAAAACAACACCTTACTATTTCGAAATAATATATAAAGAAAACTAAATCTTTATTCATAAAAGTTGGGGTCTTACAACCTCCCCTCCTTATGAAATTTCGTCCTCGAAATTGACGTACGTACCTGGTATGTCGAAAAGGTGAGGATACCTCGCTTTCATTTCCGATTCCAACTCCCAGGTCATTTCCTCAATTGCATGGTTTCTCCACAAAACTTTAACTTGAGGTATAATTTTCGAGCGTAGGACATGCTCCTTCCTATCCAAGATCTTGACAGGTACCTTCTCGTACGTTAAATCTTCGGCTATCTCGTCTGGTTCTAACTCAATAATGCGGTTTGGATCCTTCACATATTTACGCAACACGGATATGTGAAATACATTATGAACACGAGACATGCTTGGAGGTAAAGCGAGTCTATAGGCCACATTTCTTATTCGGTCAAGAATCTCGAATGGACCAATGAAACGTGGATTGAGTTTTCCTCTCTTCCCAAACCTCGTAACTCCTTTCCACGGAGCAACACGTAATAACACATGGTCCCCAACGTTAAATTCCACGTCCTTTCGATGAAGATCCGCATAACTCTTTTGTCGATCTTGTGCTGTTTGTATACGTTGTCGGATTATTTGGATCTTTTCTGTAGTCATACGTACTAACTCTGGTCCCAACAATGTTGTTTCACCCACCTCGTTCCAACATACTGGAGAGCGACACTTTCTCCCATACAACGCTTCGAATGGGGCTACGCCTATACTTGCCTGATAACTGTTGTTGTAGGAGAATTCCACCAATGGTAAATACTTATCCCAACTCCCTTTGAAGTCTAGAACACAAAGTCTCAATATATCTTCAAGAGTTTGGATAGTCCTTTCCGATTGTCCGTCTGTTTGAGGATGATAAGCCGAACTGAATCGTAAATCCGTACCCATAGCTTTCTGCAAACTGATCCAAAATCGTGAAGTAAATCTGGGGTCACGATCCGAAACTATGGATACTGGCATGCCATGCAATCTCACAATCTCATTCACGTACATATGAGCAAGACGTTCAAGGGAATAAGTCTCTCGTATCGGCAAGAAATGAGCAGACTTGGTTAATCTATCAACAATAACCCAAATCGCATCTAAGTCTTGAGAAACCTTGAGAAGACCCGTAACGAAATCCATCGTAATGTGTTCCCACTTCCATTTCGGAATCTCCAGTGGTTGCAATGGACCCTTCGGCACTTGATGCTCCGCCTTTACACGTTGACAAGTTAAACATCTCGAGATGAACTCCGCGATCTCTCTCTTCATATTGCCCCACCAAAATGTATGTCGAAGATCACGATACATTTTAGTACTCCCAGGATGGATCGCAAACGGTGTGTTGTGTGCCTCCATCATGATTCTATACTTCAAGTCGGAATCGTTAGGAACACAAAGTCTGGAGTTGACTCGAAGTATTCCATCTTCATCGATTCTCGCTTCTGGAATTGCACCTTCTTGCACCTTCTTCTTCATCTTCATCAGCTCCGCATCCGTAGCTTGAGCAGCTTTAACTTTATCAATCAAAGCTGGTTCTACGCGTATACTTGACATTATCGCACTCGTTCCCACATATGATCTTCTACTCAACGCGTCAGCTACCACGTTCGCTTTTCCAGGATGGTATTGGATAGTATGATCGTAATCTTTCAACAACTCAAACCAACGTCGTTGCCGCATGTTGAGTTCCTTCTGAGTGAAGAAATATTTAAGGCTCTTATGATCCGTATAAATCTCCACTTTCTCTCCGTACAAGTAATGTCTCCAGATCTTCAACGCAAAAACGACTGCTGCCAACTCTAGATCATGAGTAGGATAATTCCTCTCATATTCTTTGAGTTGTCGCAAGGCATAGGCTATGACTTTCCCATGTTGCATGAGAACACATCCTAACCCTTTGCCCGAAGCATCGCTGTAAATAACAAATCCATCCGAACCAGATGGTATTGTTAGAACAGGTGCCGAAATAAGTCTCATCTTGAGCTCTTGGAAGCTCTTCTCGCATTCCTCTCTCCAAACGAATTTCGTATCTTTCCGAGTCAACTGAGTTAATGGAGTAGCGATTCGAGAAAATCCCTCTACGAACCTCCGATAATAACCAGCTAAGCCCAGAAAGCTTCGTACTTCGGTCACCGACTTAGGTTGCTCCCAGCTTTGTATTGCTTCAATCTTCGTCGGGTCCACAGATACTCCACGTTTCGATACCACGTGCCCAAGGAATGCTACTTCCTCAAGCCAAAAATCGTATTTCTTCAGCTTAGCATATAGCTTGTTCTCACGAAGCTTTTGAAGTACTAACTTCAAATGGTGTTCATGATCTTCACGGCTTTTAGAATAAATGAGAATGTCATCAATAAAGACAACAACGAATTGATCCAAATATTCCTTAAATACACGGTTCATCATATCCATGAAAGCAGCAGGAGCATTAGTCAATCCAAAAGACATGACTAAGAACTCATAATGCCCGTATCGTGTTCTAAAAGCAGTCTTTGGAATATCCTCAGTTTTAATCTTCAACTGATGATATCCAGAACGAAGATCGATCTTTGAAAAGAATTGCGCTCCTTGCAACTGGTCGAACAGGTCATCAATACGAGGTAACGGATACCTATTCTTGATGGTGACATGGTTCAACTCCCGATAGTCAATGCAAAGTCGCATACTCCCGTCTTTCTTCTTTACGAATAAAACAGGAGCACCCCAAGGAGACGTACTAGGACGAATAAAACCGATATCTAACAATTCTTGTAATTGAATCTTTAACTCCTGAAGTTCAATAGGAGCCATTCGATATGGGGTTTTAGAAATGGGCTTTGTACCGGCTCAAGGTCAATAAAGAATTCAACTTCACGTTCTGGGGGTAGACCGGAAAGTTCTTTGGGAAATACATCAGGAAACTCATTAACAACGAAAATATCATTCAAATCTGATGTATTCTGGTTTAGATCAGTGACATGAGCTAAGAAAGCTTGACATCCGTTTTTCAATAAACGAATAGCCTTGGGATTTGAAATGATATTGACTGATGTTAGTGGTTTGGTGGTTTGAATTCGTACAACAGGTTGATTAGGAATATGAAAACTAACAACCTTACGGAAATAATCAATTTTGGCATGGTAAGTGGTTAACCAGTCAATTCCTAAAATCACGTCAAATGCAAGTATTTTCAAAGATATAAGATCAACAGGTAAGGTAAGGGTACCAATCTGAATCAAGCAAGATTTGTAAACTGTAGATGTAACAAAGGTTTCTCCCAACAGAGTTTCAACAGATAACTCAAAGTCTAATTTATCAGAAGTCAAGTTCAAACGTTGAGCACAAGCAGGTGAAATAAAGGAATGGGTAGCACCGGTATCTAACAAGGTATAAACTTCGCAAGAGTTTATGATCAGCTTACCCGTAATCACCTCGTGTGGATTCCTCGCGTTTTGGGCTGTCACGACAAACGCTCTTCCAGGAATCATCGACTTTGACTTGTCTGCAACCGCCTTTGGAATCACCACCCCCGCTGAACTTGGTTTCGTAACAGGACAATCTCGAGCTATATGTCCTTCTTTTCCACAGTTATAGCATCCTTTGAACTGTTGTGGGCAGTTTGGGCTGATATGTCCCTCTTTCCCGCATTTAAAGCATACGACCGGTGGTCGTTCTCCTCCCCTCGAAATAGTTGATGCTGGTGCTGATGTCGACGTCTTCACGTTCTCATTGTTGTACCTTCTCTTCTTGAAATCTCCCCCCGATTCGCTTCTTCTACTATTATGGCCACGATAACCACCGGAGTGGTTACCGCTTCTGTCATATTTTCCTCCTCGCTGGTTGTCATTGCTCCGATGACTGCTGCCACCGGTACGACCTTGGTTGTGGTCCCTCGGTTGAACATAATCATTATCTCGTTCTAATAACTGGGCCCTGTTTACTACATCCGAATATAAAGAAAATTTATGAGAAATGAGGTATTGACGTATTTCGGGTTTCAAACCTCTTAGAAACATCCGCGTCATACGTTCCTCATTCTCCACCAAATGAGGTGCAAACCTGGACAGCTCCGCGAACTTAGCCTCGTATTGGGATACCGTCATGTTATTTTGTTCGAGTTTAATAAATTCTACCTCCTTCATATGACGAATACTTTCAGGAAAGTACTTGTCATTAAACAGTTTCTGGAACGCTTCCCAAGACATCTTAAGTGCGGCAGGTTGGGTACGCTTCACGGATTTCCACCAGTAATCTGCCTCTCCACGGAACATAAACGTGGCGAATGGAACCTTCTGTTCCTCTGTGCATCCCAAGACATCAAATATCTTGGTAATTTGTTTAATCTACGTCTCCGCCTTGATCGGATCTGGCTTTCCCAGAAACTCTGGTGGTCCCAATTCTTTGAACTGCTTGGCAGTAACAATTCGCGAGTTGTTATTATCGCCACCTATATGTTGCACACGAGTCTCCCTCGTCTGATTTTGCATAAACTGCAAAAAACTTCTAAACATCTCATTGTTTATCGTTTGACCAGCGTTATTTTCAGGATGAACATTGCCTTCTTGTTGCATGTTCTCCTGGTTAACGATTAAAGGTGTCTCCACGGTCTCATTCACTTCGTTGTTAACATTCTCAGCTGCCATTCTCAAATACTGCCATAAAACAAGGGTTAATTAAACAAATTAACATATCCCATCTTAACCCTATGCTCCGACTGACCAATTAAATACCACATAAGGTTAGGTAGGACACACTAGCGAAGGATTTACTCGTCTCTCCCCTCCTAGTTCTATTCCCCGATCTCCGCCAGAGATCATATCCCTAAGCTCTGATACCAACTGTGACGCCCCCAGAATAGGTCCATTAAACTCAACCCATTCTGAGTCGCCAAATACATGGTACAGAATTCAAATACAAACTTTATATCATACGGTCGTGCAAAATACGACCACACAACTGTGAGTGTCAATACAAATATGTAGAAAATATTAAGATTCAAACTAAGTACTCATTACAATTATTATCACACTATTTATCAGAAATAGTGAGGACTACTACTGCTCTAACTCGGACCCTCACTCTGTCCCCCGACTAGTTCCCGCAACATTCTCATTTCCTGAAGAGGACAACAGATGAAAAGGGTGAGCTCAACTAGCTCAGTAAAGAATATTATGACTAAGATAATGGAAAATAAATTATCGTTAGCCTTCAATAAATCAGATAAAATATAATGGATAACCAATCTTAGATCAATATTCGCAGCGAAAATAACAAATCATTAGAAGAGTTAAGCAGAGATCAAGTCTACTATCTTCTATGATTTAAAAGTCCATCATCAATATTTTATCCCTGTAACATCAATCAATATATATCTCGAATCAAATATTCATCTTTGCACTACAGGCCAAAGATATTCATTTGTATCATCAGTGGTCATATTCATCTCAACACCTGTCATCTTTGCACTACAGGCCAAAGATATTCATCAGGTAATCATTCATCTTTGCTCTACAGGCCAAAGATATTCATCAAGTAATTATTCATCTTTGCTCTACAGGCCAAAGATATTCATCAAGTAATCATTCAACTTTGCTCTACATGCCAAAGATATTCAGTTACATCACCTTTTAGGACTGAGAATGATGAAAAATATTTTAAAAAAACGAATCCAGTGAGATAAAAGACAAAGACTAAGGATTCGTATTTTAGTATATCCAATTCAAAAATACCTCGTAATAATCAATTATGGAGCAAAATTCAAGAATAGAGCTCAAAACTTGGAAACAATCAAAGATAGTAACCTTAACAAGCAATTTGGACAAATCGAAGAAAATTAAATTTTTCCGTGAATAGTGTCGTATACGTGAATAGTGCCGTATACGTGAATAGTAACCCCGACGGAAAAAGTAAGAATTTCAACATAAAATCCATGACAATATTTCTGTATAATGATATTGAAAAGAATAACATCATTTACGAAAAAAATAACATCCCTTACCTCAAAAAGATAGTACCTCTGACTGGAATATCGGATATAATATTGAAGGAAACTTGCGCTGAATACTAATACTCAAAGTATAGAAATACTCACAAAAATACGCTCGATATTATAGAGAGAGAAAACTTATGATTCTGGTGTGATTTTCAATTCTAACCTAAGCATCCTATTTATAGGAAAAGCTTAGGATGCCAAAGGAGACTAAATGAATAAAATAAAATATATTTTTTCAAAATTTCCGCCGCCTGGCGGCTAAAAAAATTTCCAACAAAAGTGGGGCCCGCCCATAAAAAAAATATATTTTTTCCGAAACTTCAATAATTCATAACAAATAGCCCCTTTGTCAGAAAAATACAAATTCTATGTCCTTCCATAGGAAATTTAATTCTCTACAACTTTGCAGAAGAAAATTTTTTCAAATTCCAAACATAAATTATCCGAAATCCATAAACAGATGATTTCTCACACCAAAATATTGATAAAAACTCATCGGCGCCAATTCCTTCTTTAATATCCACAAAATAAATATTTCCTTATCATATAAATCAATAATTAATTATTCATAAATAATATTACAGAACTACAATATTAACAACCAGATCGTTCCCAGGACAGAGGGGGCCTTCCGATAAGGACTTCTCCTTACTGGCACGCAATTAAATAACCCCTCCTAAACAGAACTTCCTTAGACATTGTCAATAATGCTATCTAATAATATTATTCAAATAATATGAATTATTGAGTTGATAACGTGAAATACTGTGCAACGACAATTATTGAATCAACACTATAAAATATCAACTGTAGCCATTATTGAATCAATCATATAAAATGGCAACGTAGCAATTATTGAGTCAATAAAATATCAATGTAACAATTATTGAGTCAATAATATAAAATATCAACGTAGCAATTATTGAGTTAATAATATAAAATATTGAACAGTAATTACTGTAACAATAATTGAGTAATGGCTTCTCACATAAGACTCAATAATTTAAAATACTGTGCAATACCGTGTGCTACTATGCAAAACCGTGTATCACTGTATTTTAACCACCGGGTATTTCAACAGTACTAACGGTAACAACCACGCCGTTATTTTGTAAAAAGTTATTTCTGTCGCTTTCTATATCCGACAGTTATTCCGTTGTGGGGGCCCATAAATAGCTGCGCCGTCGTACGAATATTCCCCGACCACAAGAATATTCCACGACCAAACGAATATTCCCCGACAACAAGAATATTTTATAACCACTTGCTCATTTTAAAAATGTTTGCACATTTCACCCATAACTTTCATATTTATCAAAACAACACCTTACTATTTCGAAATAATATATAAAGAAAACTAAATCTTTATTCATAAAAGTTGGGGTCTTACACAACAGGTTGATTAGGAATATAAAAACTAACAACCTTACGAAAACAATCAATTTTGGCATGGTAAGTGGTTAACCAGTCATTTCCTAAAATCACATCAAATACAAGTATTTTCAAAGATATAAGATCAACAGGTAAGGTAAGGGTACCAATCTGAATCAAGCAAGATTTGTAAACTGTGGATGTAACAAAGGTTTCTCCCAACGGAGTTTCAACAGATAAGTCAAAGTCTAATTTATCAGAAGTCAAGTTCAAACGTTGAGCACAAACAGGTGAAATAAAAGAATGGGTAGCACCGGTATCTAACAAGGTGTAAACTTCGCAAGAATTTATGATTAGCTTACCCGTAATCACCTCGTGTGGATTCCTTGCGTTTTGGGCTGTCACGACAAACGCTTTTCCAGGAATCACCGACTTTGACTTGTCCGAAACCGCCTTGGGAATCACCACCCCCGCTGGATTTGGTTTCGCAACAGGACAATCTCGAGCTATATGTCCTTCTTTTCCACAGTTATAGCATGCTTTGAATTGTTGTGGGCAGTTTGGGCTGATGTGTCCCTCTTTTCCGCATTTATAGCATACGACCGGTGGTCGTTCTCCTCCCCTAGAAACAGTTGATACTGGTGCTGATGTTGACGTCTTCACGTTCTCATTATTGTACCTTCTCTTCTTGAAATCTCCTCCCGATTCTCTTTTTCTACTATCATGGCCACGATTACCACCGGAGTGGTTACCGCTTCTGTCATACATTCCTCCTCGCTGGTTGTCATTGCTCCGATGATTGCTGTCACCGGTACGACCTTGGTTGCATATTATCACTATCTCGTTCTAACAACTGGGCTCTGTTCACTACATCCGAATATAGAGAAAATTTGTGAGAAATGAGGTATTGACGTATTTCGGGTTTCAAACCTCTCAGCAACATCCGCATCGTACGTTTCCTCATTCTCCACCAAATGAGGTGCAAACCTGGACAGCTTCACGAACTTAGCCTCGTACTGGGACACAGTCATGTTATTTTGTTCTAGTCGGATAAACTATACCTCCTTCATATGACGAATACTTTCAGGAAAGTACTTGTCATTGAACAGTTTCTGAAATGCTTCCCAAGACATCTTGAGTGCGGCAGGCTGGGAACGCTTCACAGACTTCCACCAGTAATCTGCCTTTTCTTAGAACATAAAGGTGGCGAATGGAACCTTCTATTCCTCCGTGCATCCCAAGACATCAAATATCTTGGTAATTCGCTTAACCCACGTCTCTGCTTTGATTGGATCTGGCTTTCCCAGAAACTCTGGTGGTCCCAATTCTTTGAACTGCTTGGCAGTAACAATTCGCGAGTTGTTATTATCGCCACCTATATGTTGCACACGAGTCTCCCTCGTCTGATTTTGCATAAACTGCAAAAAACTTCTAAACATCTCATTGTTTATCGTCTGACCAGCGTTATTTTCAGGATGAACATTGCCTTCTTGTTGCATGTTCTCCTGGTTAACGATTAAAGGTGTCTCCACGGTCTCATTCACTTCGTTGTTAACATTCTCAGCTGCCATTCTCAAATACTGCCATAAAATAAGGGTTAATTAAACAAATTAACATATCCCATCTTAACCCTATGCTCCGACTGACCAATTAAATACCACATAAGGTTAGGTAGGACACACTAGCGAAGGATTTACTCGTCTCTCCCCTCTTAGTTCTATTCCCCGATCTCCGCCAGAGATCATATCCCTAAGCTCTGATACCAACTGTAACGCCCCCAGAATAGGTCCATTCAACCCAACCCATTCTGAGTCGCCAAATACATGGTACAGAATTCAAATACAACTCTTTGAACTGCTTGGCAGTGACAATTCGCGTGTTGTTATTATCTCCACCTGTATTTTTCACATGAGTTTCCCTCGTCTGGTTTTGCATGAACTGCATAAAACTTCTAAACATCTCATTGTTTATCGTCTGATCAGCGTTATTTTCAGGATGAACATTTCCTTCTTGTTACACGTTTTTCTGGTTGGTGATTAAAGGTGTCTTCACGGTCTCATTCACTTCGTTGTTAACATTCTCAGCTGCCATTCTCAAATACTGCCATAAAACAAGGGTTAATTAAACAAATTAACATATCACATACTAACCCTATGCTCTGACTGACCAATTAAATACCACATAAGCTTAGGTAGGACATACTAGTGAAGGATTTACTCGTCTCTCCCCTCCTAGTTCTATTCCCCGATCTCCGCCAGAGATCATATCCCTAAGCTCTGATACCAACTGTGACGCCCCCAAAATAGGTCCAGTCAACCCAACCCATTCTGAGTCGCCAAATACATGGTACAAAATTCAAATACAAACTTTATATCACACGGTCGTGCAAAATACGACCACACAACTGTGAGTGTCAATACAAATATGTAGAAAATATTAATATTCAAACTAAGTCCTCATTACAATTATTATCACACTATTTATCAGAAATAGTGAGGACTACTACTGCTCTAACTCGGACCATCACTCTGTCCCCCGACTAGTTTCTGCGACATTCTCATTTCCTGAAGAGGACAACAGATGAAAAGGGTGAGCTCAACTAGCCCAGTAAAGAATATTATGACTAAGAGAATGGAAAATAAATTATCGTTAGTCTTCAACAATTCAGATAAAATATTATTGACAACAAGTTTTAGATCAATATTCGCAGCGGAAATAACAATTCATTAGAAGAGTTAAGTAGAGAATGAAGTTTACTATCTTCTATGATTTAAAAGTTCATCATCAATATTTTATCCCTGTAACATCAATCAATATCAAATATTCATCTTTGCACTACGGGCCAAAGATATTCATTTGTATCACCAGTGGTCATGTTCATCTCAACACCTGTCCATCTTTGCACTACGGCCAAAGATATTCATCAGGTAATCATTCATCTTTGCTCTACAGGCCAAAGATATTCAGTTATATCACCTTTTAGAACTGAGGATGATGAAAATAATATAAATAACGAATCCAGTGAGATAAAAGACAAAGATTAGGGATTCATAATTTAGTTTATCCAAGTTCAAGAATATTTCATAATAATACTTTGTGCAGCAAAATTCAAGAATAAAGATAAAAACTTGGTTCCAATCAAAGATAGGAACCTTAACAAGCAACTTGGACAAATAAAAGAAAATTTAATTTTTTTCGTAAATAGTGCCGTATACATGAGTAGTAACCCCGACAGAAAAAGTAAGAATTTCATAATAAAATCCATGCCAATATTTTGGTATAATGATATTGAAAAGAATAACATCATTTACGAAAGAAAATAACATCCATTACCTCAAAAGAATTGTACTTCTGGCTGGAATATTGGATATAAGGCTGAAGAAAACTTGCACTGAATAGCAACAATCAAAGTATCTAAATACTCACAAAAATACGCTCGATATTATAGAGAGAGAAAACTTTTGATTCTGATGTGATTTTCAATTCTAACCTAAGCACCCTATTTATAGGAAAAGCTTAGGATGCCAAAGTAGACTTTTTAATAAAATAATATTTTTTAAAAAAAGTTCCGCCGCCTGCCCAAAAGCAATCAGCCACCGATGGGGCACACCTCCCTTTAAAAAAATATTTATTTTCTGAAACTTCAATAATTCATAATAAATAGCCCTTTTGTCAAAAAAATACAAATTTTATGTCCTTTCCATAGGAAGTTTTTCCAAATTCTAAATATAAATTATTCGAATTTCATAAACGGATGATTTTCCACACCAAATACTGATAAAAACACATCAGCACTAATTCCTTCTTTTATATCCACAAAATAAATATTTCCTTATCATATAAATCAATAATTAATTATTCACAAATAATATTACAGAACTACAATATTGACAACCAGATCGTTCCTAGGAAAGAGAGGGCCTTCCGATAAGGACTTCTCCTTACTGGCGCGCAATTAAATAACCTCTCCTAGACAGAACTTCTTTAGACTTTGTCAATAATTCTATCTAATAATATTATTCAAATAATATGAATTATTGAGTTGATAATTTGAAATACTGTGCAGTGACAGTTATTGAATCAATAATACAAAATATCAATGGTAGCAATTATTGAATCAATCATATAAAATAGCAACGTAGCAATTATTGATATAAAATATCAACGTAGCAATTATTGAATTAATAAAATATCATGTAATTATTGAATCAATAATATAAAATATTGAACAGTAATTACTGTAACAATAATTGAGTAGTGACTTCTTACGTAAGAATTAATAATTCAAAATATTGTGCAATACCGTGTGCTACTGTGCAACACCTCATAATACTGTATTTTAACCACCGGATATTTCAACAGTACTAACGGTAACAACTATGTCGTTATTTTATAAAAAGGTTATTTCTATCGCTTTCTATATCCTACAGTTATTCCGTTGTGGGACCCACAAATAACTGCGCCGTCGTATGAATATTTCCCGACAACAAGAATATTTCACGACCAAACGAATATTTCCCGACAACAATGAATATTTTATAACCACTTGCTCATTTTGAAATATTTGCACATTTCACCCATAATTTTTCACATTTATCAAATCAACACCTTACCATTTTGAAATAATATATAAAAAAAATTAAATCTTTATTTATAAAATTCGGGGTCTTACACGCCACCTCCTCTCTGTTCCGGCCCCCTCCTTTACCGTTGCTTCCCCCCTTTGCTGTTGCCACCCCCCCTCTGCCATTGCAACCCCTCCTCCGCCACCTCCTCCCTATATAAATAGATTACGTTGTATTTATGTTATTAATTAAATTATAGAACATTTGTACATATTATTGTTGATTTAATGATAGAACATTAGCTTATATTTGTTATTGTTAGCTTGTGATGTTGATGATGATCATTTATGTGACGTCCCCAAAATAAGTTCAATACTCAACCCATTCTGAGTCGTCAAATACACTCAACAAAATTCAAATACAATTTTTTATATCAAACGGTGGTCCAAAATACGACCACACAACTGTGAGTGTCAATACAGACATGTAAAAAATATAAACATTTAAACTAAGTCCTCATTACATTTATTATCACATTATTTTATAAAAAAATAGTGAGAACTTCTACAGCTCTAACTCGGATCATCACTCCATTTTTCGACTAGTACTCGCGATATTCTCATTTCCTGAAGAGAACAATGAAAGAAAAGGGTGAGCTCAACTAGCCCAGTAAAGAATATTATGACTAAGATAATGAAAAATAAATTATCGTTAGCCTTTAATAAATCAGATAAAATATTATGGACAACAAATTTTAGATCAATATTCGCAGCGGAAAATAACAATTCATTAGAAGAGTTAGGTAGAGAATGATGTCTACTATCTTCTTTTATTTAAAAGTCCATCATCAATATTTTATCCCTGTAACATCAATCAATATACATCTCGAATCAAATATTCATCTTTTGCACTACGGACCAAAGATATTCATTTATATTACCAGTTGGTCATGTTCATCTCAACACCTGTCCATCTTTGCACTTCGGGCCAAAGATATTCATCAGGTAATCATTCATCTTTGCACTACAGGCCAAAGATATTCATCAAGTAATCATTCATTTTTGTACTACAGGCCAAAGATATTCAGTTATATCACCATTTAGGACTGATGATGATGAAAATAATACGAATAACGAATTCTATGAGATAAAGGACAAATATTAGAGAATTTATCCAGAGTTCAAGAATAAAGATCAAAATCTGGATCCAATCAAAGATGATTTGGAAGATTTTTTTTTTATCGTGAATAGTAACTCGTAAATAGTAACTCGACATGAAAAAATAAAAATTTCACAAGAAAGTTCAGACCAATATTCTAGTGAAATGATCTTAGATGAAGCGCAAAACTCAAGGAATTTCTGATCTTTTCAGGAATTATAGAAGCAATACCTACCGTAGTAAGTTTAGAGTTAGGAATCTGAAATGAAACAATATATAAAACTGCAATTGGATTTTCACCCGTTAGGCGGTAGTCCGCTCAGACAAATTATTTCCACAATTTAATAACAACTGAATACGAATGGTTATTCACCAGGCATGCGGTAGTCCGCGTAGACAGGTTATTCCCACAGAATAATAAGGAATGGAATAACAACAGGATTTCACCATGCATGCGGTAGTTCGCGTAGACAGGTTATTCCAACAGAATAATCAAGAATGGAATAACAACCCTTACGAGTATTAAAAGAAAATAACTCTTTTCATGAATACGAAAGAAATAATACCCCTTACCTTGATAAAAATTTAGAGACTGCACTAGTGTAATAGCAGAATACTCTTCTTCTTTCTCTCTTACTCTCTCTAAAGCTTTAGTGAATTAGTGAGAAATAATAAAGAAATGAGCTTTTATTTATAGGCTCGGCAGAGTAAGGGTAAAATAGTTTTTTCGTCATAATTTATGACATTATCGCTTACATCATCAATCCTATGACATCATTATTTATCTCATCGTTCCGATGACATCATTACTTACCTTAGCGCTCCGATGACATTATTGTTTGTATCATAAGAGTTCAAATTCAATTTGTTCTCTTCCACCAAAAATTAATTCAGACTCAATATTCCGGAACTTTAATAATTCATAATAAATAGCCCTTTTATCAGAAAAATATTAACCTTATGTCCATTTCATATAAAATTTAATTCTCTACAACTTTGTAGAAGAAAGTTTTTCCAAATTCTGCACGAAAAAATGACCCAAGTTTACATACGGATGATTTTTTCACACTTATCACTCTTAAAAATCTTTAACACACTCAAAATTTTAAAGCCTCTATTTTTAAAATAATGAATTTCACCACATGTTTATTTATATATCGTGAAGTTGTTGTTAAAAAAATATCATCCTTATTATATTATTATATTATCACATTATATACTTATAATGTAATATTATAATAATATGTATATTTGAATGACTTATTTTATCAGAACAGATAAAATATTCATTCTCGATAATTGTCACTTTTACTAAAAATTCCTCCGTTTAAATTCACATTAAATAAATATTTACTTATCGTTTTTATCAATAATTATTATTCACAAATAATATTACAGAACCACAATAATGACAACCAGGTCGTTCCCAAGAAAGAGGGGGCCTTCCGATAAGGATTTCTCCTTACTAGCGCGCAATTAAATAATCTCTCTTAGACAGAACTTCCTTAGACATTGCCAACAATGCTATCTAATAATATTATTCAAATAATATAAATTATTGATCTGATAATATGAAATACTGTGTAGTGATAATTATTGAATCACTAATATAAAATATCAATGTAGCAATTATTGGATCAATAATATAAATTATTGAACAGTAATTACTATAACAATTATTGAATGAGTGACTTCTAACGTAAGATTCAATAATTAGAATTACTGTGCAATACCGTGTGTCACTGTGCAACACCGCGTATTACTGTATTTTATCCACCGAGTATTTCAACAGTTTTAACGGTAAAAGTTTTACCGTTATTTTTGTAAAAAGGTTATTTCTGTCGCTTACTATATCCAAAATTCAATCCGTTGCGGAGTCTACCAATGACTGTGCCGTCGTACGAATATTCTCCGATAAAAAGAATATTCCTCGATCAAACGAATATTCTCCGACACAACGAATATTTTATAACCACTTGCTACCTTTGTAAACTTTGCACATCTCACCCATAACTTATCACATTTATCAAATCAACACCTTACTATTTCAAAATAATATATATAAAAAATTAAATCTTTATTCAAAAATTTGGGGTCTTACAATTTAGTCAATTACGTTGTTGTTGCGAAGTGGTACAAATTTTTAGCACAACGTTGAATATTTGAATGTGAAATATATTACTGTCTGTCTGTATTGGGATAAAACAGGTTGCAAGTACGTAAATGAGTTTAAATACTAGGAAATTGCATTTTTATTTTTATTTTTAAAAAATAATTTGATTTATTTTCGACGGAATAGACTATTTCCGACGGATATTCCGTCGGATTTAAGTCCTAGACTAATTTTAAAAAAACATTACCAATTTTATTTTTTTGTCGGAACTACCTTATTTTCGAGGGAATATTCCGTCGAGAGTGAATTTTAAAATTGTTTTATGCAAATTAATTTTTTGTCGAAGATAAGCTATTTCCTAGAGAAAAATTCGTCGGATATTAGTGGGCATTAACCTCGACGGAATTAGTCCTTCGTACTTAATCAGTCGATGTTACCTTAAACTTGACGTAAGGTCTCCCTCGAAGTTAGTTCGTCGAAGATAGCTTATATCCGACGAAAATCCATTGGAAATAGGTCAGTTGAAAATAATAAAAGTTCGACGAACTTTGCGACGGAACTTATCTCTGACGCGTTTATATACAACCGAATTTCTGACGAAAATAATCGAGGTCCAACGGACTAATCTTATTTCGGAGGGAATATTCCGTCAGAATTAAGGCTTTTTCTTGTAGTGCCGGAGGATTATGACTTGTGAAAATTTACAGTTTATATTCAGGGTTGGCCAACTCATTGTGCCACCATAGTTGTTTAGTTTTTCTGTATATGTATATACTCCATAGTTGTATACTATTTCGGGTAGGGGAAGAGGAAGTTTAATGTGTTCTCTAATTCAAGAACTATTATTGTAATCATTTTAAGTTTTTTATTTTATCATTGTTTTTTACTGAAAATGCTATTAATACCAGTGCTCTATACTCCCTCCGTCCAGAAAAGGTAATTTTTTTTGTCTGTGTATGTTTTTGGCACGATTCTAACATATATCGAAAATACATTTATATTAGAAAAAATGGAGTTATTGGAGTATGTGTATTAGACACACACAAAAGCTTGTGTGTTATATACTTGCTATTTTAATTTTATAATGTATAATGTGTTGTTAGACACATCCTTAATTATCACTTAAAACCTTTGGAGTCCCATAAATGAACTCTATCTTGGATCATTCTTCTTACCTTTGTCTTTGGTTCTCTTTCTATGTTGGTGAAATAATTTTTTCATCAAAAGCCAGTTTTTATATTTATAGCATTCTCGCTATAATATTGGTTTGATCTCATCAGCAAATCTGCTAGATGTTTAATTTAAGCATTTATTCCAACTTGTATGAGACTACATGGGAATTTGGAGTAGTTCTTTTTGTCTTTTTTCAATTTTCTTCTCATATAAGTCTTGGAAATTCTGCTGATGAAACTACTACTATTAATTTACGTTGAATAAATTATATCGGAATGTGCTATTGCATAGAATAAAATAACATTAATAATCATAACAATTAAGTACTTACATGAATTGAGAGAAGACATCTTGTATGTATCAAGGTTCTGCTACGCGTAAGGGTGAAGGTCTTCAATTGCCTCTCTCAATCTTATGATGGGTGTATAGGTGTGTATAAAGTTCTTGAGACGACAATTGGGACTAAACCCTAACTATTTTATTTATTGAATAATTAAGGGTCAAAATTGTCCATCAAGATTATAAAATCCTAGGGCTCATTATGCCAAATACTATTAGTAATATTATTTATGGGCCACATTATTAATTACCAAACTCATAAATAAAGTAATAAATTAATACAATATGTAAGCCCAATAATTACATAAATAGTAGAGGCCACATAAGAAATAAAATATTCACATTCTCCCATTTAGCCGAAATACTATTTATATACAAAACATAATGCTTACAATCATTAATTTGGCCATATATTAATTTATTGTCTACATCTTGTTCAAATAAAAATACCAATGCGAATTAATACAATCTTTGTGTCACTATTAACACAAGATCCCCATTAGTTACACAATTAGTACTTTTATTAGAACAAAGATTAAAATTAAGCATAACATGTATGAATAAAGTTTACATAAGTGGTAACAGATTAAACTCATTCATATGGTCCAAAATATAATTGTTTGCTCATAAGTTCTCAAGTGTGCACAATAAAAAGAATAGCAAACTATAAACATAATGTGAAGTTCAAAACAACGAGCTCAAAATGTTGTCTTACATCAAAATAACTCACTAATTAAGACTACCAGTTAAACCCATGCCGACAATATGCTCTAAAAAGAGCTTGGGTGGTAAGCCTTTCGTAAGTGGATCCGCTAACATATCATGTGTACTAATATACTTAATGACAACGCTTTGATCTTCAACTCTTTTCCTGATAAATAAGTACTTAGTGTCGATGTATATTCCAACACCACTCGAACTGGTGCTGTTGAAAAAATTAATAGCAGAATCATTATCACAAAATACTTTCAATGGCCTTGAAATGGAATCTATAATTTTAAGTCATGAAATAAGATTTCTCAATAATACGGCGTGATAAGTAGTATGATAACAAGCCACATATTATGCCATCATCGTGAAAGTGATAGTTAACTTCTGCTTATGATTTCTCCACGAAATAGGGCCTCTTGAAAGCTTAAAGATGTACCCTGATGTAGATTTATTTTCGTCTTTGCACTTAAAAAATTAGAATCAGAATAACCAACAACTTCAAGGTTATCTGTTTTTCTGGATGTAAGCATAAAATCCTTAGTACCCTGTAAGTAGCGTAAAACCTTTTTGGCTGCTTTTTAGTGATCCAAACCTAGATTTAACTGGTAACGTCCAAGCATACTAGTTACATACACTATATTTGGACGTGTACAAACTTGAGCATACATAAGACTCCCAACCACAGAAGCATAGGGAATAAGATTCATTTGATTGCGTTCAAGTTGATTCTTAGGGCATTTATATGAGCCAAATTTGTCACCCTTAACAACAGGGGCGACAGTAGGGGAGCAATTTTGCATGTTGTATTTGTTAAGAACTTTATCATTATAAGCTCTTTGGGACAATCCTAATATCCCGCGAGACCTATCTCGATGAATTTCAATACCTATAACATAAGAGGCTTCACCAAGATCTTTCATATCAAAATTTCCAAAAAGAAAATGTTTGGTCTCATGCAACATGTCTAAGTTATTGCTTGCAAGTAATATATCATCAACATACAAAACAAGAATAACAAATTTACTCCCACTGACCTTCAAGTATATGCATTGATCCACTATATTTTTCTTAAAATCAAAAGTACTCATCACCTCGTGAAACTTAAGATACCATTGTCGAAAAGCCTGTTTTAACCCATATATGGACTTCTTAAGTATACATACCATATGTTCCTTGTCTTTAACCAAAAAATCTTCTGGTTGTGCCCTATAGACATTCTCATGCAAGTTACCATTACGGAATGCAGTTTTAACATCCATCTGATGTAACTCTAAATCATAATGAGCTACTAAAGCCATGACTATTCTAAATGAATCTTTCCTGGATACTGGAGAGAAAGTTTTAATATAATCCACACCTTCCTTTTGAGTGAAACCCTTAGCAACCAATCGAGCTTTATACCTTTCAACGTTTCTTTTAGGATCTAATTTGGTCTTATAGACCCACTTGCAACCAACATGTTTAATTTATTAAGCTCCATTGATTTTAACTCATCATTGTTGGTAAATGTTCAATATCCCAAACATTATTAAGCTCCATTGATTTCAACTCATCAATCATGGCTTCAAGCCATTGAGCACTCGTAATGGCCTCTTTATAGGAGATAGGATCATTAATGTTACTTGAATCATAGTCAATCTCATTAAGATAGGTTATAAAATCATTAAAATTAACAGGCTTTTTAGGTCTTTCGGACCTATGTAAAAGCTGCACAATTTCAGGAATCTAATTTTCAATAATGTGGGGGGGCTCAGCTATCTAAGGGGCATCATTCTCCTCAATAGGAGGTTGTTGTGCCTCACCCTCTTGAATTACAAAATTAGAAACATAAATCCTATTTTTTTTCAAGATCAATTTTTCTAGGCTCACCACTTCCACTTAAATCACCATTCTCTAAAAACTCTGCATCCCTAGTCTCAACAATTCTAGTGGTATGAGAGGGACAGTAAAATCAAAAATCCTTAGATCTATCAGGATATCCAATGAAATGGCAACTAATGGTTTTAGAGTCAAGTTTCTTTATTTGTGGATTAAAAATCTTAGCCTCGGCTGGACAGCCCCACACCCGTAAGTATTTTAAGCTAGGTTTCCTACCTGACCAAATTTTATAAGGAGTGTTAGGGACAGACTTGCTAGGAACCCAATTTAAAATATGAACACTTGTCTTTAATGCCTCAGTCCACAAAAATATCGGTAAGTTAGAATTGCATAACATACTACGTACCATATCCGTAAGGGTACGATTTCGCCTCTTAGCTACACCATTCTGCTGCGGTGTACCAGGCATTGTATACTGAGTGAAGATTCCATTTTCTTGACAAAATAAGGCAACTGGGCCATGACTATGACCTGTATCGGAGTGTTTACTATAATACTCTCCGCTTCTATCTGATCTCACTACTTTTATTTTTCGGTCAAGTTGATTTTCAACTTCAACTTTGAAAATTTTAAACATATTTAGTGATTCCAATTTTTCATTAATCAGATAGATATAAGTACAACGAGAAAAGTCATCAATGAACGTAATGAAAGATTTATGTTCACCAATTCTAGGAGAAAATGGTCTATATATATCAGTGTGAATCACCTCAAGTAGTGCACCACTTTTAGTGGCTCCTTTCTTATTACCTTTCACAAATTTTCCTTTTATACATTCAATACAATGATCAAGATCAGAAAAATCTAGTGTATGAAGAATTACATCCTTTATAAGACGTTGCATTCTGTCTTTTGAAATATGACCTAAATGTTGATCACAATTTTGAAGAATTCTCATTATCTAGTTTTCTCTTATTTTCACTTTTAGAGGTATTTTCTGTCACATTCATTGTCAACAAGGATTCAGCAAAGACATTATCCCAATTTAACTTATAGAGGTTTCCCTTTAAAGAGCCAGAACCAATAACATGAGCGTAATGATAAATAATTATTTTATTATTCCCAAACTTAAACGAAAAACCATCAACGTCAAGTTTAGATACGGAAATTAAATTCTGTGTCATACTGGGAACATAAAGAGTATCATATAAATACAAGGTGAAACCACTCTCCAAAATTAAAGGAAGAGTTCCTACAGCTTCAACTTGTATAGACTCTTCATTACCAACTTTAATGGCTCTTTCCCCCTTTTGGAGTGTCTTCTGTGAAAGGAATCCTTGCAATGAATTAGTAATGTGAACCATAGCACCAGTGTCAAGCCACCATGTATTAGAAGAAACATCAATTAGAAAAGATTCATAAGTTACATAATTGAAGGACGTTATACATTTCTTTTCGAGTCATTCTCTTAATTTAGGGCATTTTTTCTTAATATGTCCTTGTTTCTTACAAAAGTGACATTTAGGACTTATCTCAGAGTTGTTACCTGAATAATTTGTCTTATTTATTTTAGTAGAAATTTACTTATCCTTATTCTTAAAACCTTTGCCATTTTTATGAGTCTTCTTCTTATGAGATCTAGTAGTAGTCAAATGAGCAACATAAGCAGAAATACTAGTTGGAGTCAATACTGAAACATAATCAAGCTCATAAGTATGCTTACAAAAAACTAAAAGAAATCCATAATGTACAACAATAATTAATCATAATAAAACCAACTGTAGGGCAAGCAGTTAGTTACATAAAATCTATTTACAACACCAAAAAAATAGATTTTAATGAGACGTTGGTACATAATTATCAATCTTTTGTTGGTCCAATTAATAATATGCTAATAACATCCCCATAAAATAATGCACAACATATTTATCCACGCATTACCGTTGGGCAAAAACGAAATAAACATGTTACTTATGCAATAAAATTCCATTTAATAAATTCTAATTCTAGTTTTTCGTTGGGTAAAATTAAAATATTCATTTATTAAATATAACATTATGTGACTTTTCTTAATCTTTAATTGTTTCAATTAATAACCCTCCGTTGGGTTGATTATTAATTTTAATAATAAAAGAGTCACGCATACATGTAAATTATTATGATCAAACTCAATTTTTTTAAACAACATATTAATCAAGTTTGAAAAGTAACATTATTTATAATTTACATGTAACAACTTAAAAGTCCTAATAATATATCACATCATGCTCTAGAATCTTTAATTAAAATATATAATTATGAACAATAATTGATTATAAAATAATCACGTTAATTTTCAAATGAATACATGAGGACATAAGAATATCATAATATTATCTAGACATAATAACTAATAATTCTAATATATATTATTTTAATATTCATGTCCAGGATGTAAATTAAATTATATTAAAATAAACTTGAAAACTTTAAAAATATTCATGTATTATGCGCATAACATAGTCGTATTATGCATATTCATAAGGCATATTTATATTATTTTAATATATTCATGTATTCTGCACTGTTCATAAAGTATAATTCATAAGGCATGATTATGAAATGATTGAAACACAATACTTGACATGTTATAAAGCAATACTACACTTATTTTAGAAAAAAATATTAAGGCTAAAAAAATACTTATCGTGGGACGGAAGTAGTATAACATAATTGAATAAAGCGAACAATTCTCAATTCGTGAACAGTAACACGACTATTAATTCTAATTTATGAAATGATTTTATGAATACAGCACTTGATAGAAAGATATGCATGGCTCCAATGGAAAACAACTATTTTCACGGTTTGGGAATTCGTACTACATTATTACCCACCAGTTTTGGCAACATCTTTAGATAGATTTGACAATAGACAATTCATAAAGCCTTCCCTACATCTTAAAAACAGTTAATAGAGCAACAGAAGAATTATTTATACATATATAGCAGAGTGAGAGTGAGAGTGAGAGTGAGAGTGAGAGGGAGAGAGTAAATTCTATTACGAACCCTTTAGCCTCCGAACAAAATTGAATTTTTGTAATAGCAAAAGTTTCGGCTGAGCAATATACCACAGCTATGGCCGACCACAACCTTGTCACCTATCTGATTCAGTTTGGTTTAATTTATTCTATATAATAGCGTAACCAAGCTCTGATACCAGATGTTGAATAAATTATATCGGAACGTGCTATTGCATAGAATAAAATAATATTAATAATCATAAAAATTAAGTACTTACATGAATTGAGAGAAGACATATTGTATGTATCAAGCTTTCCGCTGCGCATAAGGGTGAAGGTCTTCAATTGACTCTCTCAATCTTATGATGGGTGTATAGGTGTGTATAAAGCAACGGGGACCAAACCCTAACTGTTTTATTTATTGAATAGTTAAGGGTCAAAATTGTCCATCAAGATTATGAAATCCTAGAGTCCATTATACCAAATAATATTAGTAATATTATTTATGGGTCACATAATTAATTACCAAATTCATAAATAAAGTAATAAATTAATACAATATACAAGTCCAATAATTACATAAATAGTTAAGGCCACATAAGGAATAAAATATTCCAACATTTACTACTACCTAATATTTGATTCTATTTTCAGACACATCCTTTTGTTTCATGTCATCAATCTATTTGCACACCCAATGTAACTGCTTATAGTTGATTCTTTTTGTCTTTGGAGGAGCTAAATTCTTAAGAGTCATTCTATGGGGCCAGTTGAATTGGACATGAGAATGAGACATTTTGATTTATTTATTATTACACCTAAAATATTTTTTTATAAAAAATTTAGTTGAAATAAATACTATATATTTTTTTGAGAGTCACAACAAAAAAAAAAAAAATTAAAATGTCCAATTCGACTATCCACCTAGACTTATTGAATTCTTAATGCATGTTATCTCAAGGGACAAGTACCTAATAATTTTTTAATGTCAGTCTGGTGTAGAATATTAGCAATGCCAATCTTGTCATCTAGATATAAATAAAGTAATAGTTAGAATTATATGTTGATCAAGTAAGTAGTCTGTCTCTAGAAATTGATGTGCTAAGTCTCTTTCTACTCTTTTGCATTTTACCTCTTTTATTTCTTCTTCATTCGTGGTCTTTTTCAAGGAGTGTACCCGAAGCTATTGCTGTTGTCATGGCGGCTCCAACAGATAATTTCAAGGTATTCCATTTTTGAATCATGTCTTATAATAATTAAAATTACCTATTTAGTACATGAGAAACGGTGCACTGCATATTGGAAGCCCCATAGCAATTTCTTTGGGTTTTTTTTTTCTTCTAGCGGGACTAGACTTCCCAAATTTCACATTGCAACTGTTTGTGCTAGCTAGTATTTACTCCCAAAAACTGTTATTTTCATATCAAACATTTTTATTAAAATATTAATCTACAATATTCAATTGCTATCCATAACCACTTTAAGCTGCTGTTGGGAATTCTTCAGTCAGCCCATGAGGTCAATCCAAGTTTATGAGAGACAATAATGTGGTTTATTCTAGAGAAAATAAAATATTTAAAAACCGAGATGTTCAAGATTATTATTAACCTCTTGATACAAACTCCATTATTGGAAATTAACAAAAATTTACAGAGCTTCACAAAATTAGTATCCCTAGGCTCATACAAACATACTTCATCCAATCCAATCCAATCCAATGATAAATTAAATAAAATTCATTGATGTACTAATTAGTAGGGGTGAACGTTTTTTGTTAAGCCACCGCCGCTAACATTAGTGAAGAAGCCAACCAGCTCCGGCCTGTATGGAAGATACGACCGCCGTTTATCCTCATCGGCATTATATCCTTTATTTCTCAAGTATACCTCATGAGCCGATAACGTCTTTTTCTGCACCTTCTTAACTTTTTTTTTCTCTCCGGCCGCGTTACCCTTTGCATCACCGGCCGTTTTCTTTTCCGACGAGCCTTCGGCGGAACATTTACTCTGAACTATCTTCACTTCTCTCTTGGCGGTTTCTGAGTGATTCAAAAACACGAAAGCGTCTCGGCCGTCGCTGTGACTCCGATGCATATAGTCTTTGAACCTCCAAATCTTTGAAAATCCGGTGGAATTGCTCTTCTTAGATAGCTCCGGCGTTTTCGTCCAAGCGCAGTAAGGACCGGCTGCTACTCCGTCGAGCTCGTCAGTTTTTCCAGATGAGGAAGAAGAAGGAGACGGAGGTGTTTCAATAAATACTTTCTCCACCGGAGGCCGTAGAGGCAAACGATTCTCAGAAATTTTGAAATCTTCGCGGGATGAGAGAAGCTTTTGGTTGAATAACGGATAGAACGGCCGGATCTGACCGTCTTGGAAAACATCATCGGCCGAGATCGGTGATGAATCGGATCCCATAGTTACGAATGAAAACTCCTCCTCCTCATCACCATCATCATCATCATCATCATCATCATCATCATCATCATCATCATCATCATCATCTCCTTCTTCTCCACAATCTTCATATTCTTCTTCAGTTTTGAATTGTGACTCATCTGGAGAGGAGTTAATATTAAGCCTGAAGTCAAAATCGTGGGATAATTTGGCATCGATTTGTTTTTCGTCATATTCACGAAGAGGATGAAAGGTCGGAGATGAGGCAAGCTCCAAATTGGGCTGCATTTCTTCTCAAATTCTCTCCCTTTAAATTCTAATTTTCTTTCTCTCTCTTAATTGGATGTTTCGTAACAAGTTTGAGGTGAGGTAGCTATAGCTATGGTTATAGTTATAAATGGGTGGATGCTGGTGGATCGATGAATGATAGTAGTATATGTTATCGTTTATATATCTGGAGGATGAGAGAGAAAAGTAGCCAAATTTGGTTTACTAATTTTTTTAAAGAATTTCTTAACATGTGCTCTTAGATCACGCTAAGCACATAATTAAGAAAATATTCTTTTGATATGTGTGCATATTCCCTTAAATTTAGTGCAAATATAAAAATCAAGAAAATATGCACACAGTTCAAAGGAATGTGCCATGTTAAGAGGACCTATTTTTTATTATATATAGTACTATAACTTTGAATGCCATATTTACTAACTAACGTATTACCCGTGCCTCCGACACTACGTACGAAGAGGAAGGGAGAGGAGAGATTGCCGACGCTAGAGAATGGAGGAGGCAGAGGGTGAGTTCGGGAGGAGGAAGAACAGAAGAGGATCTGAAAGTGAGATAAAACAAATTTTTTTTCCTTTAAAATTAAAGAGGATATAATGGACGGTCAGATTTATCCCAAACTTTGGACGATCTTAATCGTTTATTAGAGTGAGCGAAAAATTCAAATCGATTGTATTTTATTAATTAGACTCCTAATTCTGTTAATTAATTAAGACAAAAAGTAAATACATAGATTGGTTACAGATAATTGTTTATTGGTGTTGGGTGGAGAAGAAATGTAATTCTTGGGATTCTTTCTTCCTTTCTTTTTTCAAACAAATCGGCCTTCCCGAAACATTTGAATTGTCACGGTGGGTCTACTCATTCCTATTTCTTGGCATTATTATTTGTGTCATGTGTCATGTGTCATGTGTCATGTGTCCTTATACTATATTGTCTCATTACACGTGTTCAAATTTTAAATCTTTCTTTTTCTCTTTTTTTTTTAAAATAAAGAAATAACTCATCTGATCATATTGCATACTCCCTGTGTCTATTATTGTAGAAAAAAGAAGAAAAAAAAAGTTTTTTAAAAAAAATGTTCCCCCTGCTAGAAAACATTCAACTATAGAAACAAATATTTATTATTATTAAAATTCATGAGAAAAGTTGATCATGCCTTGAAGACCTTAATACTCTCTCCAAATAAAATGAGTTATATTTGCTTGTTTGTTTGTTGTCTTTTTTTTTTAAAACTAAAGTTTGTTCGGAAATGTTATTATTAAACTATAAATTGTAAATTTAATACTACCTCCGTCCCATAATAAGTGTTTTTTTAATTTAAATCACATATATCAATGCACCAGTTAAAATGATAAAAATACCCTTAATATACTTTGTTTGTTTTGTTTGAGACTTTTTTTTATTGCCTTTTGGTCTCTCTTTCTCTTTCTTCAACCTTTCATCTTCGCAATAAATACCATTGGTTGCATAAGGGCACATATGAGAAAATATTGTAAAAATTATATTGGAATTCTAACACATCACTTATTTTAGAAAAAAATATTAAACCTAAAAAATTACTTATTATGGAACGGAGGTAGTAGCAAGTTCATTTTTTTTTAACAAAATGGAGAAGAAGTACATTCTTGTTCAACAAGATGAAGGAAGCCACTTGATGAATTAAGGTGGTCCGACCCTGTGCATGATAGACAAAGTTTTGGCTTTTGGATACTCCTATCAAAAAGTGGTTAGGATGAAGTTTATTTTAGGGTAAGTTGGTTTGACACGCAAGCAAAATTATATGTGTGTCAGTATTCTATTACCTAATTGACCAACTTAACAAAAAAATAACTTCATACTAAGCGGATCCCTCCTATTAGAAACTGGCTATGTGAGTTGCAGTTTATTTTAAAACAAATTGTTTTTTAAAATAATATGTGAGTTCTGATTTATTTTAGGGTTCTTAATTATGTCTCAACGGATGTGGTATTGAATAAAACAAAAATAATTTTACAACACAATTAATCATAAAATAAATATAATATCAACAAATAAAAATTAAAATCAAAACACTTTAACATTAGAAAAATAATCGAGTGACAATATATGACAAGTTTAATGCACTCCGTCCAATTCCAATCCAATCCAATCCAATTTCATTAAATAAAAATTGAAATGGATAATAATAGAGAAACTGGTTTTCAGTAGGTGCTGTTGGCCAGTTGGTATTATTCTATGGAGTATTATTTGTTGGCAAGTTCTGGGTGGTCATCCAACTCGGTCAGAGTAACAAGCTCCTTGACTTTGACGGGTCAACTTTTGAATAAATTAAATTAAATCAAATCAAATGAAATGAGTATTTGGATAACGCCACTCCAAGTGGCCAGTGTCAGGAAAGGAAATGGATGATTCCATTTGATAATGGCGTTCAACATTCCCTAATCCCGATCAAACCATATTCTCGCAATTCGATCTACTCCCTATGGAAAGTCTACTTTGGACCCTCAAAATTGACTTTGACTTCCACTACAACTACAAGCTTTAGCACGGAGTACAAACTGAGCCATATGTCTCATATTTGTTACTATGTATTTAATTATGATATTTGATTTTGTAATATCCATTACAATTTGCCAATTTTATTGCAAATTTCTCTACTTTTAATGGGGCAAATATTACTATTATTATATATATATATATATGAAAAAACATTCATAGCATATATTTGGTATGGATCAAAAATAGACATATACCATTTCTATCGTTTAATATAAGAATCAATTAATTTATATTTAGCAGCGGACGGCAATACTATTAATAGCAGCAGACGTGAATTTTTCAATTCTAACATTGGTCATTGATTCCTATATTAAACAATAGAGATGGTGTTTATTTATTTTTAATGCATAACAAATACATGCTATAAATCATTATCATATATATATATATATATATATATATACTAGCATGATGATATATACATCACCCAAAAAAAGACTCTTGATACATCATCTTTCATACATGCATTGGTTGCGATAACTCGTATGGTTCTTGGCTAATTAGTTGACAAACCAAGTATCTGTCCCTTCCTTGTTTGTGAAGATCTTCCTTCTCAATCAATTTTTAGAGTCGGTCCAAAAATGGAAAGAAAAGAAAATTCGAACTTTAGGGAGAGTTTGAATCTTGCAAGTAGTTGATGATATGGAATGGGTCGTCTTCAGTGTAAATTTGTCATTGTATTAGAAGCACACAGTTGGCACCTTTGACGTTGGTGTTCTCCAATTTAATACTAAGAAAACTAGCCACCTCATGAATTGATTGACCAATTCTAATGCTATTTATTACTACTATACAATTTTATTACTATCACCCTATTATATAGAAAATTATTAAATTCACAATATTATTTATTATTTTTACAATAAAAGTGTCGTTGTAGATATATAGCAACGATAATAATTTTACTATAAAATTTATAACGACACTTTTATTATAAAAATAATAATTTTGTTATAAATTTATATCAAATTTGTTGACGATGCGCCATTTTAAACTACGTCTTTTATATAATTATTACAACTCTTGAATTCTCATTCATAGATAACTTTCGTAATTCTCACAGAAATCGATGACGAAAATGATTGACCAGGCAAGCATCAACTTTTCATTTGTATTCTCCCGGTTCCTTTTTATAATTCACTTCTTAAGGTTATGTATATAAATTAAAAAATTGCTTATACTTACAATACTTTGTCTGATTGATTGTATTTAATATAAAATTTCAATATTATACTTTTACAATTTATTAGAAAGATAATAGAAAAATAAATTAGCCTTTAATTATTAAGAATAATTTAATAAATTAAACATTTAATATTTTCTTAAAATTTAAAATTGAAGGAAATCACAACATAATCTGTTAGTGAAACAAATGTTGACATGTGTAGTACTACTAGTTTATAATGAGATGACGAAAGTCGGAGAAAACGGCTGGATCTCAATAGTGCATTGACATTGACAATGTCAATTAATTGATCGGTTTTGAGTATTAATGTGACGCCCCCAGAATAGGTCCATTCAACCCAACCCATTCTGAGTCGCCAAATACATGGTACAGAATTCAAATACAAACTTTATATCATACGGTCGTGCAAAATACGACCACACAACTGTGAGTCTCAGTACAAATATGTAGAAAATATTAAGATTCAAACTAAGTCCTCATTACAATTATTATCACACTATTTATCAGAACTAGTGAGGACTACTACTGCTCTAACTCGGACCATCACTCTGTCCCCCGACTAGTCCCCGCAACATTCTCATTTCCTGAAGAGGACAACAGATGAAAAGGGTGAGCTCAACTAGCCCAGTAAAGAATATTATGACTAAGATAATGAAAAATAATTTATCGTTAGTCTTCAACAGTTCAGATAAAATATTATGGACAACAAGTTTTAGATCAATATTCGCAGCGGAAATAACAAATCATTAGAAGAGTTAAGTAGAGAATGAAGTCTACTATCTTCTATGATTTAAAAGTCCATCACCAATATTTTATCCCTGTAACATCAATCAATAAACATTTCGAATCAAATATTCATCTTTGCACTACAGGCCAAAGATATTCATTTGCATCATCAGTAGTCATGTTCATCTCAATACCTGTCATCTTTGCACTACAGGCCAAAGATATTCATCAGGTAATCATTCATCTTTGCTCTACAGGCCAAAGATATTCATCAGGTAATCATTCATCTTTGCTCTACAGGCCAAAGATATTCAGTTACATCACCTTTTAAGACTGAGGATGATGAAAAACATTTTAAAGAACGAATTCAGTGAGATAAAAGACAAAGATCAAGGGTTCGTATTTTAGTATATCCAATTCAAAAATACCTCGTAATAATCAATTATGGAGCAAAATTCAAGAATAGAGCTCAAAACTTGGATACAATCAAAGATAGTAACCTTAACAGACAATTTGGACAAATAGAAGAAAAATAAATTTTCCCGTGAATAGTGCCGTATACGTGAATAGTGCCGTATACGTGAATAGTAACCCCGACGGAAAAAGTAAGAATTTCAACATAAAATCCATGACAATATTTTTGTATAATGATATTGAAAAGAATAATATCATTTACGAAAGAAAATAACATCCCTTACCTCAAAAAGATAGTACCTCTGACTGGAATATCGGATATAATACCGAAAGAAACTTGCACCGAATACTAATACTCAAAGTATTGAAATACTCACAAAAATACGCTCGATATTATAGAGAGAGAAAACTTCGAATTCTGGTGTGATTTTCAATTCTAACCTAAGCACCCTATTTATAGGAAAAGCTTAGGATGCCAAAGGAGACTAAAATAATAAAATAATAATATTTTTTAAAAAATTCCTCCGCCGCCGGCTGCTCCAAGAAAATCAGATTTTCCACAACCCAACAAAAGTGGGGCCCACCTTTTATTTAAAAAATATTTATTTTTCGAAACTTCAATAATTCATAATAAATAGCTCCTTTGTCAGAAAAATACAAATTCTATGTCCTTCCATAGGAAATTTAATTCTCTACAACTTTGCAGAAGGAAGTTTTTCCAAATTCCAAACATAAATTATCCGAAATCCAAAAACAGATGATTTCTCACACCAAAATATTGATAAAAACTCACCAGCGCCAATTCCTTCTTTAATATCCACAAAATAAATATTTTCTTATCATATAAATCAATAATTAATTATTCACAAATAATATTATAGAACTACAATATTAACAACCAGGTCGTTCCCAGGACAGAGGGGGCCTTCCGATAAGGATTTCTCCTTACTGGCGCGCAATTAAATAACCCCTCCTAGACAGAACTTCCTTAGGCATTGTCAATAATGCTATCTAATAATATTATTCAAATAATATGAATTATTGAGTTGATAACGTGAAATACTGTGCAACGACAATTATTGAATCAATACTACAAAATATCAACTGTAGCCATTATTGAATCAATCATAAAAAAATAGCAACGTAGCAATTATTGAGTCAATAAAATATCAATGCAGCAATTATTGAGTCAATAATATAAAATATCAACGTAGCAATTATTGAGTCAATAATATAAAATATCAACGTAGCAATTACTGTAACAATAATTGAGTAGGTTCCTTCTCACGTAAGACTCAATAATTCAAAATACTGTGCAATACCGTGTGCTACTGCGCACCACCGCGTACTGTATTTTAACCACCGGGTATTTCAACAGTACTAACGGTAACAACTCCGCCGTTATTTTGTAAAAAGTTATTTCTGTCGCTTTCTATATCCGACAGTTATTCCGTTGTGGGGGCCCACAAATAGCTGCGCCGTCGTACGAATATTCCCCGACAACAAGAATATTCCACGACCAAACGAATATTCCCCGACAACAAGAATATTTTATAACCACTTGCTCATTTTAAAAATATTTGCACATTTCACCCATAACTTTCATATTTATCAAGTCAACACCTTACTATTTCGAAATAATATATAAAGAAAATTAAATCTTTATTCATAAAAGTTGGGGTCTTACAACCTCCCCTCCTTATGAAATTTCGTCCTCGAAATTGACGTACGTACCTGGTATGTCGAAAAGGTGAGGATACCTCGCTTTCATTTCCGATTCTAACTCCCAGGTCATTTCCTCAATTGCATGGTTTCTCCACAAAACTTTAACTTGAGGTATAATTTTCGAGCGTAGGACATGCTCCTTCCTATCCAAGATCTTGACAGGTACCTCCTCGTACGTTAAATCTTCAGCTATCTCGTCTGGTTCTAACTCAATAATGCGGTTTGGATCCTTCACATATTTACGTAACACGGATATGTGAAACACGTTATGAACACGAGACATGCTTGGAGGTAAAGCGAGTCTATAAGCCACATTTCCTATTCGGTCAAGAATCTCAAATGGACCAATGAATCGTGGGTTGAGCTTTCCTCTCTTCCCAAACCTCGTAACTCCTTTCCACGGAGCAACACGTAATAACACATGGTCCCCAACATTAAATTCCACGTCTTTTCGATGAAGATCTGCATAACTCTTTTGTCGATCCTGTGCCGTCTGAATACGTTGTCGGATTATTTGGATCTTTTCTGTAGTCATACGTACTAACTCTGGTCCCAACAATGTTGCTTCACCCACCTCATCCCAACATACTGGAGAACGACACTTTCTCCCATACAACGCTTCGAATGGAGCTACGCCTATACTTGCCTGATAACTGTTGTTGTAAGAGAATTCCACCAATAGTAAGTACTTATCCCAACTCCCTTTGAAGTCTAGAACACAGAGTCTCAATAGATCTTCAAGAGTTTGGATAGTCCTTTCCGATTGTCCGTCTGTTTGAGGATGATAAGCCGAACTAACTCGTAAATCCGTACCCATAGCTTTCTGCAAACTGATCCAAAATCGTGAAGTAAATCTGGGGTCACGATCCGAAACTATGGATACTGGCATGCCATGCAACCTCACAATCTCATTCACGTACATATGAGCAAGACGTTCAAGGGAATAAGTCTCTCGTATCGGTAAGAAATGAGCAGACTTGGTTAATCTATCAACAATAACCCAAATCGCATCTAAGCCTTGAGAAACCTTGGGAAGACCCGTAACGAAATCCATCGTAATGTGTTCCCACTTCCATTTCGGAATCTCCAGTGGTTGCAATGGACCCTTCGGTACTTGATGCTCCGCCTTTACACGTTGACAAGTTAAACATCTAGAGATGAACTCCGCGATCTCTCTCTTCATATTGCTCCACCAAAATGTATGTCGAAGATCACGATACATTTTAGTACTCCCAGGATGGATCGCAAATGGTGTGTTGTGTGCCTCCATCATGATTCTATACTTCAAGTCGGAATCGTTAGGAACACAAAGTCTGGAGTTGACTCGAAGTATTCCATCTTCATCGATTCTCGATTCTGGAATTGCACCTTCTTCTTCATCTTCATCAGCTCCGCATCCGTAGCTTGAGCAGCTTTAACTTTATCAAGCAAAGCTGGTTCTACGCGTATACTTGACATCATCGCACTCGTTCCCACATATGATCTTCTACTCAACGCGTCAGCTACCACGTTCGCTTTTCCAGGATGGTATTGGATGGTATGATCGTAATCTTTCAACAGCTCAAGCCAACGTCGTTGCCGCATGTTGAGTTCCTTCTGAGTGAAGAAATATTTAAGGCTCTTATGATCTGTATAAATCTCCACTTTCTCTCCGTACAAGTAATGTCTCCAGATCTTCAACGCGAAAACGACTGCTGCCAACTCTAGATCATGAGTAGGATAATTCCTCTCATATTCTTTGAGTTGTCGCGAGGCATAGGCTATGACTTTCCCATGTTGCATGAGAAAACATCCTAACCCTTTGCCCGAAGCATCGCTGTAAATAACAAATCCATCCGAACCAGATGGTATTGTCAGAACAGGTGCCGAAATAAGTCTCCTCTTGAGCTCTTGGAAGCTCTTCTCGCATTCTTCTCTCCAAACGAATTTCGTATCTTTCCGAGTCAACTGTGTTAATGGAGTAGCGATTCGAGAAAATCCCTCTACGAACCTCCGATAATAACCAGCTAAGCCCAGAAAGCTTCGTACTTCGGTCACCGACTTAGGTTGCTCCCAGCTTTGTATTGCTTCAATCTTCGCCGGGTCAACAGATACTCCATGTTTCGATACCACGTGCCCAAGGAATGCTACTTCCTCAAGCCAGAACTCGCATTTCTTTAACTTGGCGTATAGCTTGTTCTCACGAAGCTTTTGAAGTACTAACTTCAAATGGTGTTCATGATCTTCACGGCTTTTAGAATAGATGAGGATGTCATCAATAAAGACAACAACGAATTGATCTAAATACTCCTTAAATACACGGTTCATCATATCCATGAAAGCAGCAGGAGCATTAGTCAATCCAAAAGACATGACTAAGAACTCATAATGCCCGTACCGTGTTCTGAAAGCAGTCTTTGGAATATCCTCAGTTTTAATCTTCAACTGATGATATCCAGAACGAAGATCGATCTTTGAAAAAAAATTGCGCTCCTTGCAACTGGTCGAACAGGTCATCAATACGAGGTAACGGATACCTATTCTTGATGGTGACATGGTTCAACTCCCGATAGTCAATGCAAAGTCGCATACTCCCGTCTTTCTTCTTTACGAATAAAACAGGAGCACCCCAAGGAGACGTACTAGGACGAATAAAACCGATGTCTAACAACTCTTGTAATTGGACCTTTAACTCCTGAAGTTCAATAGGAGCCATTCGATATGGGGCTTTAGAAATGGGCTTTGTACCGGGCTCAAGGTCAATAAAGAATTCAACTTCACGTTCTGGGGGTAGACCGGGAAGTTCTTCGGGAAATACATCAGGAAACTCATTAACAACGGAAATATCATTCAAATCTGATGTATTCTGATTTAGATCAGTGACATGAGCTAAGAAAGCTTGACATCCGTTTTTCAATAAACGAATAGCTTTATGACTTGAAATGATATTGACTGATTTTAGTGGTTTGGTGATTTGGATTCGCACAACAGGTTGATTAGGAATATGAAAACTAACAACCTTACGAAAACAATCAATTTTGGCATGGTAAGTGGTTAACCAGTCAATTCCTAAAATCACGTCAAATGCAAGTATTTTCAAAGATATAAGATCAACAGGTAAGGTAAGGGTACCAATCTGAATCAAGCAAGATTTATAAACTGTAGATGTAACAAAGGTTTCTCCTAACGGAGTTTCAACAGATAAGTCAAAGTCTAATTTATCAGAAGTCAAGTTCAAACGTTGAGCACAAGCAGGTGAAATAAAGGAATGGGTAGCACCGGTATCTAACAAGGTATAAACTTCGCAAAAATTTATGATTAACTAACCCGTGATAAATTCATTCGGGTTCCTCGCGTTTTGGGCAGTCTCGATAAACGCTCTTCATGGAACCACCGACTTTGATTTGTCTGGGACAGTCTTTGGTGTCACGATCCCAACTGGTCTTGACTTTGCTATACAGCTCATTCCACCCTCAACTGCTTCGTCACACTCCTGATCCATGATCTGAATCATTACTCTTCGATCCATATCGAATTGGGGTTGACCGCTATGCACAGGGTAATTCCAAACTCGATGTTTGATTCTCCCAATTGCTGTCCAAAAAGTAAAATCCATTTCGTCTATTTTGGCCTTCTTAGATCGGACGTCTCTTTCTAAAATATCAACGCGTCGTGCGGTTTTTACCCATGCATCTTCAATTCTCACTCGTTCCGTTGCTTCTTCTTTCAGCTGATCGTTGACATTTGCATTTTCAGATTCTAGCTCTAATATCATATGTTCTGCCAGAGAGAACTTCTGTTCAAGCCTCGCATAACGAGTAGCAAAATCTTGAATTTTTATATCCCTTTCTTGAATTATTGTATCCCTTTGTTCCACGGCTGTCTGTCGTTCTTCACCCTGCTCTTCTAACTCAAGAATACGATTTTGCAGTTCTACATTTTGATCATAAAGTTCTCCTAATAAATACTCCTCCTCAGGTTCCTCTTCTTCCTCACTCTCAGCTGCTACCTCTGCGACTAGCTCGGGTGCAACTATTAATTCTTCACTCACCACATGGATATTTCTAATTTCTTCTTCTTCTGTCATCACATTATCCTGGTTGGTGATTAAAGGTGTCTCCACGGTCTCATTCACTTCGTTGTTAACATTCTCAGCTGCCATTCTCAAATACTGCCATAAAATAAAGGTTAATTAAACAAATCAACATATCACATATTAACCCTATGCTCCGACTGACCAATTAAATACCACATAAGCTTAGGTAGGACACACTAGCGAAGGATTTACTCGTCTCTCCCCTCCTAGTTCTATTCCCCGATCTCCGCCAGAGATCATATCCCTAAGCTCTGATACCAACTGTGACGCCCCCAGAATAGGTCCATTCAACCCAACCCATTCTGAGTCGCCAAATACATGGTACAGAATTCAAATACAAACTTTATATCATACGGTCGTGCAAAATACGACCACACAACTGTGAGTCTCAGTACAAATATGTAGAAAATATTAAGATTCAAACTAAGTCCTCATTACAATTATTATCACACTATTTATCAGAACTAGTGAGGACTACTACTGCTCTAACTCGGACCATCACTCTGTCCCCCGACTAGTCCCCGCAACATTCTCATTTCCTGAAGAGGACAACAGATGAAAAGGGTGAGCTCAACTAGCCCAGTAAAGAATATTATGACTAAGATAATGAAAAATAATTTATCGTTAGTCTTCAACAGTTCAGATAAAATATTATGGACAACAAGTTTTAGATCAATATTCGCAGCGGAAATAACAAATCATTAGAAGAGTTAAGTAGAGAATGAAGTCTACTATCTTCTATGATTTAAAAGTCCATCACCAATATTTTATCCCTGTAACATCAATCAATAAACATTTCGAATCAAATATTCATCTTTGCACTACAGGCCAAAGATATTCATTTGCATCATCAGTAGTCATGTTCATCTCAACACCTGTCATCTTTGCACTACAGGCCAAAGATATTCATCAGGTAATCATTCATCTTTGCTCTACAGGCCAAAGATATTCATCAGGTAATCATTCATCTTTGCTCTACAGGCCAAAGATATTCAGTTACATCACCTTTTAAGACTGAGGATGATGAAAAACATTTTAAAGAACGAATTCAGTGAGATAAAAGACAAAGATCAAGGGTTCGTATTTTAGTATATCCAATTCAAAAATACCTCGTAATAATCAATTATGGAGCAAAATTCAAGAATAGAGCTCAAAACTTGGATACAATCAAAGATAGTAACCTTAACAGACAATTTGGACAAATAGAAGAAAAATAAATTTTCCCGTGAATAGTGCCGTATACGTGAATAGTGCCGTATACGTGAATAGTAACCCCGACGGAAAAAGTAAGAATTTCAACATAAAATCCATGACAATATTTTTGTATAATGATATTGAAAAGAATAATATCATTTACGAAAGAAAATAACATCCCTTACCTCAAAAAGATAGTACCTCTGACTGGAATATCGGATATAATACCGAAAGAAACTTGCACCGAATACTAATACTCAAAGTATTGAAATACTCACAAAAATACGCTCGATATTATAGAGAGAGAAAACTTCGAATTCTGGTGTGATTTTCAATTCTAACCTAAGCACCCTATTTATAGGAAAAGCTTAGGATGCCAAAGGAGACTAAAATAATAAAATAATAATATTTTTTAAAAAATTCCTCCGCCGCCGGCTGCTCCAAGAAAATCAGATTTTCCACAACCCAACAAAAGTGGGGCCCACCTTTTATTTAAAAAATATTTATTTTTCGAAACTTCAATAATTCATAATAAATAGCTCCTTTGTCAGAAAAATACAAATTCTATGTCCTTCCATAGGAAATTTAATTCTCTACAACTTTGCAGAAGGAAGTTTTTCCAAATTCCAAACATAAATTATCCGAAATCCAAAAACAGATGATTTCTCACACCAAAATATTGATAAAAACTCACCAGCGCCAATTCCTTCTTTAATATCCACAAAATAAATATTTTCTTATCATATAAATCAATAATTAATTATTCACAAATAATATTATAGAACTACAATATTAACAACCAGGTCGTTCCCAGGACAGAGGGGGCCTTCCGATAAGGATTTCTCCTTACTGGCGCGCAATTAAATAACCCCTCCTAGACAGAACTTCCTTAGGCATTGTCAATAATGCTATCTAATAATATTATTCAAATAATATGAATTATTGAGTTGATAACGTGAAATACTGTGCAACGACAATTATTGAATCAATACTACAAAATATCAACTGTAGCCATTATTGAATCAATCATAAAAAAATAGCAACGTAGCAATTATTGAGTCAATAAAATATCAATGCAGCAATTATTGAGTCAATAATATAAAATATCAACGTAGCAATTATTGAGTCAATAATATAAAATATCAACGTAGCAATTACTGTAACAATAATTGAGTAGGTTCCTTCTCACGTAAGACTCAATAATTCAAAATACTGTGCAATACCGTGTGCTACTGCGCACCACCGCGTACTGTATTTTAACCACCGGGTATTTCAACAGTACTAACGGTAACAACTCCGCCGTTATTTTGTAAAAAGTTATTTCTGTCGCTTTCTATATCCGACAGTTATTCCGTTGTGGGGGCCCACAAATAGCTGCGCCGTCGTACGAATATTCCCCGACAACAAGAATATTCCACGACCAAATGAATATTCCCCGACAACAAGAATATTTTATAACCACTTGCTCATTTTAAAAATATTTGCACATTTCACCCATAACTTTCATATTTATCAAGTCAACACCTTACTATTTCGAAATAATATATAAAGAAAATTAAATCTTTATTCATAAAAGTTGGGGTCTTACAATTAACTACTCCATCCTCTATCTATAATTTAATGGAATTTCTTAACATGTATCCTTAGGGCACATGCTAAGCACACAGTTCAAGAGAATATTTTTTTGAATTATGTGTATATTCCCTTGAACTTGGTGCAAATGCAGAAATCAAGGGAATATGCACACAGTTCAAGAGAATATTCTCTTGAACTGTGTGCTTAGCATGTGCCCTTAGGGCACATGTTAAGAGGACCCTAACTTAATATATGTGGTTTCAGAATTGAGTATAAATATTAAAGTAATAATTATATAGTATTAAATATAATATTATTTATTTATATTATTTTTATATGAAAAAAAAGTGTTATTTATTGAAAAAATAATAATTAGAGAACTAAAATTATATTTAATATTTAGGATAAAATTAAAAATTAAATAATTAATACTTAACTAAAATTCTCAAATCGCAAATATTAAAAACAAAAATACTTCTCTAAAATGACATTTAAAAAAGGACAGATGGGGTACTAGCTAAGAACAATCGACAGCTATAACTGTGTATCAAACCTCGAAATATAAATTCTTTTATATTTGGTATTTATAGATTCAAAAACTCTCATTTCACTACTCAAAGTCCTCTTAAGTTACCACGATAGACCATAGTTAGAATTCCGGCTAATTATTTCACGAAAAAGTCACCACATGCCCCCACATAGATATAAACTAGATACAAACCCGCGCGTTGCGGCGGGATTATTCATTTCACTATATAGCTAGATACTTTTTAGTGGCTATCTTCCTTGTTGTTCAGTATGTGTTACATAGAGTTTGGTAAAAGTTTTGTGCGCAATCCTCACCCAGCCTCAAATATCTGACAAACAAACGAAAGGAGAATACAATATTTTGAGTACATTCCCTCATTGCTGGTCCAAAATACAGTATTTTGAGTTGGAAACACAAAGAAAAATGCATATATTTCATTGTTGGTTCACACATAGAAATCATTACGATCTTCTTTCTATTTCATTCATTCACCAATTTCAAATTTTCAATTCAAATGTAAGAAAATGAGCTTTTCAATTGCTTGGGCTAAAGAAAAAAAAAGGCTTCTTGTGATTTACATATTATATTCCCCCAAAATCATCTCCGTCCGTGGGTGGCTAGTATACACGACCACGATAATCCAACATGGAAAAGGTTCGGTCCTTCCAATTTACAATTCAAATGGATACTTACTCCTAGCTGCAAAACACTGCTTCAGAGTACAAACTATTGCAGTCAAACTCGATACAACACACTTAAAGATGAGAAACATAACGAACTAAAAGTCTAGAAGTTCAGAGCAATGCTTCATTACTCTAATGTTAGACAACTTGTCAACCGTAAATTAAAAATGAAAAGCAATTGCCGAGGAAGGCAAAGAAAAGGTCAAAGAGCCTAGAGGCATGTATAACTCCATACCACCATGTTGTGCTTCATCTACAAAGAACCTTTTTTTGGGAACAAATTCAGCTGCAAATAATTTTTTACCTCTTTAATGTTTAAATCTGGACCTATATACACTTTATTCATTGATGAAGCATAATACACAACCACCTTGTTCAAAAGATTTTGCTCATAGAGCATAGAGTTGGTCATCTGGAATACATTTCTATTTCTACAAGAAAACTGCAAGTTGAACTCTTGAACAAATCTTATAAGTTCTACATTAAATATTTCAAACCCAGATTTAAGTCTGTCACCCATGGTTTGAGGAACCATAGCCTTGAACTTGATCAACTTGTTGAACCATTTTCTTCACCGGGAGTTCCCCTCTCCGCGCTGCAACAGAAGAAATGTGGGAACTTGACTCGACCACAAACCCTGCACAAATGTAACTGTCAACCAGGCCATAAAATCTGCACAAACCCTGCACAAATGTAACTAATTTTTTTTACGAAAAAAAACAAACATAAATGTACATACCTTATATCATACCTTATCCTCAAATAGAAAACAATCTATCTCCATACCTTACGTAGTTCATTTATATTGCTCCTAGATATCACAATTCTTTTGTATTCTTCAATTTGTGTGTATAATTGAAGTGACAGCAGCTAACAGTAATAGTAAAAGTTTGATTTGGCTAATGCAGATACTAAGTTTTTCTGTTGCAAAATTGGTGTAACAAATGAAATATGTACAATCAAATTCAAACAATTAACAGTACACTCTGATAATTAAAGAATATAATGTGAAAATTGTTCAAAATATCCAATATCCAATAATAAGAAAGTTTCATCCAAATAATCCAAATTAAAAACTCAAAGCTGATTAAACTAAAAGTTTTCAGGAATCTATTAAATTCTAAAACAACCAAGTAATGTAGTAAAATGAGATTTTGGTTTAAACTAATTTGAAACAGTAAAGTTGTCATCTTTCTCGAATTTTATCTTCTTTTGTAGTTTGTTGGTTGACATTTCAACATCAGTTGACTGAGATTCTTGTACCTCATCATCGCTGATTGAATGTATAGGCCTTTTGCTTGTCGGTGTGACACAATTGACAACATCGACAAATGATTCACCCTGTTTAGACTGTAGTAGCAGAAATAAAACAAAGATATAAGAAATAGTTGATAATGTAGGTAATTTTTGTTGTTACCAACTTATATGTTTATAATTGATATTACCTGAGGTTCATCACATAAACTTGTGTAGGATTCAATTATCTTTTCATCGTTAGTCATTCTAGCAACTGTGAACGTCGCATAATTTGCCTTCAAATTATAAGACGATATCTGTATTTTGAAAAGAAACCTCTTTTGCAACAATAAATTGAGTTCATCCGAAAAACAATCAGAGTCTCCATCCTTTAACACATTAAAAAAAACATGAATTAAAAGCAGTTATGTACATAAGGTGAAGACTGTATACTTTAAAATTTTAATAATTTTTTCTATTTTAATTTTACCTTAATCAGATGTTCCCTCAATTCATAAGCTGACTTTCCTATGACGTGTTGGGCTTCACGATTAAATAGAACAAAAGATGCACTGGACGTATAATCCATTACTTTAACCTGAACTTTAAATCTACAATTAAAAGTTAAATTTACGAAGTTAGATAGTATTAACAGAGTGCACAAAGTATGAACATAAGGTATATATAACGTATAACAAAATACTATATCACAATACCTTGGTGTAACAGAATTAACATAGTCGGAACATTTATCACACCAATATTTTCAGCTGTCTTATTTTATTTTTTTGCGGCATTTTTTGCAAGAATTGTAGAACCAATTGTATTCGATTTCTATACACAAAATAGTAGCAAGTACCACACAGGTTGACTCCTGAAGTGTTAAATAGAAAATGAGTAACATAATAGAAGATAATGTTGTGAAAGAAGTATCATTATACCGATCTAGCAAAGCCCAAAGGTAAGAAGTCATCATAGAAAGAGGAGAAAAAAAAGGCAAAAAAGGAAGAGAAGAGAAGCATATCTTGACGCCAGTATAGCAAAACCCAAAAGCAATCAATCACTACAAGTTATATATTATCTATTCATTTCATCTACATGTTAGAATTGTGGACACAGAAGGAATGGAGAAAAATAATAAATGGAGTGATGTTATATATTATCTATTCATTAAGGGCTAGTAGTCTAATAAGAATATTTAATCTTTAAGGTCTAATCTTGATTTTTCTAATTTGTTACATGCTTAGGCTAAAATTAAAAAAAAATGTTGAAGTAAACAAACACAATTTCATGTGTGGTTTGTGATACCTGCTGAATGTGTATTTGTGACTTGGGGATTTTCTTTAGACCAGGTGGCTTATTTTTTGTTATGAAGCCCAATTATGCCTCCTCTTCATTGATGTAGTAATCGTCTGTGTATACCTTATATCCCAGTAGTTTTAGGTTGATTGGCATAGCTTATATTAAATCTGGTTGTTGCTGCTTATTAGTTGTTTGCTCTTCCCCAATTATGAATTAGTAAAAAACTTAATTGTTTTGAGAATGAGACTCTTCTTGTTGTGGGCTTGGGCTGAACCAGATATGAATTGGCACCAGAGTGAGACATGTTAAAGTTGTTCTTGAAATCAATTTCAGTTATTGTTGTATCTAATCCTTATTAAAAATTTCCACATGAGTTTGACAGTTGTGGGAAGTTTGACAATAAGGACATATACCAAAAAGAATAACTAAAAAATTCCAAGATAGATGATAATCAATATTTATTATATTTATAACCAAAGCAGAAACTTAACAGCAAACAAACAAATGCATATATTCGATGATGAACAGGCTAGAAATGAAATACGTTAATACGCTGTAAAGTAAATACACACATTAAAAAGACAAATATCCATATGCTAAAACAATTATCAGAAAGTGTTAAATAGATCGATCACTGTCTTTATTTTGTTGTAAAACTGGCACCAGAGTGAACCAGATATGAATTGGCACCAGAGTGAGACATGTTAAAGTTGTTCTTGAAACCAATTTCAGTTATTGCTGTATCTAATCTTTTTAAAATTTCCCATATGAGTTTGACAGTTGTGGAAAGTTTGACAATAAGAACATATACCAAAAAGAGTAACTAAAAAAATTCCAAGATAGATGATAATCAATATTCAATATTTTTATAACCAAAGTAGAAACTTAACAGCAAACAAACAAATGCATGATATATATTCGATGATGAACTGTTTAGAAATGAACTACGTTAATACTCTGTAGAGTAAATAAACATATTAAAAAGACAAATATCTATATGCTAAAACAACTATCAGAAAGTGTTAAATAGAAAATAAGCAACATCATATAAGATAATGTTGTGAAAGAAGTAAGGTGTATTAAAAACGTTGTTACCTCTGTTGCATCCCGTATCTCATCAAGAGTTTTCCTGTCACAGATTTGGAGGAATTCATATGTAATAGATAATGTGCTCTGGCTGGATAAATGGTTTATTGCAGTTTTATTATTTGTTGCATCACAAATGCTGTTAGACAACAGTGAGGTTAGTTAAAGGGAAAATTAACTTGTAGTAGTAATAAAATTTAATAAGGGATAAAAGAAGTATGCAATATACCTATTTTTAAAAGTAACAACCTCAGGGATATCTGCATTTATAAGAAGTCTCAAACCGAACATTGAGTTGGACAAAGCTGGTGTACCTAGTTAATGGCAGATGTTGCATAGTTAGTAAGCATATGTTTTGAGAGATACTTTTCATCGAAATATAAGTAATAGTACCTTTCCAGAATTTTATTTTTGCAAATTGTAAAACAATTATAATGTTATTTTGGTTTTCTGTTTTAGTAAAAGAACAAATCTGGTTTGCAAAGTCATCCCACAAGGTGCAGCTCAATACATTTGACTATAACAAAAAAATAGTGTAAGATATGACTGTAACAAAAATACAGCGTAAGATTTATAAAAGAAGTGTTCATATAGTTTAAAAAGTTACCTGTTATCAGTTAATTCAATATTAACTCTCTTGCTCTGTTTACCATTGTTTGTGCTGACTTTTACACTCCCTATCGCAGTTAGTTGTCCAACTACATCTGGTTGTACGCAACAGAATTATGTAGTTAAATAAAAAAATTAGTATGTAAAAACTTGAAGGGTTAATATAGGCTTCAACATACCAACTAAGTATGAATCATCAACAGCAGATGATAGTATTTGATCGTATAGAATGAATTGAAATCCATATGTATGAATAGGAGCTTCATCTAACTCTCGCAGTGAGGTGGAATACAAAAAATTAATCTTGTATGGATGTTGAGTAGCTCTGAAAGAACTACCGTTTTGGCTGACAATGAAATTGGTGATTATAAAGACTTTTTGTTCCTTGACTGTTATTTGAATTTTGTAAAAAGTGACCTTTTGATACTCGCTTGTATTTTGCCATCCTATAAAAGTAAAATATGCATATGTCACGATGCTGTAAACTACAATAATGTAATTTTAAGATGTTGTAATATGTAGTTATGTATGTATGTGTGTATGTATATATATACATACCTTTTCATCAAACAAAACCATCTCGATGTTGTTTATGTAATCTGCTTTGTTGAAGCTTAGCATATTCCATAGTCGAGTTATCCTGACTTTAATCTTCCACGTCTCCTTGGCAGGGTTGATGTCATCCACAAAATCATATTTAGTCGTCATATAAATAATAGGATAGGTAAAGAATACGATAAATGTTTAGAAGAAAAAGGAGGAGATGTTTGTTTATAGGGATCAAATTAGCTTAAATAGCCATGTAATGATAATAGATAGTGATTTTAAGAGATAATAATTAAGTTACAAAGGATAATATAGAACCGTTTAGATTTGTAGTGATCTAGGGGGATAAAAAATTCAAAATATTAATTTAAGATTTTAAAATTAGTGATTTTAGGAGATAATAATTAATTTAGAAAAGATAATATCAGAACAGTTTAGATAATAATTAAGTTGAGATTTAAAAAATAATAATTTTAGGAGATAATAATTAAAAGTAACAACCTCAGGGATCCTTTAATATCGAAATTAGATCTTTAGCCATACGAAAAAACAAACATAAATGTACATACCTTATGTAGTTCATACCTTATCCTCAAACAGAAACCAATCTGTCTCCATAACTTACGTAGTTCATTTATATTGCTCCTAGATATCACAATTCTTCTGTATTCCTCCTTAACAGAACATGATTTATTTTTTAGATTTTTTTGGATAACTAAAGGTACATCAAAGAGGCACCAAAGGGTAACCACCCATGTACAAACGGAAGATAAGATAATAACAGAGCATTCCCAATAAAGGTACATGAAAGAGGCAGCAAAGGGGAACCACCCATGTACAAACGAAAGATAAGATTAACTAATAACAGAGCATATCCAATTGAGAGAAAATAAATAAGAATAACAAATCAAAATGAATGTACATATCAAATTTGAAAATCAAAACAAGAAGTCCATTCTCGGATGAAGATAAGAATATTGTCTGTGCTAATGAAACAATTATAGAGAATGGTGTAGTAGTTTTACCAGAAGCTGCCGTGACATGTGCAAAAGTTGAGACCGATTCTAATGAAGAATCAACATCTTGTTCGTCCTCTGATAGACGTGATGAGAAAAATTCCGTGAACATACTATCAGGTAGCTGCAACTTAAAGGAGCAAAATCTTCCCCATGTTATATGTGGAAAAAGTGAGAACATAGAACTTAAAGGAGAGATAAGAGGTTCCGGTGTTGAAATCCCGGCGCCGATCCGGTATAGATTTATTGATATCAGAAATTCCGGCGCCAATAATTTGTTGATATCCGGTGTAGAGGGGAGGTCGGAAGTTCGATTGACGTTTTCGATGAGAAAACCCGGCGCCGATAAATCGTTGATATCCGGTGTAGAGTAGAGGGAAGGTCGGGAGTTCGACTGGCATTTTCAATTTGTTGATATCATAATCAGTAGAATGAATTAGGGGGTTGGTTTCACCCTTTTCTGCTATTTAGTTGTTCAGTTTTTGAAATCAATAAATGACAAGAAATGGGCATGGGTATGTTACAGGTGTTGAAATGTAGAGAAGACAGGTGTCATAATATGGTGCCATGATCTGCGTTTTAGTATATTTAATAGATACGCATTGACCATTGTTGACTTCTAAAGTCCGTACAAATATGTAACTAAAACAAAATCCATTTTTTTATTATAAAAAGAGTGTATAAATTTACATACAAATTTAATTCCTAACTAAATAAATTAATTAATCAACTCAACTAATTAGCACAAAATAAAATAATCAACCTACTAATTAATCTAAATAAACTAATTAATTAGAATAAAACAATCAATTAGACTAATTAAGTTAAAATCAATAATTGTTCTTTTCTCTGTATCGGTTGATTCACCCTAAATTCTCATTTATCTTCATCAAGACTCTCTCTAGATTCATCAAGCCCAATTCCCAATTACTTCAATTACAACCCAAATTTACAAATTTTGAGTTCCTAATTTCAACAATACAAATTTATATTTTTTGAGTAAATATTTCTTAAAACCCATATGATTTAGTCTGCAAACAAGAAATTTTCAAATTTTGAGGGACAGCAAGGAGTCATGTCAATCATCTTCATTTTATCCGCAAAAGATGAATTTCGCCAAGAGAAAAAGACGTAATTCAGATTTGTGTATTAAAAATGAGAGAGAAAAGGGTCTCAGATCTGAGTCTGTATTAGATAAATTAATGGTTGGATCTGAACAAGTTAGTTGTTCAATTTGGTTTCTTAATATCTATTCCTGATTGAGTAAATTAGTGATTGGATTTGATTTTTAAAATCTTAATATGTTGATCTTAGAATTCAAGATGTATCTATTGTTGGTGTTTGATGCATTTTTTGATTTGGGTTTTATGAATTGTGGGCGTGGGGGTGGGATGAATGTTCATAGTTAATGCATTAGTTGTGATAGTAATTTGTGATGTAGAAGTTTGAATTGAAGATGAAGATGGTGATGATTTTGAATTTTTAAAATTTTAAGTTTCATGATAGAGATGGGGAAAATGAAAAATGAAATTTTATAGCATCTGGATTTGATAGAGATGAGGAAGATGAAAGATAAATTTGATTTTGTTTTGTGTTTACTTTTTTATTATTTTATTATTTTGTATTAAGTTGGTATTAAAATTCTTCTAAACAATTACATACAGTCAAATGTAAAAAAAAATACGGTCAAATCGTATGTATACTCCCTTGACCGAAACACACAACAATTTTTGTCACTTTTTTGGCCGAAAATAAGAAAAAGTGTCCGTTATAGTTACTTAAGAGTACTTTGGATAGCCAAATGAGAGATTTTGAATTTGGGGGTACTAAGTACAAAAAGTCCATACTTTGGAGTTTGATACGCAATTAACCCAATTAAATAATGCCAACCTTTACATATTTCCTTTAATGGAAAGATGTCACAAGGGTTGTCGTGGCATTAACATCACTTAAGTTTAGACGGTTGAGCTGGGATTCAATTGTGTTAACATCAAAGAAGGATAGGGATCACCAATTATGACCGACTTGCATTCCTGTTCTCCCTCAATCAAGCAACTACTCTTCATGCACACGATGACTCATTTTGGCAAAAAGGGTACTACCTTTCCTTAAAGAGCAGCAATTTTAGAAAAAAAAATTGTTATTTAAAGAATACAGTTTTAAAAAAGCAAAGCCTTCTTTTTTTTAAACTGCACTTTTTAAGGAACGGATGTAGTATTATCTATTGTAGTTGTCCACGTTTAAACATTATTTTATTGAAATTTTAAAAAATGAAATTGACCCATTAAATTTTAAAAAAAATTATTAGTTGCATCATTTTGTCCAATAAATTGGACGACCGTGAAATTGGATTGTATAATTACATATGTGGCAATGACAGTAAAAGAAAATAAAATATTTACTGATATAACTAATGATTTGACAATTACGTAAGAATATTTTTAAAAAAAGAAGAAGAATAAGTTTTGATTTTCTTTCATTTATTTTCAATTATTTCTCTCTCTTCCTAAGTCCATGCATATGTTTCTTCTTCTACATACATATTCTTTCTTTCTTCTTCCATAGATCATTCAATATATAATTTTGTCAAAGAAAACCCTACTAAGTTGGATTCCTTTTTCTCTTATAAACTCAATATCATCCAAAGAAGGCCCAAATTATGATTGAAATAACAAGTTCTGCTCTTCTTCTTCTCATCTCTTTTCATATATATAGGAACAGTATGTTGTATGTATGTATGTATGTATGTATTATTAGAAATATCCACTCAAATATGTTGATTGTAAATTTGTCCAATGTATAATTCTTTAAATTTACCTATATTTTGCACGAGTTATCAAGAACTTTTGAAGGCTATCAAATAATAAGTTCCCCGTTGTAATTTTAAAATACTTCTAGACTCTGTTTGCGAGTTCGAATAGAGAAAAAAATAATTAAATTCATGATTAAAAAAAGAGAGAGTGAGGTGTTAACGTCATAATCTCGCCACGCGCCTCAACCACGAAAAGCGCGCCTAATCCTGCACAATGAACACGTCAACACTGGATCTCGACGGTTTTGGGCTGCCAGGGATCCCTCCGGTGTGAGAATAAGTACAGGTCGAAGAAAAGGTTTAACAATGGAGGTTAATGTGCTCCAGTGTCTGCAGAGAAAAAAGATGTTAAGTTACCTCCTTTGTGTAATGCCTGGTACCCCTATATCATCTCATCAACTTGCATGTTTTCTCCCGATGAGTCCATCAGCTGGCTGCATGCAGGCTTTTTTATACTTGCCCTCCACCCAGTCAATATTATGTCAACTCCCCATTAATGAAGGAGGCTAAAGACGGCTGGGCCCATCACCTCAATCAGCCGTATGCTAATCCCCTAGATTAAGGATAATTTTTAGTTCATAATCTGCCACATGTCCCCCACTACCGGCTTTAGCCCAAACTTTATCTGAATAATCATTTAGACAATAGCCCAATACTTCAAGGGTAAAAATGGGTTTGACCCGGAAAGCCCAAGATAAATAAGATTTGACCGGCCCAAGATATTCACGGCCCAACATTGCCCCCTAATCTTTTATTAAACAGAGTGTTTGATAAAAGAGTATAAGAATTCAGTCCAACCATCAAGAAGAATCCAAACAGATTCGGCAAAGCCCAATTAATAAAAGGCCCATGTCCAAATGCAGACCCCTTAAACTCAAAATCAGATACCAACTCTTCAAATTTTCAAAAATAAATGATAGCTTCCTCAATTCCAAGAGCACACGCCGATTGTTAACCTTCCCCATCATTATCTCTATTAAATGTGCAGCCTTCGAGTTTCGTGAGCCTTCGAAAAAGACAACTCTATAAAATCTTCAAACCCCCAAATCAGATAACTTTACCTGCTCATTTGAATTTTGAAATACTCTAGCTTTCTTCTTTCTTCAATTCTCTTCCTCAATCGTTTTGTTAACAATGGCTTCCCAAGATCAAAGTAACATCCTCCCATCTTCTGAGACCTCTGTTCCAACCACCCAAATCCCACTCAGACCATGCCAGCGTCAAACCCTAAGTCTAAACCCTCTTCTAGCAAGAATCCGTCCACTGATCTTCCAAAAGACATTCCTATGGAACCCCCTTTTGACTTTACTGATGTTAAACAATTTTCTCACGCCAATACCCCCTCTCGAATTGCTGAATCAGAGATTCTAGCCATCAGAGACAGATACCAGATTCCACCCAATTACCAGTTACGAGCCCCTACTCCAACTGACCGCATGTATCATCGTTCTGATGGTTATGTTGCTATGCCCATCACTCTGCTGGAGAAGGGACTTCGCTTCCTTCTCCATGCTTTTGTCTTAAACATGCTAGGATTTCTAGGGGTTGGGTTGGCCCAATTAGTCCCCAATTCTTACATTTACATACTTGCGTTCGCTGCTTGGTGCTTCGAGCAAGGTATCCCCCCATCTATCGATTTCTTCTTTTCCCTCTTTGTGGTGGGCCAATCTAGGGAGAAAGGCTTCAAGGGGCTAAGCAACCGTCCAGCGTCAAGATTGAAAGAAGATCTTTGATAGACACCCCCTCAAGCAACCGAGGGTGGTATAAGGACTGGATCTTTATCAATGGACCGGATATTTCCTCCATCCCTGACTGGACCACTACCCCTATTCTTTCTCCAGACTTCGGTGATCTCACGAAAGAACGGGGGAATGAAATGGTGAAGCTGTTGAATAAGCTTCCTCTGAAAGAATGCAGCTTCGGACTCCTCAGCAAACAAGCATGGTTATATGACCATAAACGTAAGTTCCGAAACCACCCTCTGTGCAAATTTATTCAAATTTCCCTCAATAATTGTTCTAAAGTATTACTTTCTGTCCTTTTGTAGTATCTTTGATTAAACCTACTTCCATTGATCGGATGGATTTAGAAAAATTCCTTTCTGCCAAATTGGTCCCGGCTTCTACCGAAGCCGAGGATTCGGAGGCTCAAACCTCTGAAGCCCAACATATGATCCCCCTGCTGTAGAAATACAAAATGCAGAAGCTTCAATAAAAGAGATTCCAACTACTATCCTCCCAACAGATGAGCCAACCCCTCCTGAAGGGACAAGCCGACCCCGAAAGAAGAAACATGCTGCCAAGAAGCCAAAATTCACTCCCGATCCCGCCCTTACTGAAAGCCTCCTGGATATGCCCATTGAGCAGCGCACCAAAATCCTTTACACCAAGAAGCGAAAGGCCAAGGTCAAGATTATTCCCCTCACCACCGAAGAGTTGAGAATACCCGCTTCCTCCTCCAATCAACCTCTTCCTAATTCAGTCGATACTGATGAATTTGAGGCTAAACAAAGTCCTCCCCTCATCCGAAAAAGAAGAACCATTTTCCATGATCAACCACCTTCATCCCCCATTAGACAACCGACGCCTCCGCCAGGACGAGAAGCGCCTTCTTCGCCTCCCTTATCATCCTTCTATGGTCCAAAACCGGGAGTTCCCTGTTCACCCAGTTTATGGCCGGATCAAAGGGAAGATTTTCCTTTACATCTTTATAAATCATTTGTTTTGGATACTGATAACCACCGCTTTGGCAACAGCTCTGTTTCTGACTTACTTGAAGAGGGCATAATCAATCAGGCTAGAGTGAGTACATATTTTATCTGCCTTAGTCCATGGATATTTTCTTTGAATTTCTTCTAACTCCAAATAACTGCAGGCAAATGGAATTTTCGGGCGCCTTCATCAAATATATAAAGAAGCCAAAGCCGAAGAAGAGGCGGCCCGAAGAGAGAACGCCATTTTAAAGTCTGCCTTGGCGAAGGAGAGAAGTGAACACGAGAACCTCCGCTTCAACTGTAAAGGTCTCCAAAATGATCTTGCCAAGATGAAAGAACATTTAGCTGCGGCCGTAGTTCTTCAACAAAAGACTAATGATCAGAATGAAGGATTGCGACGGTCCAACGAGCAACTAACTCGGAATAACCGAAGTCTGGCCAAAGCGGTTGCCGAAGCCAAGGCTTCTGAAGAACGACATCTTCATCTTCGAGGTAAGGTCGAAGCAGAACTTCGCGACCTCAAATTGGCCGGCCCTCCTCTCACTGATAGGCTTCGCTAGGAAATTCAAAATGAATATCGCAAGTCTCCGGTGTTGACCAAAGAAATACTGAAAATGTATACTGAAGGCTATGAGGTGGCTCGAGGCAAAGACAGGGCTAAGTTGACTGCTGCTTCACTCGACCCAACTCTCCTTAATTCTTCCGAAGATGAAATGAAGAGTAGTGTTAAAGATCGCCTATCTTTTTATCTTCATGTTTATATTTTTATAAACTTTATGAAAAAATTTCACTTTAATATTGTACCATTAGTTTCTCCGTTTAGTAATATATATATTTTATCCCTTATTGCTCCTTTTCAAGTCGAACTGTACTGTTATTTAAACGATATATAATATTAGCTCAATACTTCAAATAAAATCAAACAACAATGTAAGACGAAACTTATTCATTACCGGAGGATACTATACGTCATTGTTAGAATAAATAATTCACCAATCTTTTAATAAGAATATTAGTTCCGAAGAACTTATAATGTTATTCAGCTTCATAACAATTGGATAATCCCATCCTTCTCCGAGAGCCGAAGAGGTTCAACCCAAGAGATATTCCGCTTCGCTACGAGGAGTCGAAGGGATCCAACCTTATAACTGGTGACCACGTTTTCTCCGAGAGCCGAACGGTTTGGACCATCAATAGTTCACTTTGCTACGAGGAGACGAAGGAATCCATCCTTATACCAAGCTGGCAACCTCGTTCTCTCCGAGAGCCGAACAGGTTCAACCCAAAAGATATTCCGCTTCGCTACGAGGAGTCGAAGGGATCCAACCTTATAACTGGTGACCACGTTATATCCGAGAGCCGAACGGGTTCAACCCAAAAGATATTCCGCTTCGCTACGAGGAGTCGAAGGGATCCAACCTTATAACTGGTGACCACGTTTTCTCCGAAAGCCGAACGGGTTGGACCATCAATAGTTCACTTCGCTACGAGGAGACGAAGGAATCCATCCTTATACCAAGCTGTCAACCTCGTTCTCTCCAAGAGCCGAACAGGTTTAACCCAAAAGATATTCCACTTCGCTACGAGGAGTCGAAGGGATCCAACCTTATAACTGGTGACCACGTTCTCTCTGAGAGCCGAACGGGTTAGACCATCAATAGTTCACTTCGCTACGAGGAGACAAAGGAATCCATCTTTATACCAAGCTGGCAACCTCGTTCTCTCCAAGAGCTGAACAGGTTCAACCCAAAAGATATTCTGCTTCGCTACGAGGAGTCGAAGGGATCCAACCTTATAACTGGTGACCACGTTCTCTCCAAGAGCCGAACGGGATGGACCATCAATAGTTCACTTCGCTACGAGGAGACGAAGGAATCCATCCTTATACCAAGCTGGCAACCTCGTTCTCTCCGAGAGCCGAACAGGTTCAACCCAAAAGATATTCTGCTTCGCTACTTGGAGTCGAAGGAATCCAACCTTATAACTGGCATGAAGAAAAACCATTATTGGAGAGAAAAAGAGAGCCACCTTTATTGATAATTGTCGTGGTAGTTACAGACTTCCGGACTTTGACACTAGCTCTACTGAAAATACTTGCGGAGCCTTCTAGTATGCCAAGTATTCTTGATTTCAGATCCATCTAAGGCTCGCAACCGGTAAGTTTCGGGCTTTGATACGCTAATGACTTCATAAGGGCCCTCCCAATTTGGCATGAGTTTACCCATATTCTGAGGCGTAGAAGCTTCCACCTCCCGAAGAACAAAATTCCCAACTTCGAATCTCCGAAGCTTTACCCCTTTGTTGTAGTATTTAGCCACACGACGTTGATATGTGGCCAATTTTATCAAGGCTGCCTCTCGGACTTCTTCGAGCAGATCTAAGTTAGCTTTGAGTCCCTCATCATTGTATAATTCTTTAAATTGACTGACCCGAAGACTTGTAGATCCAATTTCTACCGGCACTAAAGCATCAGAACCGTATACTAGTCTAAATGGGGAATCTCCCGTTGTAGTCCTTGGTGTAGTTCGGTAAGCCCATAGCACGCTAAGTAATTCTTCAGGCCATCTTCCTTTGGCGTCATCCAGCCTTCTCTTGATCCCATTTAGGAGTATTCTGTTAATTACCTCAACTTGCCCATTAGATTGTGGATGGGCAACCGAAGTTTTTCGATGCTGAATCCCTAACTCCTTCAAGAACGCCTCAAATTTTGATCCCACGAACTGGCGTCCATTATCTGAAATTATCACCATAGGAATTCCAAATCGGAATACTACTGACTCCTTGAGAAACTTCAAGCATTCTTGTTCCGTTATCAGTCGAAGAGGCTTCGCCTCTACCCACATAGTCATATAATCAATTGCCACTATAACAAAACTGACTTGACCTTTTGCTTTCGAAAGTGGACCCAGTATATCTACCCCCCAGACAGCAAAGGGTATAGGAGATAAAATCGAGTATAGCTCTTTTGGTGGCTGATGTGGGATTGAACTATTCAGCTGGCATTTCGGGCATTTTTTCACATAATCAGTAGCCTCTTTGAAAATTATCGGCCAATAAAAACCTTGACGAAGCAATTTATATGCTAACGACTTTGCGTCATGTGATCACCGCAGATACCTTCATGAACCTTCCGAAGGGCATATTCAGCTTCGGATGGGATCAGACACTTCAGTAATGGAGAGGAATAAGCTATTTGATACAGATCTCCATCAATAAGTATGAAGTTTGCACTTTTGTATCTCACCTTTTTAGCCAACATCTGATCTGAAGGTAATACGCCATCTGCTAGATAGTTTATGTATGGAGTCATCCAACAATTAGACCGCTCTACGCACATCACTTTCCCATTCTGGATGCTAGCTTGCTTCAGGGTTTCCAAGTAAACTGTTCCTTCAAAGGCGCTTGGTTCAATAGTAGCCAACTTCGACAATGCATCAGCATTGGAATTATCAGTTCGACCAACACCTTGAAATTCACATGAGCCGAAGTGTTGAAGTCGATCTTTCAATTCTGCAAGATACTTAACCATTTTAGAGCCTCGAGCTTCATATTCCCCCGAAACTTGCTTGATGACCAGTTGAGAATCACTGTAAATAATCAACTTCTGAACTTCCAAACTCTAGGCCAGATGCAATCTTGCTAATACCGCCTCGTATTCAGCCTCATTATTCGTTGCCCTGAATTTAAATCTGATGGCTTGCTGCACTTTGAATCCCTCCGGACTCGTCAGAATTACCCCTGCTCTACCAAGGTTCGAAGTAGAAGATCCATCGACATATAAGGTCCAATAATCGTGCACCTGCTAAAGTGTAGCCACCGTATCCGTAGATCCCTTCTCTTCGTCTAGACTCCCATCAGCTTCAGAAAATGAGCACTCTATCACAAAATCGGTCAATGCTTGACCTTTAATAGCCGATCGTGGGTAGTATTCTATGAAAAATTGAGATAATTCCATTGTCCATGCAGCGAGTCTCCCCGAAACCTCTGACTTTCCCAACACCTTCTTCAGTGGTTGATCTGTGTATACCACTATTATCCGACCTTGGAAGTACTGTCGAAGCTTTCTACTGGCAACGATCAAAGCAAAAGCAAACTTCTCAAGGTTTGGGTACCTTGTTTCTGCGTCTCTAAGGGCATGATTCACATAGTAAACCGGATGCTGCTTACCCCCAACTTCCCGCACCAAAACCGCTCCCACTGCCAATGAACTTGCAGCCAGATACAAATACAAAGGTTCAGTAGGAACTAGCTTCACCAACAGAGGTACCGAAGATAAGTACCTCTTGATTCCTTGGAAAGCTTCCTCGCAATCCGAAGTCCACTGGAATGTCTTCGCATTCTTCGGCCCTTTCAACGTGTTAAAGAACGGCAAGCACCTTTCTGCCGATTTAGACATGAACCTCCGCAACGATGCTATTCTACCAGTTAAACGCTGGACATCCTTGTACGACTGTGGTGATTTCATGTCTAAGATATCCTGGATCTTCTCTGGATTGGCTTCGATACCTCTCTTACTGACCAAATATCCCAAAAACTTGTCTGCCCCCAGTCCGAAAGTGCATTTAGTGGGATTCAGCTTCAACTCATAACGGCGAACCGTCTGAAAATATTCTTCTAGATCATCCAGATGACCACGAACTGACATGCTCTTAACAATCATATCATCAACATAAACCTCCATATTCTTGCCTAGCTGCTTCGTGAAGATGTGGTTCATCATCCTCTGATACGTAGCTCCCGCATTGATCAAACCGAACGTCATTTTTTTATAGGCATACACCGACCGATGAGTAATGAAAGCTGTCTTCGGTATATCTTCCTTGCACATAGAAATTTGATGATATCCCGAGAAAGCGTCCATGAAGCTAAGCAAAGCGTATCCCGAAGTTGCATCAATGAGTTGGTCAATATGAGGCAGAGGATAGAAATCCTTCGGGCACGCCTTATTTAGATCGGTATAATCTATACAAACTCGCCATTTGCCATTATACTTTTGTACCAGAACTACGTTTGCCATCCACTCAGGATAATCAATCTCGAAGATGAAGTCTACATCCAGCAACTTGGTGATCTCCTCATCAATTATTCTCTGTCTCTCTGGTGCGAAAATCCTTCTCTTCTGCCGAACTGGATTCTTATCAGGATCCACTTGTAATCTGTGTTCAGCCACTTTTCGACTCACTCCCGGCATATCACTGGGAACCCAAGCAAAGACATCGGCATAACACTGAAGCAACTTCATCAGACTTGTCCGAAAAGGCTCTGGAAGCCCCGAACCGATTTTCACTATTTTTTCTTTCCTTCCCGGAATCAACTCGATCTCCTCGGTCTCCTCCATGGGCATGACTAAGGGTTCTGTTCCACTCTCTGTGAATGGCTCTATTTCAATGGTCATGGTGTGTTTTTGTTTGCTGACTCCTACTCCCGAGGTGATTAGAGCATTCCGATAACACCTCCTCGCCAAGCCTAAATCTCATGTGACTTCGCCAACTCCATGGGGCGTAGGAAATTTAATCTTGAAGTGGGAAATTGAAGTTACCGCCTGTAGAGCTGTCAAAGTAGGTCTCCCCAAAATAGCATTGTAAGCCGAATCAACATGTACAACGTAAAATTTACAGATGATTCGAACCTGTTGGGGAACTGTCCCGAAGACAACCGGCAGCTCGATGGTTCCTGCCACTTTGACTGGATCATTGCTGAAACCATACAAAGGGGCCTCCTGCCCAATCTCCATCTTCTAACCATCTAGAGGCATTCGGTGATAAGCATGAGCATATAGTATATCCACTGAAGAGCCATTGTCGACCATCATCCTCTTCATATCCACCGAACCAACTTGTGCAGTGATCACCAAGGCTCCTTCGTGTGGTTCGATGGGTTCCGAAGGGAAATCTTCATCTGTGAAGGAGATTATGGAGCCCGGATATGCCCTTTCGGCCTTCATAGGCTTATCTGCCAAAGACATCATTGAGTCCAGATATCCTCGTCTCTTCTTACCTACAACCTTTCCCATGTTTCCCCCAGATATCACATCTACAACATGCCGCACATCCTGGTTCGGCACTGGTTGAACAGGCTGGGCGACTTGAGCTAACTCCCTATTCCTCGGCTGATCCCTTTGTTGTTCTCGCCCTGCTACATACTGTATCAAAGTACCACTTTGAACTTTTCTCTCAATGAATTCCTTCAAACTCCAGCAGGAATTCGTATCATGTCCGACCGTCCGGTGGTAATTACATTATAAAACAGGATCTCCAGACCCTGGTCGGGGATTATTTTTGGGCGGTTCGAAGTACGGTTGGTTCTTTATTTGTTCCAAAATGGTGGCCCGATCCGTGTTGAGTTGCGTATACACCTTATTCACCTTCTGAGTCGAAATGGGCTGGCGATCTCCCCTGGGTATCTAGTTATTGTTATACCTTTTTTGATTCCCTTTGAACCAATCATTGCCGACACTACTCTTTCTCTGATTAATGTCTGGCTTCTCCTTGTCTTTCTCTTTTGCTTTTTTCGAAGAGCTCTGCTGCAAGCTAGCCATCGCCTCTTCCACCACGATAAATCCTTCGGCCTTTTCAAATGTTTCGGCCAGACTCTTCGGATATTTGAACATCAGCTTTACTAATTTTTCCGATTTCACCAGATCTAAACCATTCTGGAATAACCCTACTGCCTGAAGATCGTTAAGATCTGAAACCTGCCCCACAGCTTCTCGGAATCTCTTCACATATTGCCCCAGAGTCTCACTAGAATATTGCCTTACTTGGGCCAACGATCCCGTGGGTCTTCCTCTTTTCTTATTGCTCCCGAAGCGAGCATGGAACTTGTCACACAAATCCACCCACGACACAATCGAATTCGAAGCCAGAGCTCCCATCCATTGCCTTGCGTCCTTTCTTAACGTCAATCCGAATGTCTGACATTTAGCTGCATCTAAATAGTCGTAATAGTCCATCAATCTGTCAAATGCTTGGTTGTGGTCGAATGGATCTCCAGAGCCGTCATAACTTTCCATATGAGGTAGCTTTTACTGGGATCCGTTTTTTCCTTAAGAATTTTCAATGAGAAGGGAGACGTCTTTTTGTCCGAAGTCTTCTTCCCCTGTTGAACCTCTGTTAGCTGCTTCCGAAGCTCTTTTATCTCTTTCGCTAGGTCCTCCACCATCCCGGGTGAAGAAGCAATTTCCTTCCCTGGAGAATTCGTCTTATTGTGTTTGATCCGATCTTTTCCATCCGGGCTAAACGATGCCAAAGGACTACGTTTGTTACTTCGGCCGGAGCGAGAACTCCCTGTGTGGTGTACCTTCTTCGGATTCTCTGGAGAATGACTTCTTGACCGGCTTCGTCGCCCATATCTTCTACTGTCTCTATGATACTCAATACGAGGCGTTCTTTTCGAAGACTCGGGAGAATATTCTTGTGACACACTTCGTTTCCTGTCAGGGGAATGGCTACAAGACCCACTATCATCCCGCTTGGAATATTCATTCTTCCTTGCTCTTCGACCATGTGACCTACTCCGTCTTTCCGGTCGAATGTAACTGGAAGCTTCGTCTTTTTCCTCAGCCACAAGAACCATCTGTTTAGAAATCTCCTCCCTCTGCTGCAGAAGTGCTTTCAAAGCCGTGTCGGTTTCTTGTGCCATCTTTGCCAAGGTAGAAATTTTGTCCGCCTGGCCTTCTCGGTGTTGGGTCTTAGGTGGTGTGCCCACCACCCTTTTCCGATCGTTGTCAGGACCTTTGCTAGTAGTAGAAAATAGCTTCCTCTTGGTATCACCATGGTCTCTAGCCTGAGAATCTCCTACAACCTTCTGTGACCCAAGTCTATCATGAATACTTTTGGAAGGTCCCAGTCTGTCTTTCACCGAAATTCTTTGCGAAGAAGAGCTAGCATTCGTCGGCTGTCCTTCAGCCGTGACCGTTTTACTTTTCACCATGGCTTCCAATGTAAGTCGTTTAGTAAGTTGTAATTGAAAACCAGAAACACTAAAGAGCCCTCCTTCTAGCGCCAATGTTAACGCCACAATCTCGCCACGCACCTCAACTACGAAAAACGCGCCTAATCCTGCACAATGAACACGTCAGCACCGGATCTCGACGATTTTGGGCCGCCGGGGATCCCTCCGGTGTGAGAATAAGTACAGGTCGGAGAAAAGGTTTAACAATGGAGGTTAATGTGCTCCAGTGTTTGCAGAGAAAAAAGATGTTAAGTTACCTCCTTTGTGTAATGCCTGGTACCCCTATATCATCTCATCAACTTGCATGTTTTCTCCCGATGAGTCCATCAGCTGGCTGCATGCAAGCTTTTTTATACTTGCCCTCCACCCAGTCAATATTATGTCAACTCTCCATTAATGAAGGAGGCTAAAGACGGCTGGGCCCATCACCTCAATCAGCCGCATGCTAATCCCCTAGATTAGGGATAATTTTTTGTTCATAATCTGCCACATGTCCCCCCCTATCGGCTCCAGCCCAAACTTTATCTGAATAATCATTTAGACAATAGCCCAATACTTCAAGGGTAAAAATAGGTTTGACCCGGAAAGCCCAAGATAAATAAGATTTGACCGACCCAAGATATTCACGGCCCAACATGAGGGAAAGAAAAAATTTACTTTTTCTTTGTGTTTGTGAGATTTGGAAGAAAGCTTTTAACTTTAAATTTACGTCCAAATCTTCCCAAGTTTAAGAGGATACTTGTTTTTTCTCTTTTTAAAAACTCACAAACACACCGCTAGTTCACCGCATTGCTATTATGCTGCGGAGGGGTTTCTAGTAGATTCGTAGGAGAGCTTAAAACTATTGTTGAAAATGATAATAGTCGAGCTGGAGCACAGGAGGCCTAAAGAAGAAGTAAGGGCTTAGCCTTAAATTTACTATTGTTGGCCGAAATCGAGTCTCTCTCCTATTCATTGTTTTTAAAATATGGACTGGACTTACCTCATGACTCTGAGATTCCATTGGCACAAACAAAAGAAAATGCACAAGCAGAAACGTGGAAACACAGCTAAATATTGGTACAAATCTGTAAATCTTTTATTGATATTTAAAGAGAAAGTGAGTGAAACATAATTCATCAGTTTCTCCATCAAGTCTACGCTAGGCTAGCCACTCGGGTTGCTGCAGCTGCTCCATAAGATCTACCATCTCTTGCCTCAAGTTTCTGCAGGAATCAATCAGGACGATACAAAACCACCTATTATTATTTAGGCAGAGTAGTACATAAAGTGTGTACAAAAAAGATAACAAAAATGTTAAAGCCAATACAGAGATTTAGGTAAACGCGTACCTTGTTTATGCTTAATTTGATCACTGCTTTTAATAGATCGTCGCCAGCAATTTGCCTTACTTTTCGTATCATTTGAGGCCTTGTAATCTTATTTTCCTGTTAAAAAAAAAAGAAGGTAGCAAATCATGAGGAAGAAAGTGATCACCAAAAGGGAACATTACATAAAGAAAAATGTATGCAACTTAGCATAATCAAAATCTATGATAAATAAATAACATTAGTTAAAAAGAAGAGAAAAAGAACATACCCGAAAACCACAGTGATATTTGGCAATCAAATCTATATCTGAAGGTCCTAAATATTTTGCAAGCCTTGACATTAGATTGGGAAAGCTCATGTAAGGTGATCTGGGTAAAAAGGAAGATCCTTGATGATTCCTTTGAAAACCTGAAGATATAAAATCATAAACAAAATAAATCATACTTTAAATTTGAAACTACGTGCCCAATTTTAAAATTTAATTCACCAATTGGATACTCTAACCCAACCAAAGTTGAAGATTGCTCACCGGTTGAAGGAGACGCCTTAAAACTTATTATAAAACTGGGAAGGATGTGAAAATTCATATAAGAACTCCAAACAATGTATCGTCTGGGTTCTGCAAGATCATCTACCCCAGAATCGAATTCCTCTGAACTTGGGTGAAACTGCTTCGAACCCTCGCAAATTTGTTCCATTTTCCCCATTATCACACGGCACAATAAGATGTGCCTCAAGCCATTGTCGTCGTCATCTGATAATAATGCACTGCAGAATTAAAATAAATTAGCTAGTAACAAAACAAATCCACAAAACTGAAAATGTAAAAAATAAAAAAAATTGGACTAATTTAATTGTTACCAACCTTTCCACGGAAAATTTTGCTGGAGAGAGAGAAACCCCAACACCATATAATCCTCTGTTTTCAGGCTGTTTGCAATGTGTAAATCCATGGGATATAATATCACGAATTTCATTCTTCGAACCACCATACCAAGCAAACTTCATGTTTGAATCTCCACCGCATTTCTTCCCCACCGCCTCGCAGAAAATCCGAAAAGTTTCCAACCGAGCTTTTCCCAATAATCCAGAATATGAGTTTCTATGTATTGCCACAACCTTGGTATCCTTACGAAATGGTCCCATACCATTGACTAAAGCAATTTTTGATCATTTTGTACTCATTATTTCCTTCATCAGATTTGATCGTACCGTTTCGAAAAACGGCGAATTTGTCTGAAGGCGGACTAGTTGAATCACTCTCGGAATCTGCAACGCGGATTTCGCAATCATCCACGGTCACTGAGACTTGCTCTTCCATATGCTCCATCTGCTTAACCCAAACAAAACAATTCAATCAAATTATTATAGAGCAAAAGATAGATTGAAAGAAGAAATTAGAAGAAAAAACATAAAGCTCTAACCTCTAGACAGTTCCAGAAGCGAAGAATATTGATCTATATATTTTAACCGAAAAAAGAGCGAACTTAATTTGAGAAGAAAACCGTTTGAATTGTAGAGCAAGTTTACTTGGATATGTATATATGTATGCATATATATATTTTATGAACCGACTCAATTTTGTTATGGTTGGGATTTTGTTTTTGGTTTAGGTGCGTTTCCGTGCCGCCTGTGTCTCAACACACGGTAATCAATGTCGTCACGCTTCAACATTATTATTATTATTTGAATGAAAATATCTCTATTATATTAGAATTTTGAATTTAAATAGTTCAAAAATATTTTAAAATGTTGCCCTGTAACATGTGTTGGGATATCTCACGTCAAATAAATTCAAGAATATAGATGGGTTAATAAGTATGGTGGAGTCTAAACTTAATAGGTTAATCTTTTAGGTAAGAAGGTGGTTGTTGACCTAATCTACAGACCGGTTTGTGATGAATTAATGTGGGATGGATCGTGCAATTTCACTACAAATGGTATCAGAGCTCTTATGGTACAATTTCACTACAACATGTAATATTTTCTTTCTTTAATTTAAAATAAATAAAATTCATTAAAAACTTTACAATTTTTTTATAATGTAATTATTAATATTTTTTAAATAATTTATAATATTTATTATTTTATTAACTAAAATCACGCACTGAAATTTGGACAGGGTAACACCAGTCTTGTTATATTCAAACGAATAATACTATACATTGTTGTTGTGAATTGTTTAATTTAAACGGGCTACCCTACGTCCCTACCAGATTAGGGAGTATATAAAGGAAAGAAGAAGTTGTTCTCAGAATATAAAAAAAAAAAAAAGGAAACAAAAAGCATATGCTTCCTGCTTACAACGAACAACTAGTACAATGGATTGGTGGCTAGTTTACTTGGAGAGCAAGTTGTGTCCTAGTGTAAGTAAGTACATGGAGAGGGAGAGCTAGGCCCACGTTTAAGAATTAAGATAACCGCCCTTGTTTTGTGCCTAAATTCGATTTTTTATACGTCCATATTTTTAAATCACTTCCTTGCTGAGTTTATCATCTTGACATAAATTTTGTAAAATTTTAAAATTTAAAATTAATGTGATCCATGTATGATTCCAAAAGAACTAATAAGAATAGAAGCTGAAAATATAAACTCAGTACAACTGATCTACAGATGATGATCAAGTCTAATTTTTCTATAAAGATGAAAAGAGATATATATTTTGATGCACAAATTTTTGAAAGAAATGTAAATGTTTGTATATCACATGCTTTCTACTCCTTTTTCTTTCTTTCTTTTTTCAATATATATATATATATATATATATATATATATATATATATATATATATGGCCCTGACTTTAGGGCCGGACCATATGTTAAGTCATTTAAGCAATGACTTAGCCCTCCAAAATTGAGAAGGCTTCCAAATTTTAATAATCTATATATGTTAGAGCCTATTAAAAAAGATATAAAAAAAAATTCCAACAAAACAGTATCTACAAATACAATCATTCAAGATATTTTTTTTTTCCAAGGCTGAAATTTATTTTCTTTTTTTCCAAGGTCCACCAACCATTGTTTTCATTCTCTATCTCCTTCTCTTACGTATTACTCTCTACCGTTCTCTAATTAAAAAAAATCATAGATATTAATTTAATTTAGTTATTGAATAGTTAAAAAAAAAAGCCTCAATTTAAGATTTGACTTGAGACTCTAAAAAGTTTGGGCCGGTCTTGCCTGACATGAATCATGTCATACCCACACATAAATTTAGTACCTAGAGGGACTGCAAACTGTTGAAAATTGAAATTTAATGGATAAAATTAACATTTTCTTGAATCAAATCTCTCTTGCATTCTGAAGACACAGGTGGAAAAGGATGCATACATATGTAACAACCTAGTTAGCTATTAGCTCTACATCATTTCTCAAGAAACTACTAACACAAGCAGCAATAATAATAATAATAACTTACGAGACCTGTTTGTTAGCCAATTACTACACTTTGTAGGAGTATATATATATATATATGTTTTACAAGATGAAGATGGCTTGAAAATAAAAGCAATGTAGATGGATTAATTTCTTAACTTAATTTCCCAGTTTTACAGCTTCCTTAATCAGACTACTCTCAGTTTCTTCGATCTCTTCATCGAGTTTAACATCTGACTCAAATTAATGTCCAGCTTCTAAGCAACGAATCTTTCAAATTCTTCAGCTCAAGTACCTCTTCTGGGTTTGCCTTCCAAAACAAATATATAAAGATAGATAGATAGATATATATATATAGCACTATTTTAGCATATAAGAAGAAGATGTACCGAGGTTATAATATTATTTGCCAGCAAGTCCTAATATTTTTTACGTGTATATGAAGATGATGTGGTTTGTTTAAGAAATATATATATATATATGGACTGATCTATAGCAAACGTTGTCAATTTGAGGTTATTTTTACAACATATCGCGACCCTCCATTCGATGATCTAACGATTTAATAGAAGCCTCGTCCGCAGTTTAGTTTCCAGTATTTCGCAGTTTAATACTGCGGACCGGACAAATGTCCAAAATACCCCTCTTTGTACTAAAAAAAAACTTTGGTCTCCGCAGTATTAAACTGCGGAGCCTGTATCTTTCTAAAAACTCTGCAGTCACCACCCCCTTCTTGAAGTAACTCATGTATGAACTTTTTCATATTCTCTTTTTCGAAGCTATCCGAAGCCATTCTGAAGTCATCCGAAGCCATTCTGAAGTCATCCGAAGTCATTCCGAAGCCATCCGAAGTCATTCCGAAGCCATCCGAAGCCATTCCGAACTTATCCGAGCTTGTTTGGCTTTGTTGCTTTAAAAGCTTGTTTGGCTTTGTTTATTCCGGCTTGTTTGGCTTTGTTGCCATTAAACCCATAAACAGAAATTAGAGATGATGAAGTGAAAAAGAAGAAGAAGAAGAAAGCATGCCAATAAAGAGGAAGAAACCTTCCCATGGCCATTGGAGTCGAGGCAGAAACCTTCCAAGTTCTTCCCGAAACCCGAAATTAATTCGACAGAAACCTTCCAATGTTCAGGGCCCTTTCCGGTGAGAAACCCATCAAAACAACCATGATCCAACAAGTACCCAACGTGTTGCGATGCTCCATCATGGTTGTTTTGAAATGTGATGCACCATGGACTTCCAAGTACCCATCAGAGAGAGATGACTATGAAGCGAACCGTTTAATTGGAACATGAGAAAATATTGTAACAGGCTCCGCAGTTTAATATTGCGGATACCAAAGTTTTTTTTTAATATAAGTAGGGGTATTTTGGACATTTGTTCCGTCCGCAATATTAAACTGCGGAATATTAAAAACTAAACTGCGGACGGAAAGTCTATAAAACCGTTCGATCTTGCCATGTAGGATCGCGATGTGTTGTAAGACTATGCTCTTCTCTACAACGTTTGCTATGGATCAGTCCCCTATATATATATAAAAGTATTAGAAGATTGGAAATCTTGGGGACTAAAGCAGAGCACGTAAACTAAAGAGCCCATCTTTGATTCTTATCCTTCGGTGAGAAGATTTTTTGATTGGTATGGTTCCTTTTCTGTACTCTGCGGCCTCTGCCTACCCTTCAGCTTATCTTTCTGATCAACAAAGCGTTTGGCACATAGCGAAGCAGCTATAATCTCTTCATTCTTTAACACATCCACAAAAGATTCTGAAGAGTTTCCAATTGATTTATTTGGGGACAAATGACTAGAGCCAGACTTCAATGATGGGTGTTCATTTAATTTGAAGGAGGAGTTGAACCAGTGGAGGATCCTTCAATGTTAAAATTAATAGGGGCTGGCTTGGGATACTGAAACTAAATTTTGTAGCCTAGGCATAAAATTCAAGTGGTGCTGCTTGTTCAAATATTCACCAACATATATTGATCATTAGGTTTTTCCTCGATGCGTTTATTGGTGTGGCTCCGTGCAGTCATGATTTCTTGTTCCACACAGACATTATACTGAGCTGTGATGAACTCTATTAGCTTATAATGATCTTCGGCTACCTCTGGTAAATTATTAGATGACATTTTGAACAACAGATCGATCACAATTAATTCTGAGAAACTACTGTGGGTGGGGTGCCTGCGTGGGGTGGGGTTTTATCAGGGTTTTTATAGGAAATTGATATTTTTCACTATTAGTTCCGCAAGCTCCCCTCTTACTATTTGTGTGAGGAGGATTTTGTGGAACTAATAACATATTTATTTGTGGAAATATCAATTCCCTTCAACTAAACCATCTATAGTATTATGAGGAACCACAAACATAACATTACATTTCATACATAATCATGTTAGCTAAAAGGGGTAGATCTTAATTCATAAATAAATCATGGAGCAGAAAATAAGGGAGTTCCTCATTATGTATTATGCACCAGGTTTTAGTTCACCATCATCAGCGAACCTCAATTCCCTTTTGGATTTACCATTGTGAAACGCTTTAGGTCCTCTGAATTCTTCATTTGCTGCCCCCCCTTTACCACTTGGAAATCTCTTGTCAAATCCAAATTCTATGTCCCCATCCCCTCTAGCAGCACCATTTTGAAATGCTTTAGGCCCTCCTCTGAAATCTTCGTTGGCAGCCACTTTAGCACTTGAAAATCTCTTATCGAACCCAAATTCTATGTCCCCCTCTCTAGGTTGAGAGGCATGGTTTTGCATGGCCTCCTTTTCTTTTTTCGAACCAAAGGGAGCTTGGTTATGCTTATCCTTTGGACGGTTGTGGCGCTTGTTGCATACCCTTCCAAGAAAGCAAGCTATAGCAGAGATAATGACTATAACCGCGAGGACTATGAAAACTGTCCCAAATGATTCATTTGAGTGGTGCGAAGCTGCAGGCCTTTGTGTGACCGGATTAGGGAAGGGAGTAGGGTAAACTTCAACTGGCTGGGACATTTTTCGGGCAAGCGAAGGATGGAGAGAAATCAAAATATTTGGCTCCAGGTTTAGTATAAATCTTGTATGATCAAAGGTCCTGTTCTTTGAGTGCACACTAAGGCAGAGTTAATTAATTAATTGAAGTAATTAGTGGAAGAAGCAAGAACATTATATTGCACAATATGGAGGTTCTGTTCTTTGAGTGCACACTTTAATTTGGTTTTTGAATTCAAAAAAGAGGAACTTTCTTTAATAAAGAGACATTCCTTTTTTCCTTTACTGCAGATGAAGGGGGATTTTGTGTTGCTTTGTATGGAGAGAAAGTAGGATTTTGGCTCCTTTGAACATCACAATCTCAAGACCCCACGAAAGAGCAGAGCCGAGCCGTGTTCATCACCTACTAGCCACTTTAGGCTCTTTTTTTTCTTGCAATTTTTGGTTCTTTTCTATTAATCAAATATGTATGTTCAAATGCTTGTGTTTATATATGCACATCTGCCTTGGTCTTCCAAATCACTTTTTACCTATCATAAGACTACACTTGGGTTTTTTTTTTGAAAACCATATACTTAACTAAAATCACTTTAATCTATGTTGAAAACCATATAATTAATTAAAATCACTTGAATCTATTAGGTTGGTTAACTAGTTTTTAAGTGATGGGTTGGTTTGTTTTTGGACCCAAATTATTATTACAAATATGGGTTGGATCTATTTTAACTACTTTTGATCCATATTAGTCTATAATAGTTTTTTGCACTTTGAAGAACTAATACATCAACATGTATGCATTATTACACTACATTCTTATATAACACATATACATTATACATATTACATTATATACATATTACATACTTTTATAATTTATACACTTGTAATTATGTATAAAAATCATTTCACTAATTATGGAATCAATCCATAATAAAGTTAACACTTTTAGTGTAACGAACTACTAATTTAAATAATTAATATATACTCCCTTAATTAATTAAAATAACCCATTTAAATTATACAATTTATATTATATAATTAAATTTTATTTCCTCCTTCTCTCCATAAATTGTTTTATAGTATATTATATAATTTAATTTAATTTTCCTCACCCCCCACCCCCAAAAAAATAATATTTATTGATTATGTATACAACTCCACCTCCACCTCCACCCCACGCCCCTGCCCCACCCCGCCCCCGTCCCCCCACGCCCCCACCCCCCAAACCTAAAAAATAATATTTATTGATTATGTATACACCCCCACCCTACGCCCCCCAGCTCCCCACCCCCCCCCCCCCCCCGCACCACATCCACCACCAAAAAAAATAATATTTATTGATTATTCAAAATATATGTATACACCCCCCCCCCAACGCCGAACTCCCCACCAAAAAAATAATATTTATTGATTATTCAAAATATGTGTATACCCCCCCGCCCCCCCCCCGCCCCACCCTACCAAAAAAATAATATTTATTAATTATTCAAAATATATGTATACACCTCCACCTCACCCCCCACCCCAACCCCCCTCGCACCCCCCACTCTGCACCCCCCACCAAAAAAATAATATTTATTGATTATTCAAAATATATGTATACCCCCCCCCCACCCTACCCCGACTCCACCCCCAACCCCCCCACTCCCCGGCCCCCCTGCACCGCACCCTCCACAAAAAAATAATATTTATTAATTATGTATACACTCCCCCGCCCCCCCCACCCCCCAAAAAAAAATTATTTATTAATTATGTATACACCATCACGCCCCGCGCCCCACCCACCCCTACCCAAAAAAAAAATTTACTTATTATATATACACTCCAAAAAAATAATATTTTATTGATTATTGTAATAAAATTCTCAATAATTTCATTAATTTTAATTAACATAATAATTATTAATGTAATTTTTTTTTGAAAGTGCCTATAATCACAAAATTAATATTTTTAATACTCAAATTAGTCACATCAATTAAAATTTTTAGTTTCAAATTTGAGCCTAAAAAAATAAAATAAGACTCTTTCTCTTTTAGTATAATATAAATTAAGATTTTAGTGAAATTATAATTTAAAAAATAGGTCGACCTGGATTCGACCCATAACTATTTAAATTCATACCACATAACTCATATTAAATATAGCTAATATAATTTTGGTTCTAAAACCAACCCAAACTTATTTTATGTAATTCAAAACTAACCCAAACTTATTTTTTGTCAGGTCTATGTAAGACTAATAAAGCTCCTACTAGAATATGCTTGTCCTTGTAGTTTAATAGTTTTTGCGAAATTGTTTGATGTTAACATTGCAGTTTGGTGACACAGTGTGAGGAAGCATCTTTGTGGGGACTGTAAAAGTTGGATATCATGAAACATTTTTCCATGGGGGGTCTGCTGGAGTGTCAACTTTATTTTTTGCTTTTTCTTCTGCTATAAGTTGGGTAGGGTTCAGTTTCTCCAATGATTAGAGAGCAATGATATTATAATAATGATTTATATGATGGGCAGTGCATATAAGAAAGGGTCCTCTTAACATGTGTCCTAAGGGCACATGTTAAGCACACAGTTCAAGAGAATATTCCTTTGAACTGTGTACATATTCTCTTGATTTCTGCATTTACACCAAGTTCAAGAGAATATGCACACAATTTAAGAGAATATTCCTTTGAACTGTGTGCTTAGCATGTGTCCTAAGGGCACATGTTAAGAAATTCTTATAATAAATAAAGTTGGGACAACATTGGTACCCAGGAAAGAATAATAATCTGCTGGTTATACTCATTCCCCTTCATGCATTTGCTGGTGATACTTTTTTTTTTGTCCAAGTTTGCTGGTGATACTTTTGCACTGCATCAAGGTAATGCAGCCTTAAGAAATAAAAGTAGCAATGGCCAATGGATACATGGCAAGAGCATCTATCTCATTTTGTGATAAACTAATTACAAAACTATTGCTTCCCTCTTGCTTGCTAAATGAAGAGTTTAACTGGGATCATCAAAATGGCGGTGTGACCAAATTATTAAAACAACTCAATACACTAGTGTCCTTGTGTAGAATAAAAAGAAGAATTTTTTAAGTGTGAGAATTGAGAACCTACTTATCTATTGTTTATCCTAAGGCTTGAGTTTCACTTGGGATCATTCCATTTGAACATTCTTCAATTAAAATACTTCATTTATTTCTTTAGTTGTTCATACATTTGGCAGTAGGTAAACTCTTGGTTAAAAGTTTAAACCCAACCCCAATAGTATTTCCTAATTTTGAAGCAAACATGGGTAGGACATGGATCCATTTGTTTACAAATTACATTCATTTGGGAACCATGTATGTATGTATGTATGTTACCAAGAAAAACAGGGCTAAAGCCTAAATAAAGTAGTCATTTACTGATGTTTGAACTCGTAAAGTAGGCAAAATAGATCCATTTCTCACTGCTCCCACCGACCCAAAACTTTAATCCCTTAACGGCTACTTCAGTTGAACAAATCTCAAGATAATAATACAATTCACAACCAAAACCAAACCAAACCAAACCAACACTTTTTGCTCTATAAATTCGTCATCCATAAACCCATCAATAACTCAGATTCTGCCTTTTCTACTAAAGATGGTGAAAATCCAGCATCTCATCCTCTCTCTCTCCATCCTTCTATCACATCCATCAGGTTTTTATCAAAGATCCTTTTATGCAACTAGTACAATTTAATGCTATTACTATGTTTTCTACATTTTCCTCCTCTTTGGCAGATGCTGCACCTATTGGAATCTGTGACGGCCGAGTCGCAAACAACCTTCCCCAGGCCTCAGATGTCATCAACCTCATCAAATCAAACGGCATTTCAAGAATCCGGCTATTCAATGCTGACCCAGATGCACTAAAGCCATTTTCAGGCACCGGAATCCAGCTCATGATCGGAGTCCCTAATGAAATCCTCCCTTCCTTAGCTGGTGGCACCGTGAACTCCGCACTAGAATGGCTTCAATCCAACATTTTAGCTCACGTTTCGCCCAATCAAATCCGATATCTCGCTGTTGGAAATGAAATCCTCTTAAAAGATCCATTTTACACTCCGCATATACTCCCTGCTATTACTAATCTATATCAAGCTCTTCAAATACTAGGCCTTGCCAATACAATTAAGCTTTCTTCATCCCATGCAGCCTCTATCCTGTCCAATTCATACCCGCCATCAGCCGGGGAATTTGACCCGAATATCAAATCGGTTATGAATCCGCTCCTACAATTTTTACATGACACTGGATCATCATTGATGGTCAATGTGTACCCTTATTTTAGCTACATAAATAACCCACAATATGTATCACTAGATAATGCTCTATTTCGGTCACCAAATGTTGTACCTGACCAAAACTTGGTGTATAACAATATTTTCGATGGGACGGTTGATGCCTTTGTGTATGCGATGGAGAGAGAGGGGTTCGGGGAAATTCCTGTGGTGGTGACGGAGACCGGGTGGCCGACCTCCGGCGGTCTAGCGGCAAGTTTGGAGAATGCATTAGCTTACAATGGAAATGTCGTAAGAAGAGTGGTAAATAATATTGGGACGCCAAAAAGACCTGGGGTTGGAATTGAAGTATACTTGTTTGATCTGTTTGATGAGAATGCCAAGGGCGGAGAGGAGTTTGAGAAGCATTTTGGTATATTTGGAGTGAATGGTGTCAAGGCCTATGACCTTAATTTCAATTGATTTTGTTCTTTGGACTTGAAGAAATTGACAGCATTAGAGTAATTGTTTCTTTTAATGTTTACAGATTTTTGTAAATGAGTTTTTTTTTTTGAGCATTGCTATGGTGACAAAAGAATATTAAAAAAATTAGTTTACAAAAATGATGTGACAAAGTGCAATTAATTATTAAAAATGATATACATGTCTACAAATGTTTGACGAAATTAGATTGCGACAAACATGATAGTGTATACAATAAGATAGAAGTAATTAATGTGGAACCCTTATTAATTCCTACCTATCTCATGTACATCGCAATCATAATTCGAATGAAAACTTTAGCAATATATATATATATATATATATATATTATGTGAATTACTGAACGAGTATTATCCAACATCGTAATTGGGATGCTACTATCTAATTATACTACCTCCGTCCCATAATAAGTGATGTTTTAGGTGATTTCATTTGTCCCAAATTATTTGATGTTTTAGAAAATTTAAGAGCATTAATTACAATATTTTCAAAATTACCCATCATTACTCCTACTTCAATACCCAGATGCTTTTAACTCTCTCCCTCTCCTTATTAACACAAATGGTATTATAGACGAATGATACTATATTTAATGTTACACAATCATTTCCTTAATGGTTATGTCTAACTCTAAAACATCACTTATTATGGGACGGAGAGAGTATTAGAAACAACACAATGGACAAGATGTTATTGCTAATCTGAATATATGAATAGTTTAGATACATTTAGCATTTTTCAAGAAATCGCTAGGTGAAGGAAGAGGGGATTCGAGTATGTGAAGGAACAAGAGTTTAATTTTTTATTATTTTAATGTTGCATAACGGTAAACTCTTAATGAACATATTCAATGTAATACTATTAAGTTAATAACCCGATCAAACCTTATTATGTATTCAGAGTATAATAATAATAATAATAATAATAATAATAATAATCATGAGATAATACTGCTGCCTACCTTCCATGTGATCCGTGATGTGATGGTCCAACTGCCTTTCATATTTGAGAGCGAGCCAATCCTGGGCTCGTTTGAGCACCCAATTCCACAGCATTGTGCTCATCTCCTTTCGTGGCTGGCTTTTAGGGCCTCTTCCGAATTTACATGGGCTGAAAGTTTTCATCCAGCTTATTGGGCCTTCCACCCGTGCTGCGGCAGAATTTATGTTATGGGAACACACTTAATTTGACGACGGATTTTCCCATTAAAAAAAGACCAATTTATGATGAGAGATTATAAATATTTATAATTATATAACTTGATGAGAAATAACATAACTATAATACTAAAGAAAGAATAAAATATACTATTTATTTTATAAAAAGAATCTTATTTGTAAAATTTACAAATATTAATGGTACATATTTTTTTTCTTATGTTTAATATTGAATTTACTGAGTATTCAGTTTAGTAATAATAATATGGTAATAAAATTGTGGTATTAATTTTGATGATTTTATGTTATTTTATACTATTATTAATATATAAAAAATGAACTCTAAAATATATTATTTTTGTAAATAAAATTATTATTTTTAGGACGGACGAAGTATAAGATTAAAAGGTAAAAGAGTATATAACTCAAATAGCAAACAAACATAGTACTAAACACTTTAAACTAAAACTGACCAATTTTTTTTTACGAAATAACCTTTTACGGGTATAACTTATGGACAAATTAAATTTAATGGCACACAATTTATAACTAATACTATATGTTACTCTTACTCGTATCAAATTGGTACAAATACTGCGTTTGTACACCTAATTAAGGTTGAACCAAACGGTTCCGACTCAATTCAAACGAAATTCGAATTCAGTTAATAATATAATTTAAATTTGAACACAAAAAATATTTTGAATCAAAAGATGAGTAGAATCTGAGTAATGTTATACTCGACTCATTTATGATTCAAACTAATCGAACTCTTGATTGTGATTCGATACATATTCGATTGACACATATTTGAATAGATACTTGATACATTCTCTTATAAAATATACAAAGTTAAATAAAATTAGAATTATTATTATTATTACTTTAAATTGTGATTTTATATTTGTAAAGTGTAATAGTAAATATATTTTTTAATTTCTAAGTAAAATAATAAATTCAATTTATAATTATATCTATCAGAAAAGTAATTATTATGAAGAGACTCGAAATTGAGTTTAAATTTGAAACTCACGAGTAGTTTGAATATAATTCAATCCTGAATCGGATAGAATTCGAGTAGTGACTATTCAAATCGAGTTGAATTTGAGTAGAGTTTTTTAAATGAAATTCAAATTCGAATATAAATTTAATTTTTTGAGTCAAATCCACATAACTTCCTTTTATTTTGGTTCCACTCGTTTACACACTTACACACCTAAAACACTAACACTCCACAAATTAATTGAGAATTGAATGGGAAACATGGACTAAGTTGGTGTTTGATTGCATCTTAATGCATCTTAACAGTCCACCTCTTAATGCCTCTTAAGAGCCCATATATTTGTAATAAGAGATCCTCTGAATAGTTAATATATAAATATGAGTCTAAACTATTCAGAGAATCTCTTAATATAAAAATATGAGCTGTTAAAATGCATTAAGAGATGAACTTTTAAGATACATTAAAATATAATCAAACAAAGACCTAAGTAGTAGAATTTAGGTGGCGGTAATAACATGCACGTGCAGACGGGTGTATCACGTGCTAGTGTTGCTCTTCCAAGTTCCAAACTTTGAACAGATAAAAAGAGAAAGACCGACCCAAATGAATAAAATAGAGAGGGCATTTGTTATCTGAAAAGTTATTGGTCTTGGGGTCTTTGAATCTCAAAATGGAATGAAGTTCTGCCAATCAGATCTCTTCGGTAATAGGGGAACACAAATCCCTTTACTATATCTCAAGTTCTATGCTCATGATATGTATATTTGTATGTATATGTATTTATGTTGTCTGTAGAGCAGTCAATCTTTCATTCTCTATCTTTTTCCTATTCAAGAGCCATGGATTATCTGTAATTCTGTTTATATTTCACGTCTTTATAGTTCTTTATGGGATTTGTTTCCCTGTGAGTTGAGCTCAAGCTTATGCCCATTTTATAGACTTTTATATATCTTTTCTTTTTTATGCTAAAATCGAGATTGGCTGAAATGTGTGTTGAAGGGTTATTGCTGATGGTATCTGGTTAAGTTTATGTAATGGGTTTTTCGTTGGTTTTTTATTAATTGGAATATACTAGTTTGATGTGTGAATGTGATTTCTTGTTGTTGATGGCATTACGGCTTAAGATTGTCATAACAGCCTGGCTTGTTCAGCATTAGTGTTACTGTGGTTTAAAATCTGGTTGTTTGATGCCATTAAAGTTTGTATTTTGTTAGTTGCTAGGCACTTCTAGGTAATGTTCAGAACATGAAAAATGTGAGGGAGAGGAAAGCAAAATAGAAGAAGCAGAATAAATGTAAATGTTAAAAAGGAAATAACTTTCTGGGGTGCCGCTGATTCAGAAACAATATTCTTTGCAATAAAATGTGAATTCCTATTCGTATTAGTAATGCTGGTGAAATTTAATAAGAAAACTCTTTAACATTGCGTAAACTGGCATTTACAATTGATGTAGGATATCATGGGTAACATGAAAATGACTAGAACAAGCTTCGATTTCCAAAAGAATGACAGCAAGGAACATCCAGTAGTAACTCTACCAGCATTGTGTAGCTTTTTTGTGCGGCTCCCTGAAGGGCTTAATAATAGATTGAAGGTCAGTCATTCTTTTGAATTGTGTTATCAAATAATGGTTATTTTACTTGTGATTGTGAGTAACAAGTGCATGTCCTCACAGTTATATTTCAAAAGATTAGTAAAAGCTGAGCATGAGACATCCTCAGCAATCTCCATATGGAAGCATAAAGAATCATCTTCCATCTTCGAAGTCAGTCTAGAGAAACAACTGCAAGCTTGGAAGGAGAATCCTATTTGGACTGATCAATCGCCATATATAAAGGTAAGCAAAATTTTGCAGCAAATATGATGTACACTACTTTTCTGGTAGTGATCTCAGACTATCTAAAATAAGCAATGCGATGAAGGTATATTTGCTAAAGTATAAATTTACTAGTATAGAAAATGAATTTTAATTTGTTAATGTAAATAGGATCAAGCTTTCATGCATCTTAAGCTTGTTCTCTACATATCTGAGTGCATTTACTATTAGATAACCCTAGAACTTAACATTTCTTCTGCTTGAAACATATTTGGGTGAGATAAACATCAAATTGCCTGTACAAACACTGACGGGGTCCAATTTCATGTTGCCCCCTTTGAAATGGCACACAGTCCTAGGTCAGAAAAGTAAATTCTTTTGTATTTCACAAACACAACTTTTAATATATGGTGAAGTCCACAAGTTTTTCTTTATCTTTTTGTACAACTTGGCTTTCTTACTACAAAGTATGTTGCTTATGAAGTTGGAAGGAGGATGTAATATTGATGGCCAGTGAAATCAATGTGGTTCCTGAAATAATGACCATTTAGAACTTTGGCGTCAGAAATTGAGTGGTTTTGTTATCATAGTGAATAAATGAGGATAGTTAGCCACTGATGTAAATATTTATCATGAATTCCACCAACTACCTGTATTTAGAATAAGATGTCATTCTTGCAGGTCACTGTACCTAAAGGTTCTCTAAGCCATCTGAGTGTGAAAGTTAATGTTGGGTTACCCCCTGATGTAGTATACAACATTGTCACAGACCCTGACAATAAGAGGGTCTTCAAAAATATTAAGGTAAATAGGTTAAGCTTCCATCAATTTTTTTTTACAGCAACTGATTATTGTCTACTATTTTCTGAGTATGGTAAGTGTATTTGATATGGTCATCTTCTTCTCATCTATGTCTATCCATTTTCACTGTTAGGAAGTAATATCTAGAAGGGTCTTGATGGATGAAGGTACGAGGCAGGTGGTTGAATTGGAGCAAGCAGCATTGTGGAGGTTTCTTTGGTGGTCGGGGACAATCTTAGTTCATGTTTTAGTTGACCAGAACAGAGAAGATTATTCGGTAAGAACCAAGTTTCTATTTATATGTGTTTCATGCGTGCGTCTGTATTTGTTGTTCATACAGTAATCTAGTTATGTTAGTTCAGCTTACCTAATTCTCTCCCTATGCATATTTATGTTATTTTATGTTGAATTTTATTCTGGAAGTATACACAATGCTTTACTTGGTATTGATATGATTTTAAGGACATTTCAAAGAAGGCTCTAAGTTTTAAACAGAGTTGGGCATATCGTTGTTGCCATGTTTTACTTGAAGAAGTATGACTATTCACTATGGTTGTTGCATGCTTGATAGATGAAATTCAAGCAAGTGAAAACAGAATTTATGAAAAGATTTGAAGGTTTCTGGAAGGTGGAACCTGTACTACTTGATGAAAACCTTTGTCATCCCTTCAAACCTAAGACACTGAAGGATTATATATCATACACTAAAGGCAAAGGAAGGATTGGATCAATGGTGAGCTTGGAGCAAATCATTGAGCCGGCTATTGTCCCTCCGCCACCAATTTCCTGGTATCTTAGGGGCATAACCATTAGAACCACTGAGATGCTGATAAATGATTTGCTTGCTGAAGCTGCCAGAATTAGGGGAGTTTCTGACACTGAAAATTCTGGAGATCACAGAATGTCGGGGGAAATATTTGATGAACGCAAAGTTGATGAATTATATGACATTAAAGAAAGATGGGCATTGCGAAGAAGAAATGCAAGGCAATGCCATAGACGGCGGTCACCTTTGACTGTGAAATCACATACATAATCTTAGAATTCCATCTTTTATAGTTGGGTTGTATTTGTATTTGATATTTAATGTTATCCAGTACTACCTCCGTCCCACAATAAGTGCTTTTTTAGACTTAATATTTTTTTCCAAAATAAGTGATGTGTTAGAATTCCAATACAATTTTTATAATATTTTTTCATATGTGCCCTTATGCAACCAGTGTTATTTATTGCATATTTATTGGGAAGTTGAAAGGTTGAAGAAAGAGAAAGAGAGACCAAAAGACAATAAAAAAAGTCTCAAACAAAACAAAGAAAGTATATTAAGGGTATTTTTGTCATTTTAACTTGTGTATTAGTATGTGTGATTTAAACTAAAAAAACACTTATTATGGGACGGAGGTAGTATTATATAATGAATTGAGGATAATGATGTAATCGTTAAAAATCACGTACATAGTTTTATATCCCATCTTTTGAGTTTGATGATGTATTTGTTTTGATATTAATGTTACCCAAACATCTCTTTCATCCTATTCCTATAGGCCGGAAACAAGCCGTGGAGGGCGGCTCTGTCAAGATCATTTTCGTGTTGTTTGATGTTGGGATTTCTTAATCTCGCCATTGCTCTCTCATAAAAATACCCATAAATATGCAAGTCATATAAATGACCAAGCTTTAAAAAATCGCCCATAACTATACAAGTCAACTTATTTTTCTAGGTCAACACCTGTCAGGAATTGATTTTAACTTTGGTCTAGCTGTTTCTATTTTAGTTAATTTCACGCATTATTCATATGCACTGGCATTACATTTTGTTGTTGCTAGAGATTAGCAACAAATCTCAAAAAGTTCTCCAACATCACTTTAAATCAACAGAAAAGCTTGGCAAATGATTTAGTCATATATATTGTGTATGCATGTATGTATATATGATTTTTCATTTCTGGATTTCTGGTCTCAATTACAGGTACTGCCCCGAGTATATTACACAAGTTATGCATGCTTACTTTTAACAAATCTGGCAAAAAGAATTGCTATGTCTACATTTCGGTGTCAATGCTTGAACGGCCATGCCTACATTTCTGTGTCTATGCTTTATTACATGATCAGAAGAGGAAACTTTCAATTGCTAAGCTGCATTCTACATTCTATAGTTCTCTTTTCATTCCTGTCCCGTACAAGTAAAGTAGGCTGAGGAGAATATCACTGTACACCGTTGGGGAGTTGTTCGACTAACTGATGGGCCGTCAATTCATCAAGGCCGTGCTTTTGATAGCTCATGAATGCACCCAAGGCTCCAAGAAATCCCTCGTGCCGCAAGAACATTGCTTTTGCCTCTCCTTTTGACCTGAAAAGAAATGTATACATGACTGAATTTTATTGATGTTTGTTGCAGTAATTAATATGGGAATCCGACCCTCTATTCTCTTGCAGGAGATGACCAATCATTATAATCATGTAAGAAATATATGGCTTTATTGATTCATCCCAATCGGCACTTTGGTGGCCACTAACGGTGATGACTTTTACTCCACTTTTCCAAGTTCTTATGATATACACGAGCAAGGAAATTGAGTGGTTTCAAGAATTTAAGCATGATTCGGATACAGCTTCCTATATGACTAGATTGCCAAGGACAAAATTAGTACTGTTTCTACAAAACTTCAGTACATATAAGACAAATGCTCTTAATTACCAGAAATTGACTGCAACAGATATCGTGTCCATGGTATACGCATGACCATGAATGAAAAAACCTCCAAAGAAAATCCGTTTGAGACCGAACCGGAGAGCATTCAGGTAAGCGATCTGTGGTGATTGAAATTTGAGTTAACAAAACAGAAACACTTCAATTTGAAAAACATCAGACAAAGAAATAGAAATGTTTGCAACAGAACACAACACTGAAACATTTTTGGTGGGAAGGTATTCACACTAGAGAATCTATGAAAAAATAATGTGAAAAATTATCCTCATATTTTGTTCCTCAGGCAAATATTACAACATCAAATACAGACTGCATCTACGTATCGCCTATAATACATTTGCCTTCCTTATTCTGAAAGCATATGACATGATACAACCACGTGGACAGTAAAACATCTACCCTTGGAAGACACCAAATAAGATTAAAAATGATGAGCAGGGATGAGAATGTGAACATGCTTTTCTGCGTATCACGTCAATGGGCATTCTCAGGCATTTAACTTGAATGACAAAGACAATAAAAGGAATGATCAGAAACATAGCCTATCTGTTTGTATGGTGTCATATTTCACATTATGCTCTCTGAAAATGGGAAGAGCTGCCTCTCACATAAACATTTGACCAAATTCTTGCAACAAGACAAGAAGTCAATCTCATTAAAACTTACTTGCCCAATATTATTTGAAATCATTCTTAAGAGTGAACGGGCGACATCTTCAGATCTGTAGTCTTCTAGTTCTTTATTTTCGGAAACTGCCTTGCCAAAACTAGAGGCAATAGTAGTGGATGAAAGGCCAATCTGTTAATAGCAAAAGTCAGTTCAATCCAGCACTAAAAGTTAGACCAGAAATCTTTTCGTTACATATACTTAAGTAATCCTACGTAAATCCCTTTTTTAGATTATCCAACATAAATAACTGAGTTCGTTACCTTTAACTTCTCTAGACTTCAGTATCAGCCATAAACTAGGTTCATTCAGGTTGCCTAATAATGCTCATGAAAATATACTTTAAAAAGAATCAACAGGGAGAGGCCAAATTCTTTTGGGGCATGATGAGAAGAAAGGATGAAAAGGCAACATTTTCCCATGGTTGATGATTGTATTTCAGTACAATGGAGTATGGAGAAGTATCTGGATTTTTTGTTGGCAAGGGCAGGAGCTGATATTCTTTATTTTCTAGGTGTGGCCAACAGTTAAAAAGGTTTCTTTACATAGTCAGTATTGATATTATCATTTAAACGGTACAAGGTAGATATCTGTAGCTTCTCTCTTTATTTCTCATGTCCATAATAAACTACAACTAGAAACTTAATAGAACATTTAACTAAATAACATAGCAACTTTACCACAAAAGCCAGGCCTCAAACATAATTTCTTCTCTCATTGAGCTATATTCCACTATTTAATTCACCTCTGCCCATAATCAAAACATTAATAACTGACTGACTGCATTGCGAATATATACCTTTGAGTAGTCCATTCCACCATATATGTCTCCAACAAGTATGTCGATCACTCTATTGTTTCCCTGATGACTCAACTTCAGCAACTCATCAAAACTGAAACAAAAGAACACATTCGTGAACCTTAAGCAGAAGGTGCTTCTATTAGAGAATATTGAAGATTATACTGTGAAGTTCAGGATAACCTTTTGCAGTTGGTCAAAAGCTTTCCCAAACCCCAAAAAGTACCACCACCAACACTAGTTCCACTGACTCGCTCAAATTTTCCATCTCCATCAACCTATATAAGCACAAGGTGAAAACTGAAAAGTCATTCAATCATTGTTAATAGGGTTAGATGCATATAATGTTGAAAAAGGGACGCCTTTTGTAAAGCTCGTGGCTTTTGACTCTACTTGAGGTCGACGGGGTCACTGCAAGACTGCAGTGTAGTACACAAAATCCTAATAAAGTAACTATAATAACTCTCCCAATCACACCTTCATTTTCCATTTCTCTATTCTTCATCTTTTCCATAGCTCAATTCATAGTGTTGCATTTCAAGTTGATACAAGTGTTATTCAGTGTTTCATGAGACTATAGGAGGGATTAGGTCCAAAGCTGAGGACACTGATGCTATTGGAATGTATCTGTTATGGTTGCATATATAATTGGGGTAAAGATGTGCAGAAGACTTCTACTCTCTCCTCTTTCTATTAATATATCAACTTTAGTATTTTACTTTTTATATCTCAAAACCCTTGCACTCCACTACAATTTATATTAATCACTTACTGGAAGTAGCAAATGGAGAGAAATACCTTTATCATGCTAACGCCAGACCCAATATTAACAAGGAGATATGGATACAGATCATTGTGATTAATCTGCACATATTCCTTCTGACCATCCATGTATGTAAAAGCTTCTCCAAGAACTGCCTACTCAAACAGCCAGTCACAATGCCGATCGAGTATGTCAGACAATATATCTTTAAATCATATGTGCATCCAAAATTAGATAAATATATAAAAAGAAAAGGGAAAAAATCAGATGCATTATTCTATCAGCAAGACTTTTAATTAAAATAGAATATGCAGTTCGTCAAAAGAAAGAATCTTCTATAGATGGAGAACCTTCAATTCCTTCAAATAAAAACTAAAAAGGATAGTACACAAGGCATACGACCTTACCACAATACCCTTGAGGATAATCCAGATTTTGACTTAAAATTTGATGGAGGAATGAAAGTTCAACAAGGCAATTTGATATGCATGTAGTTCACCATGAAATAGCTCAAAGAAAGAGATACTAACATCTATATACCAAATAATGCCATGTGGCACTAGAATCCCACCTTAAGAAGATAATTAGCACCGGTGACGAGACAATCCATTTCATCTACCTTGTCAAGACTAATGTCAAGCTTTTCTTTAAATAAATCAGCAAACTTGAATGCCCCACCACCTGTGGCCTTCACAAATTATAACTAATTAATAAGGATCTTGCATGTTTTACGTGAATTACCATAATAATCTTGAGGGGAAACTGAATCATCAACGTTCACAACAATTCATTATAAATTCAATTGGATCGCATAGCAATTTCCAGCTAAATTACCCAAAGGCAAAGGTAATCAGACATTTTAATAGATCAGAGTAAAATCAAAGGGGATCTTTCTTTTACATGAAATGGATACATGATATATCCATATCTTGGACTTGTTAAATCATTAAATCAGTGCCATAACCAAAATTGTATAGCATCAGATTGCGAATTTGAAAATATGGTGCCTGAAAAGTTTTGGTGCCATTTGTGCAGTCATTCAACTTTCAAACATCAAGACCTCCCCAGTATTTTTACATACTACTTCAACACAACAGAGAGATACTTGTAAGCGGCTCAGGCACGCACTGTGGATCAGGAAATCAGAATTGGTAGTGGGAAATACTAAGTGCAAACTAGAGGCAAAACTTTGTGATCTACTGTACTTTTAGTAGAGAATATCATAGAACTTGAGAAGATCATGCATTCAGGCATAAATTAGAAATCCCTTTTTCCAGTTGATGCATAAGGTGGAATGACTTACTATTAGCAAAATAAAGGTCTGAATTAGATTGGTGAAACTGACACAATAGTAGTTTCAGCGAAGTAAACACTTTTTTTATATCATGGCCAAAACTTTGAAACATGCATAACATACATGTGCCAGCCTATTAAAATTGAAGCACTGATAATATGTTTTTAACAGGAAGACCAAAATTCTGTGAAATCCATTCAACTTACTGAGCTTGTGATTAATATATATGATGACAAGAAACATAGGTTATAATGCCACCCATAAAACAAGTCACATAGCAAGCAATTATTTCAATAATTTGGCAATGTGCAGAAACGACCTTTACCTTTATAATATTCCTGTCACTGGCAGTAGCTTCATGACGAAAATCACCTAAAATTAATCGTGATGCATAAGAAAACAAAGGATAGCTCATAAAGTAATATCATAAAAATTAAAACTACAGCTTTAAGTTACTGTAAGAATATTGATATTAAGTAAGTATCCATTCTGATAAATTATATACCTTGCACGAAGCGCACCAAGTCTTTTGTTCTTCATTCTATATAGTGAAAAAGTTGAAAATAAACAAATATTGACTTGTTTCAGATACTATATTTGTGACGAACAAGATTTTTGTAATTTACTTTAAATATTTATTGAAATAAATAAAAGTTTTTCGATGATTTAATTATTGAGTTGAATAATTAATGGATGAATTTGTGGTAGATTAATTTAATTATATTTGTTACATTGATTAAATTAATGTGGAGAATTTTTATATTCAAAGTATGTATTTAATTGAGCTTATTTGATTAAATGAATTATTTAATAAGTATAAATGTTATTCTAATTAATTTAATAATTAATTAGAGATTTAATGATTTGACATAATTAATAAATGAGAATTTTAATTAAGTGACTATGTGATTTATTGTAGAAATATACTATTTTATTTAATTGATTTAAATAAGATTATTTGATTAATTGGGTGTGACATTATTTAACTATATAATAAGAATTAATTAAAATAAATGGAAAGGGAGAATAAGAGAGCTAGCCAAACATGGCCCTAGGAGGAGTTAGCCAGTTAACCCACTAAGGGACTAACTGACCACTTACTCTACCCATTACGTATATTACGTATATACATATTATATTATATCTTATAAATATATCAGAACTATTCTATATCATATACGAACTCAGCAAAAAACTAGAGAGAATTTAGAGAGAACTTTGAGAGAGAAAGAATTGATTAGAGAAGAGTTGGGAAAATTCAAGTGTATATCACCTTCAAACAGAGACTGCAAGGGTAATCCCTACATCCCAACTTTATTTCACGTATTATATTTCTCCATCACTGTATATTTACAAATTCTCTGCTAAAGTGAAATTTGTGATTAAAGCATGAATTGGTGAATTATGTGTATATATATGTTAACATAGGATCATAACATGTTTCTACCATTCAAAGTATGTTTATATATGCCTAAATTAGAATTTTCAAAAGTTGCAGAGTATAAAAGTTGTATATATGGCCCATATGGCCCTTACGTACAAATTAAATACTTTAAAGGTTATCTGTGAATGAAAAATTTGGCAATTGTTGATTATATGTCTATGTATGTGTTACAAATTATTCATAACATGTTTTAAACCATATATGCATGATTTACAGTGATTAAATTCATACAATTATGCCTTAATTGAGTTTTCAAAAGTTACAGAGTATAAAAGTTGCATATATGGCCCATATGGCCCTTACGTACAAATTAAATGCTTTAATCAATTGATTAATTTTAAATTGACGAATGAATATAACTATACATGTTTAAACGAACAAAACGGAATTTAAACGGACGGATTCGGTATATTAACGAATCTGTAATGTCGAAATTCATGTTTTTTCTCAAAGTTTTACAAAATATTGAAAACAGCGAAATTAAATATTTTGATTTGTGTAATTATGTGATTTAAAGTGTTAGAAAGCATGCTAGAATCGATTTATGATGTTCCTGTGAAGTTTATACTTCATGGGTAGCATTACAAATCGTTATATTTGTATAAATTAGAGTTAATTGGGTTGTTCTGTGTGTTCTTCGCGAACTGCAGAATCTGGGTCTGCGTGCAGCGCGCCCGCGCCTGCTCCAAAGAACAAACGGAGCGCGGCCGCGCCTTGCCTACAGAATTTCAGAAATATTTTCTAAGTGTTAAAATCTCAAAGATATGTTTTAAAACGTAATGTAATGAATATGAAGACATGTTAAGCATATAATAAGATGTTAATAACTTATATTATGTTATTAATTAATAAGTTAATTTCATAACTTAAAATCGTTATCATAAAGTTCAATAACATATTCAAAGACCAATGTTGTGATTCGATAGGTATATCGAACTATTGATTAATGGGTATTGTGAATGTATTGATATGTAGGATTTAATAAAGAACGTGAATTAATTGTAGTTTGTGCAAGAGGCAAGTTTCCTAAACTCAAACCTTTAAATTGAGCAAGTTTCTAAACTTTACTTTTATTGAGCAAGTTCCTTAAGTTCTAAATTATTCATTGATGAAGTCTTAAACTTGTATTCTATATCGAGTAAGTTCTTGTTCTTAATTGTTCAAGTTCAAGATTTCAAATTAGATGCTATAATTCTTTTAAAGCATGAATTCAGTTATACAATACTTATTCGATTGTATACCTTTTGAGAATTATTATTCGAATTGAGTATCAGTTTATTCTGGAACCTTGTAAGACTAGCGAACCCTTATTGATTCGACTAGTCCATAGTTGATGAGCGTTCTAAATTCTAGAACTTTTATTGAGCTTATCCAAACCAAACTTCTTTTGGGGCGGACTCTGATGTCAAACTGAGATGAATAACCCTTTAATAGGGGATTATTTACGCTTTAGCGTTGAGATATTGTGCACAGTATGGTACTAAGGGCTGATCCCCTAAGTACGAGAAGTAGAGTCCATAGTCTTATGACTGTTAAAGGTTTAAAGTATAAACACTTTACAACCTAGGACATAGTTCGAGGTCTTATGACCCTCAGAATTTCTTTTGATTCTTGTTATTCATTCTTGATTCAAAAGCCAAGTTTTCTTTATTCAGATGTCTTTGATTCACTCGCATGCTATTATATTATTGTCATATTGTTATACTTGTGGGCAATCGTGCTCACTCTTGCGTAATAATAACATTGCAGTTAAGAACGAAAGATCTGACGAGCCTTCCACTAGCAAATGCAAGGAAAAAGTTAACAAGTGTTGAAAACTTGCTATTTAATTTAATAATGTTTATTGATAAGACTTGATGTTGTTTAAAGACTTATTTATTTGTTTATGTTTCGCACAGATGTTTAAGATTAGTATGACCTGAGATTGTATTTATTTTCAGATGTTGTAACCCCATAAGGGGAGGATTTATTTTTATCTATTGCATGGTTTGCATTTATTATAGGTAGATAGATAGATGATATTTGTACAGTGAACACCAAATCCCGTGGAATTGAAGTATCCGATTTGGGGGTGTCACAGGTTGGTATCAAAGTTGTAGGTTATGAACCTTAGGTGGGGGAAAACCTTAGAATAGTAGACTTTTTAAGAGATCGAGAACATAGTAATGATAAAATCTTATCGAGTTCTAAGGAAGATAATAACTTACCTTATGTGCTATGTGTGCTTATACTTATATACTCGAGTATCGATTAACATCACGTAATAACTAAGACTTAAAATTTTATTTGTCAGGATGACGAATGCTGGAGAACCTAGTCAGCCTAGGGACATTGTACCCCGAGAGACTAGAGAGGAGGAACCCCGAGACATCCACACAGTCTGGGAGCAGTTGGTTCGACGAGAGTCATCTCCTTTGATCACCGTCGTGGATTAGGAGCATGTGCCGGTGTTTGATTTAGAGGACTCTAAGGAAGACCCTGAGGAGATTGAGGTTCAGGCTGAGGCAGCCGAAGAGGAGGAAGACCCTGAAGAGTTCCCATCGAACTTTGTCAGTGCAGAGATGTATGATGAACTGTATGACCGTAACATAGAGTTACGCGATACGAATCGAGAGCTGAAGGAGCAGACGGTTAATTAACAGACTATTATCGAACAGAGGGACGTTGAAGTTGAGGCTCTGCTCACACGACTGGGAGACGTAGAGTGGGATTTAGTTCACGAGAAGGGCCAAACCGAGCAGAAGTCAGAGGAAATAGAAGAGTTGAAGAATGAATTGAAAAAGAAATCAGCAAGGCTGACCATAGCAGAAGAGGCCTGGGTAAGGGAATCACGCCTTAAGCAGAAAGGGTCGGGAGAAGTTGATGATGCTGACAACACAGGAAGAATTGATTTCAGCAATGGAAAAGCTGGAATTGGAAGTAGGATGTCCAATGGAGACTGACGAGAAACTGTTCCAGATGCAAGCTGGTACAACTTTATTGGATAAGATTAAGGAAGCACAAATCCTGGATAACGAATGTGAGGAAGTAAAGAAAAAGATATCTGAAGGGACTGAACTTAGATTTAAAATAGACAGCGAAGGATTGTTGAGATTTGAAAGTAGAGTTTGGGTACCGCCAATACTAGAAATCAAGGAGGATATTCTGAGCGAGGCTCATAGTTCGAGGTATTCCATTCACCCCGGAAGTACTAAGATGTATCAGGATTTACGACAACACTTTTGGTGGCCAAATATGAAGAAAGACGTTGCCGATTGTATTGCCAAGTGTCTGACTTGCCAAAGGGTCAAGGCAGAACACCAAAGACCAAGTGGTTTGTTACAACCTTTAGAAATCCCAGAATGAAATGGGAACATATTACAATGGATTTTGTTGTTGGCCTTCCGATGACCCAGAAAGGCTATGACGCAGTATGGGTTATTCGTCGACCGATTAACGAAATTCGCACACTTTCTTCCAATCAAAATCAGATTTAACTTAGAACAATTGGCGAAGTTATATGTAAAAGAGATTGTTTCGAGGCACGGGGTGCCAGTGTTAATTATTTCTGACCGTGATCCACGCTTCACATCGAATTTCTGGAAGCGACTGCAAGAATGCATGAGAACACAGTTGAGGATGAGCACCGCTTATCACCCTCAGACTGACGGGCAAAGTGAAAGGACAATCCAGACCTTAGAGGATATGTTGAGAGCCTGTATCATGGATTTTAAAGGCAATTGGGATGATCATTTACCGCTTGTAGAATTCGGTTATAATAATAGTTACCACGCTAGTATTGGTATGCCGCGTTACGAAGCGTTGTACGGTAGAAAGTACAGAACTCCACTGTACTTGGATGAAATTGGTGAAAGACAATTGCTAGGACCAGAGTTAGTACAACAAACGGCAAAAATAGTTAAAGTAATTCGGACAAGATTAGTAGCGGCTCAAGATAGGCAGAAGAAATACGCCGATCCACACCGCAAGAATGTAGAGTTTCAATCGGGTAGTTTTGTATTTTTGAAGGTCTTTCCTTGGAAGGGAAAGATCAGATTTGGTAAGAAGGAAAAATTGAGCTCGAGGTTCATTGGACCCTTTGAGGTACTCCGAAGAATTGGAGAAGTAGCCTATGAGATAGCTTTGCCTCCGGCACTGGAGCATGTCCACAACGTTTTTCATGTGTCGGTATTACGACGTTATAAACCCGATTACAAACATGTGATAGAATATGAACCCCTATAATTTGATAAAGATTTATCATACGAAGAAGTTCCTGTTCAGATAGTTGACAGGAAAGAGCAAGTTCTCAGGAACAAAGTAATACCTTCTGTTAAGGTCATTTGGAGGAACCACAACGCTGAAGAAGCTACATGGGAACTCGAAGAGAATATGATGAAGAATTATCCACAATTATTTTCTTGAATAGGTGAACGCGAATTCTGGGGACAGAATCCTTTTAAGGGGGAAAAGATGTGATAATGTGAATTAATGTAAAATATTTTGGTTGATGGGACGAAATTATTAATCGAACCGTGATTCTGAGGACAGAATCCTTTTAAGGGGGGAAAGATGTGAACGAAATTATTAATCGAACCGTGATTCTGAGGACAGAATCCTTTTAAAGGGGGAAAGATGTGACGAACGAGAATTTTGTAAAGATATTTGAATATTTATTGAAATAAATAAATATTTTTAATGATTTAATTATTGAGTTAAATAATTAATTCATAAATTTGTGGAAGATTAATTTAATTATATGTGTTACATTAATTAAATTAATGTGTATTAATTTAATAGTTCAAGGTATATATTTAATTGAGTTTATTTGATTAAATGAATTAATTAAATAAGCATAATGCTATTTTAATTAATTTAATACCTTCTGTTAAGGTCATTTGGAGGAACCACAACGCTTAAGAAGCTACATGGAAACTCGAAGAGAATATGATGAAGAATTATCCACAATTATTTTCTTGAATAGGTGAACGTGATTCTGGGGACAGAATCCTTTTAAGGGGGGAAATATGTGATAATGTGAATTAATGTAAAATATTTTAGTTGATGGGACAAAATTATTAATCGAATTGTGATTCTGAGAACAGAATCCTTTTAAGGGGGGAAAGATGTGAACGAAATTATTAATCGAACCGCGATTCTGAGGACAGAATCCTTTTAACGGGGGAAAGATATGACGAACGAGAATTTTGTAAAGATATTTGAATATTTATTGAAATAAATAAATATTTTTAATGATTTAATTATTGAGTTAAATAATTAATTCATGAATTTGTGGAAGATTAATTTAATTATATGTGTTACATTAATTAAATTAATGTGTATTAATTTAATAGTTCAAGTATATATTTAATTGAGTTTATTTGATTAAATGAATTAATTAAATAAGCATAATGTTATTTTAATTAATTTAATAATTAGTGAATTAACATAATTAATAAATAAAAATATTAATTATGTGACAATGTGATTTAAATTTGAATTATCATATTTTATTTAATTAATTTAAATAAGATTAATTGAATTAATTAAAGTGTTACATTAACTATATTATAAACTAGTTATTAAAATAAAGAGAAAGGAGAAAAAGAAGGAAGGCAAATAGGGCCTTAAGAGGAGTTAGTCCGTTGTAAATACAACGGTAATATTTATATATACGTATATTGGGTTATCCTAATTCATTATCAAAGGAAGAGTTAGAAATTCTCAAAGAAAAGTTGAGAGAGAAATATCAGAGGAAAAGAGAAAAATTGAGGGAAAGAAAGAGATTTGAGAAAATCTTAAATGTTGTATGTGATTATCTTCATACTAACAAAGGGTAATCTTCCTTTTCAAGTTTTTAAAAGTTATATTTTTCCAAAGTCTTCATTTACGTATTTTAGTTTTCTGTGAAAAACTAGTTTCAAAATTGGGTTACAATATAATTTTATCTATATGGGTATGTGATGATAATGTGTTTTATAATATATAATCATGATTTAAAAGGATCAATTTTATTTAAGATGGCCTTAATTGGGTTTTTGGAAATCACAGAGTTTATTTAAACATATGTTCAAATTTTCTCTGTTAAGAATTATTTTGAAAAATTAAACCAAAATATGTTTATATATGTAATCATATATGTTGATATTATGTGTAGAATCATGTAGGTATGATTTACACTGATCACACTAAGAAATTTTGTTAAGAATTAGATTTTTTTTATAAAAAATATAGAGTGTTGAATATGGGTTAATAACCCATATGGGTGAAATACATGTTGTAATCATATGTTTTGATTAAAATTGACGTTTGATTATAAGTGTATATGTTTAAACAAAGAGCATGGAATTAAAATGAACGGATTCAGTGTAGTAACGAATCCGTAATGTTAGATTTTATATTTTTCATTAAATTTTGTAAAATTTATGAAGAACAGTGAAATTGATGGTGTTAAATTATGTAATTATATGACTTGGAATGTTAAGAACATGTTATAAGTGATATATAATGTTCTTGTGAAGTTTATACTTCATAGGTAACATTATAAATCAGTGTATTGGTGTAAAATTGGAGAAAATGGCCGAATTTCTGTGTTCTTCGCGAACTGAAAATTTTGAAAAAACGCAGCCGCGCAGCCGCGCAGCCGCGCCGGGTGCAAGTCTAAATGGCGCCCGACTGCGCCCGTCTGAAATTTTTGAAAAATTTGCTAAGTGTTGAAATTTGAGAAAAATATTTTTAATCTAATGAACATGAAAACATGTTGTAAATATGATAGGATGTTGATATGAGTTTAATAAATTATGTTGTGTGATTAATTAATGAATTAATTATGTGACTTAAACTATTATTTATAAACTTTAAATAATGTGATATAAATATGAAGACATTATTTTAAGTCTAATAAACATGAAGACATGTTATGTATATAATAAGTTGTTGATACAAGTTAATAACTTAAGTTATGTGATTAATTAACAAGTTAATTAATCAACGTGAACCATTATTTGAAAAACCTAATAATGAGTTCAAAGAACACTAATTGTAAATCAATAATCATATCGAACCTGTGATTAATTGATATTGTAAATGTGTGATAGGTAATAGTAATTACAGAAGTGAGTAATAATTGTAGCTTGCGCACAAGGCAAGTTTTCTATCCCTAGCTTATTATTATTGTTGGGCAGGTTTCCTAAACTAAACTCTTTAAATTAAGCAATTGCTATGCTTAATTACTATTGTTGAGCAAATTCTTACTCTTGAATATCCAAATTTAGAATTTCACATGAGATGTAATGATTCTTTTAAAAGTATAATTTAAGTGTACAATACTTATTCGATTGTATACCTTGAGAAGTTAATATTCAATTTGAATATCATTTATTGAGTTATCCAAACCAACTTTATTTGGTGCGGATTCTGATGTCAAACTGAGATGAACAACCCTAATATAGGGAATTAATGAAGATGCTTAAAGCGTTAGATAGTGTACACAGTATCAGTACGAAGGGCTGATCTCCCTAAGTACGAGAAGTAAAGTCTATAGTCTTATGACTGTTAAAGGTTGGAAAGGTTAATATACTTGACAACCTAAGACTCGGTTCAAGGTCTTAATGACCCTCAAAAGTAATTTGACTCTCGATTAATATTCTTGATTCAAAAGTTGAGAAGTAATTTGACTCTTGATTAATATACTTGATTCAAATGTTTATCTTTCTGTTATTTAGAATTCTTTCACTCGCATGTTATTATTCTGTCATATTTTTATACTTGCGGGCATTCGTGCTCACTCTTACATAATAACATTGCAGCTAATAATGAACGAAGTGATATACCTTCTAGTAGCAAGGGCAAAGAAAAAGCTAACAAGTGTTGAAGACTTGTGTTGATGTTAAGAATGTTAAAGTTCAAGACTTATGTGTGATGATTTAAGACTTATTTATTTACGTCTCTGCAACAGAGATTTAAGGTTAAGTATAACCTGGGATTTATGATGTATTATTATGTCAGATGATGTAAAATGATGATTTATTTATCTAATAAATGAATTTCATTATTTATGGGTAGATAGTTGTATGATATTGGAACAGTAAACACTAAATCCTGTGAAAATTAAGATACCGGATTTAGGGGGTGTCACAGAAGACCAAACCGTCGACCGGCCTAGGAAAGGTCAACTAACAACGACGACGCCAATGCTAATCCCGTTCAGCAGTTGGTGAATTTACTGACAGGAGCGATTAACAATCAACCACAAGCTCCATCCAAATACTACATTCAAGGACTTCAAGACAGTGGGACCGCCAGAGTTTAAAGGCTCCATGAACCCAATAGAAGCTCAAACTTGGGTTATGGAGATGGAAAAGGTGTCTGACGTCACCAGAGTCAGTGAAGACTAGAAGACCGCTTACGCTACGTTCATGCTGAAATCCGAAACCAGTTATTGGTGGCAAGCAAATAAGGTCCGCGAAGGAGAAGGTGTGATTACCTGAGAGAGGTTCAAGAAGATGTTCTTCGAGATGTATTATCCGACCAGCTCGCAGAACCAAATGGAGGTCCAGTTTCTGGAGCTGAAACAGGAGAATATGTCCGTACTAGACTATGCGGCGAAATTCAACGAGTTGGCTAAGTTTGCCACGTATCAAGTGCACACGACGAGAGAAAGCTAGGCGATTCGAGCAGGGACTGAAGCCCTGGTTGTATAGCAAAGTGTCAATGTTTCAATTGAACACTTTTACTGGGATGCTGGAGAATGCCATACTCGCCGAAGGTGGAAGCGATGCGGTAACCAAGTATAACCAAGATCAAAAAAAGAAGAAGAGTGAAAGTGAAGGAAATAACAAAGCTAAGTGGCAGTAACACGGGAGGAAGTAACAATCAAAAGAGGAGGTGGACTAACAACTCATCAACTGAAAATCAGTAAAGAGGTCAGAAGAAGAGAATCGAAGCATGCCCGACCTGCGGGAAAGCTCACCTGAGGGTTTGTATGAAGGGAAAACGAGTGTGTTACAATTGTGGTCAGGAAGGCCACATCGCACCTAACTGTCCTAACCCAAAGAAGGGCGCCTGTTTCACTTGCGGCTCAAAGGACCATCTGGCAAGGGACTGTCCCAAGAAGGGATCTGGAGGGGCAAGATCAGGAGGGAACAGGGGAAACAGCAGTGGAAGTGCTTTAACTATCACGGGACTAACCGCAACCAACCGAACCGACCGCCAGGACCTTCAACATGACAGTGCAGGATGCTGTGCAGTCTCGCGATGTGGTGTCAGGTATCATACCGATCAATAAAATTAATGCTTATGTACTATTTGATTCAGGTGCTACTTGATCATTCATATCCGATGACTTTGCTAAGAACTTAGAATTGCCTATGGACGAATTAGAATACCTGATGAACATAGAAATTGCGAATAGAGAAGTGATCCCTGTTAAGTATGTACACAAGAACTGTAGGGTGGATATTAAAGGTAACATTATGAACGTATATCTTATCACGATTAGGCTTGGGGAATTTGATTTTATTCTGAGAATGGATTGGCTATTCAATTATGGGGCTGTAATTGATTGCCAGAGGAAATGTATTACTCCGTTAAAGGTTGTGTTTTATGGTAGCAAGTCGCCCAGACAAGCGAGTTATCTGACGATGATGCAGGCCAGGAAGTTGTTAAGACAAGGTTGTGTAAGATATTTAGCTTACATAGTCGATAGTCGTAAAGGGAACCCGAAATTGGAAGATATACT